>CAMXCT020000319.1:0-130000 GCA_947184155.2 Cladocopium goreaui
CCTGCCTCGAGGCCTGCCTCGAAGCCTGTCGGGAGGCTTGCATCATGCTATAACCAATCCTCGAAGCCTGGGAGGCCTGCCTCGAGGCCTGCCTCGAGGCCTGCCTCGAAGCCTGCCTGGAAGCTTGCTTGATGCTGATAAACACGTATATTTTCGTTGCTTCGAGGCTTCCATGCGGCCGTCCCTTGCGCCACCTGCGGCCTAAAATTCTACAAGGCACCACAATTTCCCACTGCCACACCATCACCATTTCCATGGGACTCCAACAATAGTATTATATAGATTCGAGTCCCCGTGAGCCTCGCTTCGTCCTCGTGCCAATACGTTTTGCGTCCGAGGCCTGGCCTCGGGCAGGCCTCGGTGGGCCTCGGAGCGCCTCGAGGAAGTTACCGGCCTTGCCAACACATTAAACATACTTCTCATGGCCTAAAACAGGGTCCTAAAAAGTGGTTACAAACATGGCGGCCCATTAAAGGGAACCTCGACAGTAGCAAAATAGAACTTGGGACGCATAAGAACGAAAACGGTTTGTGTTGACATTCTGTTTCATGCTGCGGTTCGCAAACCGCTTGCAAAAACATTTGAGGGCAGACAGCAAATCTCCGATGGCTGACCCCATTTTTGGGCCCAAATCTGGACCCCAGAATGGGGTCCAGAATTGGATCCTATTTTAGTTTCTTCTCATGAGTCTTCGCTTCGGCCCCGTTTTGGGGTCCAGATTTGGACCCAAAAGTGGGGTCAGCCATCGGAGAATTTTGTTGCTGACCGCGGAAGTTTTGCAAGCAGATTTGCGACGCTAGCATGAGCATGAGTGTTGGCTTAACACATGCCTTTTTCTTCCTGTCCGTCCCAACTTGTTGCTTTTACAGTCGAGGTCCCTTTATGGCTTCCCTGTTTCTACTAGTTTTTTGGATCTTGTTTTGGGGGCCATGATGAAGCAGGTTTGTCGCCAGACACTAAAGTCTTTGGCTGCTGAATGTCTTTTTGGTGTTCGTTTGGGGCTACTGACTCTCTCGACTTCTGCCTGCATGGATTTGTTTTGGTTGCTTGCATTTGGTAGGGCCTCAAGGCTTGCTTCATGCTAAATATATCTTTGAGGCCCTGGAAACCTGCCTCGAGGCCTCCCTCAAGGCCTGCTTTGAAGCCTGCTTCGAGGCTTGCTTCATGCTTAAAAGCACATCCTCGAGGCTTGGAGGCCTGCCTCGAAGCCTGCCTCGAGGCTTGCTTCATGCTTAAAAACATATTCTCGAGGGTCTGGAAGCCTGCCTCGAGGCCTGCCTCGAGGCCTGCCTCGAAGCCTGTCTGGAGGCTTGCATCATGCTATAACCAATCCTCGAAGCCTTGGAGGCCTGCCTCGAGGGCTGCCTCGAAGCCTGCCTGGAAGCTTGCTTGATGCTGATAAACACATATATTTTCGTTGCTTCGAGGCTTCCATGAGGCCGTCCCTTTGCGCCAGCTGCGGCCTAAAATTCTACAAGGCACCACAATTTCCCACTGCCACACCATCACCATTTCCATGGGACTCTAACAATAGTATTATAGATTCGAGTCCCCGTGAGCCTCGCTTTGTCCTCGTGCCAATACGTTTTGCGTCCGAGGCCTGGCCTCGGGCAGGCCTCGGTGAGCCTCGGAGGCGCCTCGAAGGAAGTCGCCTGCCAACAAATTAAACCATACTTTCTCTTCATGCCCCTAAACAGGGTCTTAAACAAGGGTACAAAAAGGCGGCAATAAAGGGACCTTGACAGTAGCAACCGGACTTGGGACGCACAAAGAGAAAAAGGTATGAGTTGACATACATGTTCAAGCTGCAGGGTCGCAAATCTGCTTGCACAACATGTGCGGGCAGCAGCGAAATTCTACGATGGCTGACCCCATTTTTGGGTCCAAATATGGACCCCAAAATGGGGTCCAGAATTGGATCACATTTTCATTCCTTCTTTTAGGTCTTTGCTTGGGCCCCGTTTTGGGATCCAGATTTGGACCCAAAAGAGGGGTCAGCCATCGGAGAATTTTGCTGCTGCCCGCAGAGGTTTTGCAAGCAGATTTGCGACGCACCAGCATGAGCAATGAGTGTTGGCTTAAAAAAATGCCTTGTTCCCCTGTCCGTCCCAACTTGGGCTGTACAGTCGAGGTCCATTTTATAGGCTTCCCGTTTGTACTATTTTTTTGGATCTTGTTTGGGGGAATGATTGAAGCAGGTTTGTCGCCAGACACTCACGTTCTTTGGTGCTGAAGGTCTTGTTTGGCGTCGTTTGGGGCTACTGACATCTCTCGAATTCTGCCTGCATGGATTCTGTTTTGTTGCTTGCATTTGGTAGGCCTCAAGGCTGGCTTCATGCTTAAATATTCTTGAGGCCCTGGAAAACCTGCCTCGAGGACTGCCTCAAGGCCTGCTTTTGAAGCCTGTTCGAGGCTTGATTCCATGCTGTTAAAGAACCTCTCGAGGCTTGGAGGACCTGCCTCGAAGCCTGCCTCGAGGCTGCTCATGCTTAAAAACATATTCTCGAGGGTCTGGAAGCCTGCCTCGAGGCCTGCCTCGAGGCCTGCCTCGAAGCCTGTCTGGAGGCTTGCATCATGTTATAACCAATCCTCGAAGCCTGCCTGGAAGCTTGCTTGATGCTGATAAACACATATATTTTCGTTGCTTCGAGGCTTCCATGAGGCCGTCCCTTTGCGCCAGCTGCGGCCTAAAATTCTACAAGGCACCACAATTTCCCAATGCCACACCATCACCATTTCCATGGGACAAGGCACCACAATTTCCCACTGCCACACCATCACCATTTCCATGGGACTCTAACAATAGTATTATATAGATTCGAGTCCCCGTGAGCCTCGCTTTGTCCTCGTGCCAATACGTTTTGCGTCCGAGGCCTGGCCTCGGGCAGGCCTCGGTGAGCCTCGGAGCGCCTCGAAGGAAGTACGCCTGCCAACAAATTAAACATACTTTCTCATGGCCCCTAAACAGGGTCTAAAAAAGTGGTACAAACATGGCGGCCATAAAGGGACCTCGACAGTAGCAACTAGAACTTGGGACGCATAAGAAGAAAACGGTTTGTGTTGACATTCATGTTCATGCTGCTGGTTCGCAAACCCGCTTGCAAAGCATTTGCGGGCAGCAGCAAAATTCTCCGATGGCTGACCCCATTTTTGGGCCCAAATCTGGACCCCAAAATGGGGTCCAGAATTGGATCCTATTTTAGTTTCTTCTCATGAGTCTTCGCTTCGGCCCCGTTTTGGGGTCCAGATTTGGACCCCAAAGTGGGGTCAGCCATCGGAGAATTTTGTTGCTGACCGCGGAAGTTTTGCAAGCAGATTTGCGACGCACTAGCATGAGCATGAGTGTTGGCTTAACACATGCCTTTTTCTCCCTGTCCGTCCCAACTTGTTGCTTGTACAGTCGGGGTCCCTTTATGGCTTCCCTGTTTCTACTAGTTTTTTGGATCTTGTTTTGGGGGCCATGATGAAGCAGGTTTGTCGCCAGACACTAAGTCTTTGGCTGCTGAATGTCTTTTTGGTGTTCGTTTGGGGCTACTGACTCTCTCGACTTCTGCCTGCATGGATTTGTTTTGGTTGCTTGCATTTGGTAGGGCCTCAAGGCTTGCTTCATGCTAAATATATCTTTGAGGCCCTGGAAACCTGCCTCGAGGCCTGCCTCAAGTCCTGCTTTGAAGCCTGCTTCGAGGCTTGCTTCATGCTTAAAAGCACATCCTCGAGGCTTGGAGGCCTGCCTCGAAGCCTGCCTCGAGGCTTGCTTCATGCTTAAAAACATATTCTCGAGGGTCTGGAAGCCTGCCTCGAGGCCTGCCTCGAGGCTTGCTTCATGCTTAAAAACATATTCTCGAGGGTCTGGAAGCCTGCGTCGAGGCCTGCCTCGAGGCCTGCCTCGAAGCCTGTCTGGAGCTTTCTTGATTGCGGATAAAACCCAATATACTTTTCGTTGCTTCGAGGCTTTCCATGAGGCCGTCCCTTGGCGCCATGCTGCGCCTAAAATTCTACAAGGCACCACATTTTCCCCACTGCCACACCTCCCGATTTCCATGGGAACTCAACATAGTAGAATTAGAATCGAGTCCCTTGAGGAGCCGCGCTTTTGGTCCTCTGCCAATACGTTTTGGTCCGAAGGCCTGGCCTCGGGCGTCCCTTCGGTGAGCCTCGGAGCGCCTCGAAGGAAGTACGCCTGCCAACAAATTAAACATACTTTCTCATGGCCCCTAAACAGGGTCTAAAAAAGTGGTACAAACATGGTGGCCATAAAGGGACCTCGACAGTAGCAACTAGAACTTGGGACGCATAAGAAGAAAACGGTTTGTGTTGACATTCATGTTCATGCTGCTGGTTCGCAAACCCGCTTGAAAAACATTTGCGGGCAGCAGCAAAATTCTCCGATGGCTGACCCCATTTTTGGGCCCAAATCTGGACCCCAAAATGGGGTCCAGAATTGGATCCTATTTTAGTTCCTTCTCATGGGTCTTCGCTTGGGCCCCGTTTTGGGGTCCAGATTTGGACCCAAAAGTGGCGTCAGCCATCGGAGAATTTTGTTGCTGACCGCGGAAGTTTTGCAAGCAGATTTGCGACGCTCTAGCATGAGCATGAGTGTTGGCTCAACACATGCCTTTTTCTCCCTGTCCGTCCCAACTTGTTGCTTGTACAGTCGAGGTCCCTTTATGGCTTCCCTGTTTCTACTAGTTTTTTGGATCTTGTTTTGGGGGCCATGATGAAGCAGGTTTGTCGCCAGACACTAAAGTCTTTGGCTGCTGAAAGTCTTTTTGGCGTTCGTTTGGGGCTACTGACTCTCTAGACTTCTGCCTGCATGGATTTCTTTTGGTTGCTTGCATTTGGTAGGGCCTCAAGGCTTGCTTCATGCTAAATATATCTTTGAGGCCCTGGAAGCCTGCCTCGAGGCCTGCCTCAAGGCCTGCTTTGAAGCCTGCTTCGAGGCTTGCTTCATGCTTAAAAACATATTCTCGAGGGTCTGGAAGCCTGCCTCGAGGCTTGACTTTCATGTAAAAAAACATATTCTCGAGGGTTCCTGTGGAAGGCCTGCCTCGAGGCCTGCCTCGAAGACGTCTGGAGGATTGCATCATGCTTATAACGAATTTCCTCGAAGCCTTGGATGGGCCTTGCCTCGAGGGCTGCCTCGAAGTTCTGCCTGGAAGCTTGCTGATTGCTGAATAAACACATTATATTTCGTTGCGTCGAGGCTGCAATGAGGCCGTCTCGTTCGCCCGCTGCGGCCTAAAATTTTCTACAAGGACACAATTTCACTGCCACACCAATACCATTTCCATGGGATCTAACAATAGTATAATAGATTCGAGTCCCCGTGAGCCTCGCTTTGTCCTCGTGCCAATACGTTTTGCGTCCGAGGTCTGGCCTCGGGCAGGCCTCGGTGAGCCTCGGAGCGCCTCGAAGGAAGTACGCCTGCCAACAAATTAAACATGCTTTCTCATGGCCCCTAAACAGGGTTTAAAAAAGTGGTACAAACATGGCGGCCATAAAGGGACCTCGACAGTAGCAACTAGAACTTGGGACGCATAAGAAGAAAACGGTTTGTGTTGACATTCATGTTCATGCTGCTGGTTCGCAAACCCGCTTGCAAAACATTTGCGGGCAGCAGCAAAATTCTCCGATGGCTGACCCCATTTTTGGGCCCAAATCTGGACCCCAAAATGGGGTCCAGAATTGGATCCTATTTTACTTTCTTCTCATGGGTCTTCGCTCGGGCCCCGTTTTGGGGTCCAGATTTGGACCCAAAAGTGGCGTCAGCCATCGGAGAATTTTGTTGCTGACCGCGGAAGTTTTGCAAGCAGATTTGCGACGCTCTAGCATGAGCATGAGTGTTGGCTCAACACATGCCTTTTTCTCCCTGTCCGTCCCAACTTGTTGCTTGTACAGTCGAGGTCCCTTTATGGCTTCCCTGTTTCTACTAGTTTTTTGGATCTTGTTTTGGGGGCCATGATGAAGCAGGTTTGTCGCCAGACACTAAAGTCTTTGGCTGCTGAAGGTCTTTTTGGCGTTCGTTTGGGGCTACTGACTCTCTCGACTTCTGCCTGCGTGGATTTGTTTTGGTTGCTTGCATTTGGTAGGGCTTCAAGGCTTGCTTCATGCTAAAAAATATATCTTTGAGGCCCTGGAAGCCTGCCTCGAGGCCTGCCTCAAGGCCTGCTTTGAAGCCTGCTTCGAGGCTTGCTTCATCCTTAAAAGCACATCCTCGAGGCTTGGAGGCCTGCCTCGAAGCCTGCCTCGAGGCTTGCTTCATGCTTAAAAACATATTCTCGAGGGTCTGGAAGCCTGCCTCGAGGCCTGCCTCGAGGCCTGCCTCGAAGCCTGTCTGGAGGCTTGCATCATGCTATAACGAATCCTCGAAGCCTTGGAGGCCTGCCTCGAGGGCTGCCTCGAAGCCTGCCTGGAAGCTTGCTTGATGCTGATAAACACATATATTTTCGTTGCTTCGAGGCTTCCATGAAGGACGTCTCTTTGCGCAGGATGCGGCCTAAAATCTACAAGGACAACAATTTCAATGCCCAACCATCAACATTTTCCATGGGACTCTGTTTATAACAAATAGTAGATATAGATTTCAGTCCCCGTGAGCCTCGCTAGGTCCTCGTGCCCAATACGTTTTGCGTTCCGAGGTTGGCCCGGCGGCCGGGATGGAGCTCGGCGGCTCGAGGAAGTACGCCTGCCAACAAATTAAACAGGCCTTTCTCATGCCCCTAAACAGGGTCTACAAAAAGTGGTCAAAAACCTGGCGGCCATAACGGACTCGACAGTAGCAACTAGAACTTGGGACGCATAAGAAGAAAACGGTTTGTGTTGACATTCATGTTCATGCTGCTGGTTCGCAAACCAGCTTGCAAAACATTTGCGGGCAGCAGCAAAATTCTCCGATGGCTGACCCCATTTTTGGGCCCAAATCTGGACCCCAAAATGGGGTCCAGAATTGGATCCTATTTTACTTTCTTCTCATGGGTCTTCGCTTGGGCCCCGTTTTGGGGTCAGATTTGGACCCAAAAGTGGCGTCAGCCATCGGAGAATTTTGTTGCTGACCGCGGAAGTTTTGCAAGCAGATTTGCGACGCTCTAGCATGAGCATGAGTGTTGGCTCAACACATGCCTTTTTCTCCCTGTCCGTCCCAACTTGTTGCTTGTACAGTCGAGGTCCCTTTATGGCTTCCCTGTTTCTACTAGTTTTTTGGATCTTGTTTTGGGGGCCATGATGAAGCAGGTTTGTCGCCAGACACTAAAGTCTTTGGCTGCTGAAGGTCTTTTTGGCGTTCGTTTGGGGCTACTGACTCTCTCGACTTCTGCCTGCGTGGATTTGTTTTGGTTGCTTGCATTTGGTAGGGCTTCAAGGCTTGCTTCATGCTAAAAAATATATCTTTGAGGCCCTGGAAGCCTGCCTCGAGGCCTGCCTCAAGGCCTGCTTTGAAGCCTGCTTCGAGGCTTGCTTCATCCTTAAAAGCACATCCTCGAGGCTTGGAGGCCTGCCTCGAAGCCTGCCTCGAGGCTTGCTTCATGCTTAAAAACATATTCTCGAGGGTCTGGAAGCCTGCCTCGAGGCCTGCCTCGAGGCCTGCCTCGAAGCCTGTCTGGAGGCTTGCATAATGCTATAACCAATCCTCGAAGCCTTGGAGGCCTGCCTCGAGGGCTGCCTCGAAGCCTGCCTGGAAGCTTGCTTGATGCTGATAAACACATATATTTTCGTTGCTTCGAGGCTTCCATGAGGCCGTCCCTTTGCGCCAGCTGCGGCCTAAAATTCTACAAGGCACCACAATTTCCCACTGCCACACCATCACCATTTCCATGGGACTCTAACAATAGTATTATATAGATTCGAGTCTCCGTGAGCCTCGCTTTGTCCTCGTGCCAATACGTTTTGCGTCCGAGGTCTGGCCTCGGGCAGGCCTCGGTGAGCCTCGGAGCGCCTCGAAGGAAGTACGCCTGCCAACAAATTAAACAGACTTTCTCATGGCCCCTAAACAGGGTCTAAAAAAGTGGTACAAACATGGCGGCCATAAAGGGACCTCGACAGTAGCAACTAGAACTTGGGACGCATAAGAAGAAAACGGTTTATGTTGACATTCATGTTCATGCTGCTGGTTCGCAAACCCGCTTGCAAAACATTTGCGGGCAGCAGCAAAATTCTCCGATGGCTGACCCCATTTTTAGGCCCAAATCTGGACCCCAAAATGGGGTCCAGAATTGGATCCTATTTTAGTTTCTTCTCATGAGTCTTCGCTTGGGCCCCGTTTTGGGGTCCAGATTTGGACCCAAAAGTGGGGTCAGCCATCGGAGAATTTTGTTGCTGACCGCGGAAGTTTTGCAAGCAGATTTGCGACGCTCTAGCATGAGCATAAGTGTTGGCTTAACACATGCCTTTTCCTTCCTGTCCGTCCCAACTTGGGCCTTGCAACAGTAGCAACACTACGCACTTGGGGACGATCAGGAAGAAAACGGTTTGTGCTTGCACATTATGTTCATGCATGATGGTGTCGCAAATCTGCTTGCACAACATGTGCGGGCAGCAGCGAAATTCTCCGATGGCTGACCCCATTTTTGGGTCCAAATATGGACCCCAAAATGGGTCCAGAATTGGATCACATTTTCATTCCTTCTTTTAGGTCTTTGCTTGGGCCCCGTTTTGGGGTCCAGATTTGGACCCAAAAGTGGGGTCAGCCATCGGAGAATTTTGTTGCTGACCGCGGAAGTTTTGCAAGCAGATTTGCGACGCTCTAGCATGAGCATAAGTGTTGGCTTAACACATGCCTTTTCCTTCCTGTCCGTCCCAACTTGTTGCTTGTACAGTCGAGGTCCCTTTATGGCTTCCCTGTTTACTAGTTTTGTGGATCTTGCTTTTGGGGGCATTGATGATTGAAGCAGGTATGTCGCCAGACACTAAAGCTTTGGCGGCTGAAAGTCCTTTTCTGGGCGTTCGCCTTGGGGGCTTTTACGACTCTCTCGACTTCTGCTGCATGCGATTTCTTTCTGGTTGCTCTGCATTCTGGGAGGACTCAAGGCTTGCTTCAGCCTAAACTATATCTTTTCTCTTCTCTTTTGCGCCATGGAAGACTGCCTCGAGGCCTGCCTCAAGGCCTGCTTTGAAGGCCTGCTTCGGGCTTGCTTCATCCTTAAAAGCACATCTCGAGGCTTGGAGGCCTGCCTCGAAGGCCTGCCTCGAGCTGCTTCATGCGTAAAAACTATTCTCGAGGGTCTGGAAGCCTGATCGAGGCCGGCTCGAGGCCTGCCTCCGAAGCATGTCTCTGGAGGCTTGCATCATGCTATAAACCAATCTAGAAGCCTTGGAGGCCTGCCTGGGGGCCTGCCTCGAGGCCTGCCTCGAAGCCTGCCTGGAAGCTTGCTTGATGCTGATAAACACGTATATTTTCGTTGCTTCGAGGCTTCCATGCGGCCGTCCCTTTGCGCCACCTGCGGCCTAAAATTCTACAAGGCACCACAATTTCCCACTGCCACACCATCACCATTTCCATGGGACTCCAACAATAATATTATATAGATTCGAGTCCCCGTGAGCCTCGCTTCGTCCTCGTGCCAATACGTTTTGCGTCCGAGGCCTGGCCTCGGGCAGGCCTCGGTGAGCCTCGGAACGCCCCGCAGGAAGTACGCCTGCCAACAAATTAAACATGCTTTCTCATGGCCCCTAAACAGGGTCTAAAAAAGTGGTAAAAACATGGCGGCCATAAAGGGACCTCGACAGTAGCAACTAGAACTTGGGACGTATAAGAAGAAAACGGTTTGTGTTGACATTCATGTTCATGCTGCTGGTTCGCAAACCCGCTTGCAAAACATTTGCGTTCAGCAGCAAAATTCTCCGATGGCTGACCCCATTTTTGGGCCCAAATCTGGACCCCAAAATGGGGTCCAGAATTGGATCCTATTTTAGTTTCTTCTCATGGGTCTTCGCTTGGGCCCCGTTTTGGGTCCAGATTTGGACCCAAAAGTGGGGTCAGCCATCGGAGAATTTTGTTGCTGACCGCGGAAGTTTTGCAAGCAGATTTGCGACGCTCTAGCATGAGCATAAGTGTTGGCTTAACACATGCCTTTTTCTTCCTGTCCGTCCCAACTTGTTGCTTGTACAGTAGCAACTAGAACTTGGGGCGCATAAGAAGAAAACGGTTTGTGTTGACATTCATGTTCATGCTGCTGGTTCGCAAACCCGCTTGCAAAACATTTGCGTTCAGCAGCAAAATTCTCCGATGGCTGACCCCATTTTTGGGCCCAAATCTGGACCCCAAAATGGGGTCCAGAATTGGATCCTATTTTAGTTTCTTCTCATGGGTCTTCGCTTGGGACCCAAAAGTGGGGTCAGCCATCGGAGAATTTTGTTGCTGACCGCGGAAGTTTTGCAAGCAGATTTGCGACGCTCTAGCATGAGCATAAGTGTTGGCTTAACACATGCCTTTTTCTTCCTGTCCGTCCCAACTTGTTGCTTGTACAGTCGAGGTCCCTTTATGGCTTCCCTGTTTCTACTAGTTTTTTGGATCTTGTTTTGGGGGCCATGATGAAGCAGGTTTGTCGCCAGACACTAAAGTCTTTGGCTGCTGAAAGTCTTTTTGGCGTTCGTTTGGGGATACTGACTCACTCGACTTCTGCCTGCATGGATTTCTTTTGGTTGCTTGCATTTGGTAGGGCCTCAAGGCTTGCTTCATGCTAAATATATCTTTGAGGCCCTGGAAGCCTGCCTCGAGGCCTGCCTCAAGGCTTGCTTTGAAGCCTGCTTCGAGGCTTGCTTCATCCTTAAAAGCACATCCTCGAGGCTTGGAGGCCTGCCTCGAAGCCTGCCTCGAGGCTTGCTTCATGCTTAAAAACATACTCTCGAGGGTCTGGAAGCCTGCCTCGAAGCCTGTCTGGAGGCTTGCATCATGCTATAACCAATCCTCGAAGCCTTGGAGGCCTGCCTCGAGGCCTGCCTCGAAGCCTGCCTGGAAGCTTGCTTGATACTGATAAACACGTATATTTTCGTTGCTTGGAGGCTTCCATGCGGCCGTCCCTTTGCGCCACCTGCGGCCTAAAATTCTACAAGGCACCACAATTTCCCACTGCCACACCATCACCATTTCCATGGGACTCCAACAATAGTATTATATAGATTCGAGTCCCCGTGAGCCTCGCTTCGTCCTCGTGCCAATACGTTTTGCATCCGAGGCCTGGCCTCGGGCAGGCCTCGGTGAGCCTCGGAACGCCTCGCAGGAAGTACGCCTGCCAACAAATTAAACATGCTTTCTCATGGCCCCTAAACAGGGTCTAAAAAAGTGGTAAAAACATGGCGGCCATAAAGGGACCTCGACAGTAGCAACTAGAATTTGGGACGCATAAGAAGAAAACGGTTTGTGTTGACATTCATGTTCATGCTGCTGGTTCGCAAACCCGCTTGCAAAACATTTGCGTTCAGCAGCAAAATTCTCCGATGGCTGACCCCATTTTTGGGTCCAAATCTGGACCCCAAAATGGGGTCCAGAATTGGATCCTATTTAGTTTCTTCTCATGGGTCTTCGCTTGGGCCCCGTTTTGGGGTCCAGATTTGGACCCAAAAGTGGGGTCAGCCATCGGAGAATTTTGTTGCTGACCGCGGAAGTTTTGCAAGCAGATTTGCGACGCTCTAGCATGAGCATAAGTGTTGGCTTAACACATGCCTTTTTCTTCCTGTCCGTCCCAACTTGTTGCTTGCACAGTAGCAACTAGAACTTGGGACGCATAAGAAGAAAACGGTTTGTGTTGACATTCATGTTCATGCTGCTGGTTCGCAAACCCGCTTGCAAAACATTTGCGTTCAGCAGCAAAATTCTCCGATGGCTGACCCCATTTTTGGGCCCAAATCTGGCCCCCAAAATGGGGTCCAGAATTGGATCCTATTTTAGTTTCTTCTCATGGGTCTTCGCTTGGGCCCCGTTTTGGGGTCCAGATTTGGACCCAAAAGTGGGGTCGGCCATCGGAGAATTTTGTTGCTGACCGCGGAAGTTTTGCAAGCAGATTTGCGACGCTCTAGCATGAGCATAAGTGTTGGCTTAACACATGCCTTTTTCTTCCTGTCCGTCCCAACTTGTTGCTTGTACAGTCGCGGTCCCTTTATGGCTTCCCTGTTTCTACTAGGTTTTTGGATCTTGTTTTGGGGCCATGATGAAGCAGGTTTGTCGCAGACACTAAAGTCTTTTGCTGCTGAATTTCTTTTTGGTGTTCGTTTTGGGGCTACTGACTCTCGCTCGCGGTCTGCCTGCATGGATTTGTTTTGGTTGCTTGCATTTGGTAGGGCCTCAAGCTTTGCTCATGCTAATATATCTTGAGGCCCTGAACCTGCCTCGAGGCCTGCCTCAAGGCCTGCTTTGAAGCCTGCTTCGAGGTTTGCTTCATGCTTAAAAGCACATCCTCGAGGCTTGGAGGCCTGCCTCGAAGCCTGCCTCGAGGCTTGCTTCATGCTTAAAAACATATTCTCGAGGGTCTGGAAGCCTGCCTCGAGGCCTGCCTCGAGGCCTGCCTCGAAGCCTGTCTGGAGGCTTGCATCATGCTATAACCAATCCTCGAAGCCTTGGAGGCCTGCCTCGAGGGCTGCCTCGAAGCCTGCCTGGAAGCTTGCTTGATGCTGATAAACACATATATTTTCGTTGCTTCGAGGCTTCCATGAGGCCGTCCCTTTGCGCCAGCTGCGGCCTAAAATTCTACAAGGCACCACAATTTCCCACTGCCACACCATCACCATTTCCATGGGACTCTAACAATAGTATTATATAGATTCGAGTCCCCGTGAGCCTCGCTTTGTCCTCGTGCCAATACGTTTTGCGTCCGAGGCCTGGCCTCGGGCAGGCCTCGGTGAGCCTCGGAGCGCCTCGAAGGAAGTACACCTGCCAACAAATTAAACATACTTTCTCATGGCCCCTAAACAGGGTCTAAAAAAGTGGTACAAACATGGCGGCCATAAAGGGACCTCGACAGTAGCAACTAGAACTTGGGACGCATAAGAAGAAAACGGTTTGTGTTGACATTCATGTTCATGCTGCTGGTTCGCAAACCCGCTTGCAAAACATTTGCGGGCAGCAGCAAAATTCTCCGATGGCTGACCCCATTTTTGGGCCCAAATCTGGACCCCAAAATGGGGCCCAGAATTGGATCCTATTTTAGTTTCTTCTCATGGGTCTTCGCTTGGGCCCCGTTTTGGGGTCCAGATTTGGACCCAAAAGTGGGGTCAGCCATCGGAGAATTTTGTTGCTGACCGCGGAAGTTTTGCAAGCAGAATTGCGACGCTCTAGCATGAGCATGAGTGTTGGCTTAACACATGCCTTTTTCTCCCTGTCCGTCCCAACTTGTTGCTTGTACAGTCGAGGTCCCTTTATGGCTTCCCTGTTTCTACTAGTTTTTTGGATCTTGTTTTGGGGGCCATGATGAAGCAGGTTTGTCGCCAGACACTAAAGTCTTTGGCTGCTGAATGTCTTTTTGGTGTTCGTTTGGGGCTACTGACTCTCTCGACTTCTGCCTGCATGGATTTGTTTTGGTTGCTTGCATTTGGTAGGGCCTCAAGGCTTGCTTCATGCTAAATATATCTTTGAGGCCCTGGAAACCTGCCTCGAGGCCTCCCTCAAGGCCTGCTTTGAAGCCTGCTTCGAGGCTTGCTTCATGCTTAAAAGCACATCCTCGAGGCTTGGAGGCCTGCCTCGAAGCCTGCCTCGAGGCTTGCTTCATGCTTAAAAACATATTCTCGAGGGTCTGGAAGCCTGCCTCGAGGTCTGCCTCGAGGCCTGCCTCGAAGCCTGTCTGGAGGCTTGCATCATGCTAAACCAATCCTCGAAGCCTTGGAGGTCTGCCTCGAGGGCTGTCTCGAAGCCTGCCTGGAACTTGCTTGATGCTGATAAACACATATATTTTCGTTGCTTCGAGGACGTCCATGAGGCCGTCTCTTTGCGCCAGCTGCGGCCTCAAATTCTAGCGAGGCAGCACAGTTGCCAACTGCTTCAAGTTCAGCTTTGCTGGGACTTCAACAATAGTATTATATAGTTTCGAGTCCCCGTGAGCCTCGCTTTGTCCCCGTGCCAATTTTCTCTTTTTTCGGTCCGAGTCCTGTCCTCTTCAGGCCTCGGTGAGGCCTCGGAGCGGTCCCGAAGGAAGTACGCCGCCAACACATTAAAACATACTTTTTCATCTCATGGCGCCTAAACAGGGTCTAAAAAGTGGTATCAAACCTGGCGGCCATAAAGGGACCTCGACAGTAGCAACTAGAACTTGGGACGCATAAGAGAAACGGTTTGGTGTTGAACATCAGTTCATGCTGCTGGTTCTCAACCCGCTTGCAACATTTGCGGGCCGCAGCAAAATCCTCCGATGGTGACTCCGCATTTTAGGCCCACATCTGGACCCCACAATGGGGTTCCCAGAATTGGATACTATTTAGTTTTTCTTCTCATGAGTCTTTGCTTGGGGGCCCCATTTTGGGTCCATATTTGGACCCAAAAATGGGGTCAGCCATCGGAGAATTTCGCTGCTGCCCGCACATGTTGTGCAAGCAGATTTGCGACCCTGCAGCTTGAACATGAATGTCAACTCATACCTTTTTCTCTTTGTGCGTCCCAAGTCCGGTTGCTACTGTCAAGGTCCCTTTATCGCAGCCATGTTTTGACAACTTTTTTGGGCCCTGTTTTAGGGGCCAGATGAAGCAGGTTTGTCCGCCAACACTAAAGTCTTATGGCTGCTGATGTCTTTTTGGTGTTCGTTTGGGGCTACTGACTCTCTCGACTTCTGCCTGCATGGATTTGTTTTGGTTGCTTGCATTTGGTAGGGCCTCAAGGCTTGCTTCATGCTAAATATATCTTTGAGGCCCTGGACACCTGCCTCGAGGCCTGCTTTGAAGCCTGCTTCGAGGCTTGCTTCATGCTTAAAAGCACATCCTCGAGGCTTGGAGGCCTGCCTCGAAGCCTGCCTCGAGGCTTGCTTCATGCTTAAAAACATATTCTCGAGGGGCTGGAAGCCTGCCTCGAGGCCTGCCTCGAGGCCTGCCTCGAAGCCTGTCTGGAGGCTTGCCATCATGCTATAAACCAATCCTCGAAGCCTTGGAGGCCTGCCTCGAGGGCTTTGCCTCGAAGCCTGCCTGAGCTTCTTGATGCTGATAACACATATATTTTCGTTGCTTCGAGGGCTTCCATGAGGCCGTCCCTTTGCGCCAGCGCGCCTAATTCTACAGCACCACAGTGTCCCACTGCCACACCATCAATCATGGCTAAGGGACCCCAACCATAGTATTATATAGATTCGAGTCCCCGTGAGCCTCGCTTTGTCCTCGTGCCAATACGTTTTGCGTCCGAGGCCTGGCCTCGGGCAGGCCTCGGTGAGCCTCGGAGCGCCTCGAAGGAAGTACGCCTGCCAACAAATTAAACATACTTTCTCATGGCCCCTAAACAGGGTCTAAAAAAGTGGTACAAACATGGCGGCCATAAAGGGACCTCGACAGTAGCAACTAGAACTTGGGACGCATAAGAAGAAAACGGGTTGTGTTGACATTCATGTTCATGCTGCTGGTTCGCAAACCCGCTTGCAAAACATTTGCGGGCAGCAGCAAAATTCTCCGATGGCTGACCCCATTTTTGGGCCCAAATCTGGACCCCAAAATGGGGTCCAGAATTGGATCCTATTTTAGTTTCTTCTCATGAGTCTTCGCTTGGGCCCCGTTTTGGGGTCCAGATTTGGACCCAAAAGTGGGGTCAGCCATCGGAGAATTTTGCTGCTGCCCGCAGAGGTTTTGCAAGCAGATTTTCGACGCACTAGCATGAGCGTAAGTGTTAATACATGCTTTTTCTCTCTGTGCGTCCCACTTTGTTTCTTGTACAGTCGAGGTCCCTTTCTGGCGTCCCTGTTTCTCTACAGTTTTTTGGATCTTGTTTTGGGGGCCATTATAAGCAGGTTTTGTCGCCAGACACTAAAGTCTTTGGCTCTGATTCCTTTGGTTGTCGTTTGGGGCTACTGACTCTCTCGACTTCTGCCTTCATGATTTGTTTGGTGCTTTGCATTTGGTAAGGGCCTCAAGGCTTGTTTTTCAATGCTAAATATTCTTTGAGGCCCTGAAACCTGCCTCGAGGCCTGCCTCAAGGCCGCTTTGAAGCCCGGCTTCGAGGCTTGCTTCATGCTTAAAGCAACACATCCTCGAGGTTTGGAGGCCTGCCTCGAAGCCTGCCTCGAGGCTTGCTTCATGCTAAAAAACATATTCTCGAGGGTCTGGAAGCCTGCCTCGAGGCCTGCCTCGAGGCCTGCCTCGAAGCCTGTCTGGAGGCTTGCATCATGTTATAACCAATCCTCGAAGCCTTGGAGGCCTGCCTCGAGGGCTGCCTCGAAGCCTGCCTGGAAGCTTGCTTGATGCTGATAAGCACATATATTTTCGTTGCTTCGAGGCTTCCATGAGGCCGTCCCTTTGCGCCAGCTGCGGCCTAAAATTCTACAAGGCACCACAATTTCCCACTGCCACACCATCACCATTTCCATGGGACTCTAACAATAGTATTATATAGATTCGAGTCTCCGTGAGCCTCGCTGTGTCCTCGTGCCAATACGTTTTGCGTCCGAGGTCTGGCCTCGGGCAGGCCTCGGTGAGCCTCGGAGCGCCTCGAAGGAAGTACGCCTGCCAACAAATTAAACAGACTTTCTCATGGCCCCTAAACAGGGTCTAAAAAAGTGGTACAAACATGGCGGCCATAAAGGGACCTCGACAGTAGCAACTAGAACTTGGGACGTATAAGAAGAAAACGGTTTGTGTTGACATTCATGTTCATGCTGCTGGTTCGCAAACCCACTTGCAAAACATTTGCGGGCAGCAGCAAAATTCTCCGATGGCTGACCCCATTTTTGGGCCCAAATCTGGACCCCAAAATGGGGTCCAGAATTGGATCCTATTTTAGTTTCTTCTCATGAGTCTTCGCTTGGGCCCCGTTTTGGGGTCCAGATTTGGACCCAAAAGTGGGGTCAGCCATCGGAGAATTTTGTTGCTGACCGCGGAAGTTTTGCAAGCAGATTTGCGACGCTCTAGCATGAGCATGAGTGTTGGCTTAACACATGCCTTTTTCTCCCTGTCCGTCCCAACTTGTTGCTTGTACAGTCGAGGTCCCTTTATGGCTTCCCTGTTTCTACTAGTTTTTTGGATCTTGTTTTGGGGGCCATGATGAAGCAGGTTTGTCGCCAGACACTAAAGTCTTTGGCTGCTGAATGTCTTTTTGGCGTTCGTTTGGGGCTACTGACTCTCTCGACTTCTGCCTGCATGGATTTGTTTTGGTTGCTTGCATTTGGTAGGGCCTCAAGGCTTGCTTCATGCTAAATATATCTTTGAGGCCCTGGAAACCTGCCTCGAGGCCTGCCTCAAGGCCTGCTTTGAAGCCTGCTTCGAGGCTTGCTTCATGCTTAAAAAGCACATCCTCGAGGCTTGGAGGCCTGCCTCGAAGCCTGCCTCGAGGCTTGCTTCATGCTTAAAAACATATTCTCGAGGGTCTGGAAGCCTGCCTCGAGGCCTGCCTCGAGGCCTGCCTCGAAGCCTGTCTGGAGGCTTGCATCATGCTATAACCAATCCTCGAAGCCTTGGAGGCCTGCCTCGAGGGCTGCCTCGAAGCCTGCCTGGAAGCTTGCTTGATGCTGATAAACACATATATTTTCGTTGCTTCGAGGCTTCCATGAGGCCGTCCCTTTGCGCCAGCTGCGGCCTAAAATTCTACAAGGCACCACAATTTCCCACTCTAACAATAGTATTATATAGATTCAAGTCCCCGTGAGCCTCGCTCTGTCCTCGTGCCAATACGTTTTGCGTCCGAGGTCTGGCCTCGGGCAGGCCTCGGTGAGCCTCGGAGCGCCTCGAAGGAAGTACGCCTGCCAACAAATTAAACATACTTTCTCATGGCCCGTAAACAGGGTCTAAAAAAGTGGTACAAACATGGCGGCCATAAAGGGACCTCGACAGTAGCAACTAGAACTTGGGACGCATAAGAAGAAAACGGTTTGTGTTGACATTCATGTTCATGCTGCTGGTTCGCAAACCCGCTTGCAAAACATTTGCGGGCAGCAGCAAAATTCTCCGATGGCTGACCCCATTTTTGGGCCCAAATCTGGACCCCAAAATGGGGTCCAGAATTGGATCCTATTTTAGTTTCTTCTCATGAGTCTTCGCTTGGGCCCCGTTTTGGGGTCCAGATTTGGACCCAAAAGTGGGGTCAGCCATCGGAGAATTTTGTTGCTGACCGCGGAAGTTTTGCAAGCAGATTTGCGACGCACTAGCATGAGCATGAGTGTTGGCTTAACACATGCCTTTTTCTCCCTGTCCGTCCCAACTTGTTGCTTGTACAGTCGAGGTCCCTTTATGGCTTCCCTGTTTCTACTAGTTTTTTGGATCTTGTTTTGGGGGCCATGAAGCAGGTTTGTCGCCAGACACTAAAGTCTTTGGCTGCTGAATGTCTTTTTGGCGTTCGTTTGGGGCTACTGACTCTCTCGACTTCTGCCTGCATGGATTTGTTTTGGTTGCTTGCATTTGGTAGGGCCTCAAGGCTTGCTTCATGCTAAATATATCTTTGAGGCCCTGGAAACCTGCCTCGAGGCCTGCCTCAAGGCCTGCTTTGAAGCCTGCTTCGAGGCTTGCTTCATGCTTAAAAGCACATCCTCGAGGCTTGGAGGCCTGCCTCGAAGCCTGCCTCGTGGCTTGCTTCATGCTTAAAAGCACATCCTCGAGGCTTGGAGGCCTGCCTCGAAGCCTGCCTCGAGGCTTGCATCATGCTATAACCAATCCTCGAAGCCTTGGAGGCCTGCCTCGAGGGCTGCCTCGAAGCCTGCCTGGAGGCTTGCATCATGCTATAACCAATCCTCGAAGCCTTGGAGGCCTGCCTCGAGGGCTGCCTCGAAGCCTGCCTGGAAGCTTGCTTGATGCTGATAAACACATATATTTTCGTTGCTTCGAGGCTTCCACGAGGCCGTCCCTTTGCGCCAGCTGCGGCCTAAAATTCTACAAGGCACCACAATTTCCCACTGCCACACCATCACCATTTCCATGGGACTCTAACAATAGTATTATATAGATTCGAGTCTCCGTGAGCCTCGCTTTGTCCTCGTGCCAATACGTTTTGCGTCCGAGGTCTGGCCTCGGGCAGGCCTCGGTGAGCCTCGGAGCGCCTCGAAGGAAGTACGCCTGCCAACAAATTAAACAGACTTTCTCATGGCCCCTAAACAGGGTCTAAAAAAGTGGTACAAACATGGCGGCCATAAAGGGACCTCGACAGTAGCAACTAGAACTTGGGACGCATAAGAAGAAAACGGTTTGTGTTGACATTCATGTTCATGCTGCTGGTTCGCAAACCCGCTTGCAAAACATTTGCGGGCAGCAGCAAAATTCTCCGATGGCTGACCCCATTTTTGGGCCCAAATCTGGACCCCAAAATGGGGTCCAGAATTGGATCCTATTTTAGTTTCTTCTCATGAGTCTTCGCTTCGGCCCCGTTTTGGGGTCCAGATTTGGACCCAAAAGTGGGGTCAGCCATCGGAGAATTTTGTTGCTGACCGCGGAAGTTTTGCAAGCAGATTTGCGACGCACTAGCATGAGCATGAGTGTTGGCTTAACACATGCCTTTTTCTCCCTGTCCGTCCCAACTTGTTGCTTGTACAGTCGAGGTCCCTTTATGGCTTCCCTGTTTCTACTAGTTTTTTGGATCTTGTTTTGGGGGCCATGATGAAGCAGGTTTGTCGCCAGACACTAAAGTCTTTGGCTGCTGAATGTCTTTTTGGTGTTCGTTTGGGGCTACTGACTCTCTCGACTTCTGCCTGCATGGATTTGTTTTGGTTGCTTGCATTTGGTAGGGCCTCAAGGCTTGCTTCATGCTAAATATATCTTTGAGGCCCTGGAAACCTGCCTCGAGGCCTGCCTCAAGGCCTGCTTTGAAGCCTGCTTCGAGGCTTGCTTCATGCTTAAAAGCACATCCTCGAGGCTTGGAGGCCTGCCTCGAAGCCTGCCTCGTGGCTTGCTTCATGCTTAAAAGCACATCCTCGAGGCTTGGAGGCCTGCCTCGAAGCCTGCCTCGAGGCTTGCATCATGCTATAACCAATCCTCGAAGCCTTGGAGGCCTGCCTCGAGGGCTGCCTCGAAGCCTGCCTGGAGGCTTGCATCATGCTATAACCAATCCTCGAAGCCTTGGAGGCCTGCCTCGAGGGCTGCCTCGAAGCCTGCCTGGAAGCTTGCTTGATGCTGATAAACACATATATTTTCGTTGCTTCGAGGCTTCCATGAGGCCGTCCCTTTGCGCCAGCTGCGGCCTAAAATTCTACAAGGCACCACAATTTCCCACTGCCACACCATCACCATTTCCATGGGACTCTAACAATAGTATTATATAGATTCGAGTCCCCGTGAGCCTCGCTTTGTCCTCGTGCCAATACGTTTTGCGTCCGAGGCCTGGCCTCGGGCAGGCCTCGGTGAGCCTCGGAGCGCCTCGAAGGAAGTACGCCTGCCAACAAATTAAACATGCTTTCTCATGGCCCCTAAACAGGGTCTAAAAAAGTGGTACAAACATGGCGGCCATAAAGGGACCTCGACAGTAGCAACTAGAACTTGGGACGCATAAGAAGAAAACGGTTTGTGTTGACATTCATGTTCATGCTGCTGGTTCGCAAACCCGCTTGCAAAACATTTGCGGGCAGCAGCAAAATTCTCCGATGGCTGACCCCATTTTTAGGCCCAAATCTGGACCCCAAAATGGGGTCCAGAATTGGATCCTATTTTAGTTTCTTCTCATGAGTCTTCGCTTGGGCCCCGTTTTGGGGTCCAGATTTGGACCCAAAAGTGGGGTCAGCCATCGGAGAATTTTGTTGCTGACCGCGGAAGTTTTGCAAGCAGATTTGCAACGCTCTAGCATGAGCATGAGTGTTGGCTTAACACATGCCTTTTTCTCCCTGTCCGTCCCAACTTGTTGCTTGTACAGTCGAGGTCCCTTTATGGCTTCCCTGTTTCTACTAGTTTTTTGGATCTTGTTTTGGGGCCATGATGAAGCAGGTTTGTCGCCAGACACTAAAGTCTTTGGCTGCTGAATGTCTTTTTGGTGTTCGTTTGGGGCTACTGACTCTCTCGACTTCTGCCTGCATGGATTTGTTTTGGTTGCTTGCATTTGGTAGGGCCTCAAGGCTTGCTTCAATGCTAAATTCTCTTTGAGCCCTGGAAAACCTGCCTCGAGGCCTGCCTCAAGGCCTGCTTTGAAGCCTGCTTCGAGGCTTGCTTTCATGCTTAAAAGCACATCTCGAGGCTTGGAGGCCTGCTCGAAGCCCCTGCGCCTCGTGGCTTGCTCAGCTTAAAAACATATTCTCGAGGGTCTGGGAAGCCTGCCTCGATGCCTGCCTCGAGGCCTGCCTCGAAGCCTGTCTGGGGCTGCAATCATGCTATAAACAAAATTTTTTCCTCGAAGCCTTGGAGGCCTGCCTCGAGGGCTGGCCTCAAGCCTGCCTGGAAGCTTGCTTGATGCTGGATAAACACATATTATTTTCGTTGCTTCGAGGCTCCATGAGGCCGGCCCTTTGCGCCAGCTGCGGCCCTAAAATTCTACAAGGCACCAACAATTTTCCACTGCCACACCTCACCATTTCCATGGGACTCTAACAATAGTATTATATAGTTCGAGTCCCCGTGAGCCTCGCTTCGTCCTCGTGCCAATACGTTTTGCGTCCGAGGCCTGGCCCCGGGCAGGCCTCGGTGAGCCTCGGAACGCCTCGCAGGAAGTACGCCTGCCAACAAATTAAACATGCTTTCTCATGGCCCCTAAACAGGGTCTAAAAAAAGTGGTACAAACATGGTGGCCATGAAGGGACCTCGACAGTAGCAACTAGAACTTGGGACGCATAAGAAGAAAACGGTTTGTGTTGACATTCATGTTCATGATGCTGGTTCGCAAACCCGCTTGCAAAACATTTGCGGGCAGCAGCAAAATTCTCCGATGGCTGACCCCATTTTTAGGCCCAAATCTGGACCCCAAAATGGGGTCCAGAATTGGATCCTATTTTAGTTTCTTCTCATGAGTCTTCGCTTGGGCCCCGTTTTGGGGTCCAGATTTGGGCCCAAAAGTGGGGTCAGCCATCGGAGAATTTTGTTGCTGACCGCGGAAGTTTTGCAAGCAGATTTGCGACGCTCTAGCATGAGCATGAGTGTTGGCTTAACACATGCCTTTTTCTCCCTGTCCGTCCCAACTTGTTGCTTGTACAGTCGAGGTCCCTTTATGGCTTCCCTG
This sequence comes from Cladocopium goreaui, assembly GCA_947184155.2. NCBI lineage: Eukaryota > Dinophyceae > Suessiales > Symbiodiniaceae > Cladocopium > Cladocopium goreaui. Next base: position 22,229 of record CAMXCT020000319.1, read on the forward strand.
TTTCTACTAGTTTTTTGGATCTTGTTTTGGGGCCATGATGAAGCAGGTTTGTCGCCAGACACTAAAGTCTTTGGCTGCTGAATGTCTTTTTGGTGTTCGTTTGGGGCTACTGACTCTCTCGACTTCTGCCTGCATGGATTTGTTTTGGTTGCTTGCATTTGGTAGGGCCTCGAGGCTTGCTTCATGCTTAAAAGCACATCCTCGAGGCTTGGAGGCCTGCCTCGAAGCCTGCCTCGTGGCTTGCTTCATGCTTAAAAACATATTCTCGAGGGTCTGGAAGCCTGCCTCGAGGCCTGCCTCGAGGCCTGCCTCGAAGCCTGTCTGGAGGCTTGCATCATGCTATGACGAATCCTCGAAGCCTTGGAGGCCTGCCTCGAGGGCTGCCTCGAAGTCTGCCTGGAAGCTTGCTTGATGCTGATAAACACATATATTTTCGTTGCTTCGAAGCTTCCATGAGGCCGTCTCTTTGCGCCAGCTGCGGCCTGCATCATGCTATAACGAATCCTCGAAGCCTTGGAGGCCTGCCTCGAGGGCTGCCTCGAAGTCTGCCTGGAAGCTTGCTTGATGCTGATAAACACATATATTTTCGTTGCTTCGAGGCTTCCATGAGGCCGTCTCTTTGCGCCAGCTGCGGCCTAAAATTTTACAAGGCACCACAATTTCACTGCCACACCATCACCATTTCCATGGGACTCTAACAATAGTATTATATAGATTCGAGTCCCCGTGAGCCTCGCTTTGTCCTCGTGCCAATCCGTTTTGCGTCCGAGGCCTGGCCTCGGGCAGGCCTCGGTGAGCCTCGGAGCGCCTCGAAGGAAGTACGCCTGCCAACAAATTAAACATACTTTCTCATGGCCCCTAAACAGGGTCTAAAAAAGTGGTACAAACATGGCGGCCATAAAGGGACCTCGACAGTACTGCAGAGGTACTTCCAAGTGTCTCCAAAGTTGCTGGGGTTTGGAGAAGCTTGTCCTGGTGTCTTGAAAGTGTCATGCTGTGGTGTGGCATCACGGGCTTTACGAAATTTGGCGACAAGTGTGTCAATGATTTGGATTTGCTTTAAGGTTATGTAGTTGGAGTCGCATGCTTGCACCGGGAAAATCCATGCAGGCGGATCTGCATGCACCTCGCCTCCCGTACGTCTTGATCATCTATTCTTTACCGGTCGTTTTTGTTTGCAATGCTTTGTTCCTCTTCCTTCTGCTGTATTTTCATATGTACAAACCCCAAACAAACCTTGTTAATGTCTGCGCGCAGCTCATTTCACAGAGGAATGAGCACTTTTTTGGTGACACCTTCGATGTGCTGTGTTTTCATATGTACAAACTCCAGGCATACTTTGAAAACATCTCTGTGCTGCGCATTCTATTGGAGAAAGCCATGCCATGACCACACCTTCGATCTGCTGTGTTTTCATATGTACAAACCCCAGTCAAACCTCAATTCTAGGCAGCGGGCGAAACCTACAGTTGCCGCGCGCAAAAAAAGAAGTTAATTGAACTTTCCTTTAAAATCCTGTCGCACCTGCTGGCATCGTCCGGCCCCATAGATTTGAGGTTTGAACAAGGTTTGCTTGAGGTTTGTACATATGAAAAACCAGCATGCCAGAGCTTTGCCACTTGAAGTGTTCCTGCCATTGTAAACTGGCTGATTGGACGCGTATTCCGAGTTTGTTCGAGGTTTGTACATATGAAAACATAGCACGCTAGAGTACTGGCAGCCAACGTGCTTTTCTTGCGTCTTTTCCCGGCGGGTTGATGCTTGCTTATGTTGCTGGAAGCGTTAGCACAGACTTCAATGTTTGAGAGAGAATGGCATGTCCATGTGTCTCACAGGCAGTTTGCCATTCAGCAACTACTGCGTCAGTAGTCTGGCCGCTGGCTTTAGATTTCATCTTTACTCGATGTGTATCCCCTTGCCCCTGGAATTTTAATATTGGATGTTGTGCAAACGAGAAGCCTCTTAGATTGATCGCACACCGGCGCGTTCGATTTTTCACGTTTATGTTTGTATCAACATTGGTATTGGGGGAAGGGGGGGAACTCATTGAATCCAATTCAAGCTTCGGAAAATATTATGATTCTGGAGACTAATGACTGTACCTCTTCAGTGCCAACATGATATAAAAAAAAACGGTGTATGATCTTTGATTCTGGCATGATGACGCATGAAGAGAGTCTCGTGCTTCGCTGGTTGAAGAATGGAACTTTATGCTGACATACACCTCGGTTGTGCGAGCATCTGTAGAAGGGTTGGCGGGCACATTCATTGGGAGATCTTTTTTTTGGCGCCGCGGCATTTCTTTTCGGTTTGGACAGTTTGTGTCTCTTTCGACGGAAGTCATTTTTAGTTTCAATTTCTGGGAGGCCGCTTCTATTGTTTCATTAGGCGAAGCCAAAAATGGCTTCATTTTTGAGAGCAAATTTTGGCTTCGAGTTTGGAGCCAACTTCTGTCTTTTTTCGAGTTTGTGGCAAGTAATTCCCGATTGGCTTGTCTTGGAAGCGACAGGATGCGAGCAGAGAGAGTTGTCGCTGCTCTGCTGTGGTTCTACAAGCATGATTCCGGCAGCTAAGCTCTGAAACAAATTCCTTGCCACAGGCTGGTCCATGACGGTGTATCCATGAATTGACACATGCTGCCTTCCAGGCTTCAAGACGATGCAACGGAACTGCAGAGGTACTTCCAAGTGTCTCCAAAGTTGCTGGGGTTTGGAGAAGCTTGTCCTGGTGTCTTGAAAGTGTCATGCTGTGGCGTGGCATCATGGGCTTTACGAAATTTGGCGACAAGTGTGTCAATGATTTGGATTTGCTTTAAGGTTATGTAGTTGGAGTCGCATGCTTGCACCGGGAAAATCCATGCAGGCGGATCTGCATGCACCTCGCCTCCCGTACGTCTTGATCATCTATTCTTTACCGGTCGTTTTTGTTTGCAATGCTTTGTTCCTCTTCCTTCTGCTGTATTTTCATATGTACAAACCCCAAACAAACCTTGTTAATGTCTGCGCGCAGCTCATTTCACTGAGGAATGGGCACTTTTTTGGTGACACCTTCGATGTGCTGTGCTTTCATATGTACAAACTCCAGGCATACTTTGAAAACATGTCTGTGCTGCGCATTCTATTGGAGAAAGCCATGCCATGACCACACCCTCGATCTGCTGTGTTTTCATATGTACAAACCCCAATCAAACCTCAATTCTAGGCAGCGGAGGAAATCTAGAGTTGCCGCGCGCAAAAGAAGAAATTAATTGAACTTTCCTTTAAAAATCCTGTCGCACCTGCTGGCATGGTCCGGCCCCATAGATTTGAGGTTTGAACAACGTTTGCTTGAGGTTTGTACATATGAAAAACCAGCATGCCAGAGCTTTGCCACTTGAAGTGTTCCTGCCATTGTAAACTGGCTGATTGGGCGCGTATTCCGAGTTTGTTCGAGGTTTGTACATATGAAAACATAGCATGCTAGAGTACTGGCAGCCAAGGTGCTTTTCTTGAGTCTTTTCCCGGCGGGTTGATGCTTGCTTATGTTGCTGGAAGCGTTAGCACAGACCTCAATGTTTGAGAGAGAATGGCATGTCCATGTGTCTCGCAGGCAGTTTGCCATTCAGCAACTACTGCGTCAGTAGTCTGGCCGCTGGCTTTAGATTTCATCTTTACTCGATGTGTATCCCCTTGCCCCTGGAATTTTAATATTGGATGTTGTGCAAACGAGAAGCCTCTTAGATTGATCGCACACCGGCGCGTTCGATTTTTCACGTTTATGTCTGTATCAACATTGGTATTGGGGGAAGGGGGGGAACTCATTGAATCCAATTCAAGCTTCGGAAAATATTATGATTCTGGAGACTAATGACTGTACCTCCTCAGTGCCAACATGATATAAAAAAAACGGTGTATGATCTTTGATTCTGGCATGATGACGCATGAAGAGAGTCTCGTGCTTCGCTGGTTGAAGAATGGAACTTTATGCTGACATACACCTCGGTTGTGCGAGCATCTGTAGAAGGGTTGGCGGGCACATTCATTGGGAGATCTTTTTTTTGGCGCCGCGGCATTTCTTTTCGGTTTGGACAGTTTGTGTCTCTTTCGACGGAAGTCATTTTTAGTTTCAATTTCTGAGAGGCCGCTTCTATTGTTTCATTAGGCGAAGCCAAAAATGGCTTCATTTTTGAGCAAATTTTGGCTTCGAGTTTGGAGCCAACTTCTGTCTTTTTTCGAGTTTGTGGCAAGTAATTCCCGATTGGCTTGTCTTGGAAGCGACAGGATGCGAGCAGAGAGAGTTGTCGCTGCTCTGCTGTGGTTCTACAAGCATGATTCCGGCAGCTAAGCTCTGAAACAAATTCCTTGCCACAGGCTGCTCCATGACGGTGTATCCATGAATTGACACATGCTGCCTTCCAGGCTTCAAGACGATGCAACGGAACTGCAGAGGTACTTCCAAGTGTCTCCAAAGTTGCTGGGGTTTGGAGAAGCTTGTCCTGGTGTCTTGAAAGTGTCATGCTGTGGTGTGGCATCACGGGCTTTACGAAATTTGGCGACAAGTGTGTCAATGATTTGGATTTGCTTTAAGGTTATGTAGTTGGAGTCGCATGCTTGCACCGGGAAAATCCATGCAGGCGGATCTGCATGCACCTCGCCTCCCGTACGTCTTGATCATCTATTCTTTACCGGTCGTTTTTGTTTGCAATGCTTTGTTCCTCTTCCTTCTGCTGTATTTTCATATGTACAAACCCCAAACAAACCTTGTTAATGTCTGCGCGCAGCTCATTTCACTGAGGAATGAGCACTTTTTTGGTGACACCTTCGATGTGCTGTGTTTTCATATGTACAAACTCCAGGCATCCTTTGAAAACATGTCTGTGCTGCGCATTCTATTGGAGAAAGCCATGCCGTGACCACACCCTCGATCTGCTGTGTTTTCATATGTACAAACCCCAATCAAACCTCAATTCTAGGCAGCGGAGGAAATCTACAGTTGCCGCGCGCAAAAAAAGAAATTAATTGAACTTTCCTTTAAAAATCCTGTCGCACCTGCTGGCATGGTCCGGCCCCATAGATTTGAGGTTTGAACAAGGTTTGCTTGAGGTTTGTACATATGAAAAACCAGCATGCCAGAGCTTTGCCACTTGAAGTGTTCCTGCCATTGTAAACTGGCTGATTGGACGCGTATTCCGAGTTTGTTCGAGGTTTGTACATATGAAAACATAGCATGCTAGAGTACTGGCAGCCAACGTGCTTTTCTTGAGTCTTTTCCCGGCGGGTTGATGCTTGCTTATGTTGCTGGAAGCGTTAGCACAGACCTCAATGTTTGAGAGAGAATGGCATGTCCATGTGTCTCACAGGCAGTTTGCCATTCAGCAACTACTGCGTCAGTAGTCTGGCCGCTGGCTTTAGATTTCATCTTTACTCGATGTGTATCCCCTTGCCCCTGGAATTTTAATATTGGATGTTGTGCAAACGAGAAGCCTCTTAGATTGATCGCACACCGGCGCGTTCGATTTTTCACGTTTATGTTTGTATCAACATTGGTATTGGGGGAAGGGGGGAACTCATTGAATCCAATTCAAGCTTCGGAAAATATTATGATTCTGGAGACTAATGACTGTACCTCTTCAGTGCCAACATGATATAAAAAAAAACGGTGTATGATCTTTGATTCTGGCATGATGACGCATGAAGAGAGTCTCGTGCTTCGCTGGTTGAAGAATGGAACTTTATGCTGACATACACCTCGGTTGTGCGAGCATCTGTAGAAGGGTTGGCGGGCACATTCATTGGGAGATCTTTTTTTTGGCGCCGCGGCATTTCTTTTCGGTTTGGACAGTTTGTGTCTCTTTCGACGGAAGTCATTTTTAGTTTCAATTTCTGAGAGGCCGCTTCTATTGTTTCATTAGGCGAAGCCAAAAATGGCTTCATTTTTGAGCAAATTTTGGCTTCGAGTTTGGAGCCAACTTCTGTCTTTTTTCGAGTTTGTGGCAAGTAATTCCCGATTGGCTTGTCTTGGAAGCGACAGGATGCGAGCAGAGAGAGTTGTCGCTGCTCTGCTGTGGTTCTACAAGCATGATTCCGGCAGCTAAGCTCTGAAACAAATTCCTTGCCACAGGCTGGTCCATGACGGTGTATCCATGAATTGACACATGCTGCCTTCCAGGCTTCAAGACGATGCAACGGAACTGCAGAGGTACTTCCAAGTGTCTCCAAAGTTGCTGGGGTTTGGAGAAGCTTGTCCTGGTGTCTTGAAAGTGTCATGCTGTGGTGTGGCATCACGGGCTTTACGAAATTTGGCGACAAGTGTGTCAATGATTTGGATTTGCTTTAAGGTTATGTAGTTGGAGTCGCATGCTTGCACCGGGAAAATCCATGCAGGCGGATCTGCATGCACCTCGCCTCCCGTACGTCTTGATCATCTATTCTTTACCGGTCGTTTTTGTTTGCAATGCTTTGTTCCTCTTCCTTCTGCTGTATTTTCATATGTACAAACCCCAAACAAACCTTGTTAATGTCTGCGCGCAGCTCATTTCACTGAGGAATGAGCACTTTTTTGGTGACACCTTCGATGTGCTGTGTTTTCATATGTACAAACTCCAGGCATCCTTTGAAAACATGTCTGTGCTGCGCATTCTATTGGAGAAAGCCATGCCGTGACCACACCCTCGATCTGCTGTGTTTTCATATGTACAAACCCCAATCAAACCTCAATTCTAGGCAGCGGAGGAAATCTACAGTTGCCGCGCGCAAAAAAAGAAATTAATTGAACTTTCCTTTAAAAATCCTGTCGCACCTGCTGGCATGGTCCGGCCCCATAGATTTGAGGTTTGAACAAGGTTTGCTTGAGGTTTGTACATATGAAAAACCAGCATGCCAGAGCTTTGCCACTTGAAGTGTTCCTGCCATTGTAAACTGGCTGATTGGACGCGTATTCCGAGTTTGTTCGAGGTTTGTACATATGAAAACATAGCACGCTAGAGTACTGGCAGCCAACGTGCTTTTCTTGCGTCTTTTCCCGGCGGGTTGATGCTTGCTTATGTTGCTGGAAGCGTTAGCACAGACTTCAATGTTTGAGAGAGAATGGCATGTCCATGTGTCTCACAGGCAGTTTGCCATTCAGCAACTACTGCGTCAGTAGTCTGGCCGCTGGCTTTAGATTTCATCTTTACTCGATGTGTCTCAGGAGAGAAGCACCGTACAGAGCCCAAACCTGCACACGCGACCAGTTACAGGTCGGATTGGCCTGGTTGGGACGAAGGCTGGGAGGAAAGCCGGAGATGGACCTCGCGATCACCCAGCAGACATCGTTTCGAACAGAATGGGACTCAGTCAGTGCAGTCTCCCAGACAGCGAACCAAAGGGAAGGGCAAGAAAGGCAAGGAGGGAAAAACCGGTGGGAAAGAGACTGCTGGCGAGAACACCTCACCTTTCCAAACCCCTTCTGTGAGGTTTCGAGACTTGGCCTGCCCTAGATTCTACAGGTTTCATGCCCGCAACCGCAAGTGCTACAAGCCCTTTTCAGGTCACGAGTGCGGACGGTGGACTGCAGGAAATGGCACAAGCCTTGCGAAGGGCCTACCAGATATTACCAAAACTCCAGACGATGTGAAAGCACTATTAGAGAAAGCCGACAAGGAGGCAGGCCGGTTGGGCTTGAAGAACCTTCAACAGGCGGCGAAGCACTTAGACAAATCCAAGAAGCACCTCAAAGACGACCAGAGGAAAGCGCATCGAGCAAGATGGTTGCAACATGTTACAGAAGGCGTCAAAATGTGGGAACGCCAGTTAGAGGAGTATCGGCGGGACAAAGACGGATTCAGAAACTAGGGATTCAGAAACTAGGGATTCAGAAACTACTCGTGGTATTCAGAAACTACTCGTGGTATTCAGAAACTATTTCGTGATATTCAGAAACTATTTCGTCGGATTCAGAAACTACTCGTGGTATTCAGAAATTATTTCGTGGTATTCAGAAACTACTTAGTGGTATTCAGAAACTAATCGTGGTATTCAGAAACTATTGCGTCGTATTCAGAAACTATTTCGTCGTATTCAGAAACTACTCGCGGTATTCAGAAACTAATCGCGGTATTCAGAAACTATTTCGTAGTATTCAGAAACTATTTCGTAGTATTCAGAAACTATTTCGTAGTATTCAGAAACTATTTCGTAGTATTCAGAAACTATTTCGTAGTATTCAGAAACTATTTCGTAGTATTCAGAAACTATTTTCGTAGTATTCAGAAACTATTTCCGTAGTATTCAGAAACTCTTTTTGCAGTATTTAGAAACTACTTTCGTTCAATTCAATGCTGACTCTATGATGTCCCACAGCAATGATTATGATATCCTGTAACCGTAACCTATCATCTGCTTCTGGGATATGGATGGTATCTCGTTCCGCTCTAGGGTGTTGCTTGGGAAACCACGTGGGGATTCATATATTGGATGTGTTTCAAGACAGCAGATCAAAAAATCCAGCTGCTGGTTGGGTAGGATACACCAAATAGATAGAACAGCTTTCCAGAATTTGAAGATCTTTGCATATTGTATTCATTTACTATTTTAGGATATTACATTCATATTATATACAGGGAGATTCTTTCTGTGTATGCCTCTGGATCACCAACCGGACACATCTTGAACACACAAACCTTGGACCCCTCGGTTCGAAAGACATAGCCCCTGGCGCCCGGGAACGGACGCCCGGCCATCGCTTCTCGATGGCATCGGAGACGGCCCTCTTGGTGAAGAACGCAAAGAGACTCGGGATGGCAGGGCGTGGCCTGGTGGGAAGGAAGGGATAATTTTTTTTTTGGCATTGGAACATATCTTGAAATAATCTTAATGAGGGATCAGAACTGCCACCACCTCCAGCCATGATACTGAATCGGATCTAAAATTGAACTTAAAGAGAGAATGCGGGATCAAAACTGCCACCCCCTATGGCCAATACGGTGCATAGGATCTTACCTTGAACCTATCTTCATGAGGGATCAAAACTGCCACCCCCTCTGGCCAATACATTGAATAGGATCTTACTTGAAATTATCTTCATGATGAATCAAAACTGCCACCCCCTCTGGCCCATACATTGAATAGGATCTTAACTTGAACTTTTCTTCATGAGGGATCAAAACTGCCACCCACTCTGGCCCATACATTGAATAGGATCTTAACTTGAACTTTTCTTCAGGAGGGATCAAAACTGCCACCCCCTCTGGCTAATACATTGAATAGGATCTTACTTGAAATTATCTTCATGCTGAATCAAAACTGCCACCACCCCTGGCCCATACATTGAATAGGATCTTAACGAAACTTATTGAAAAGGATCTTACCTTGAACCTATCTTCATGAGGGATCAAAACTGCCACCCCCTCTGGCCAATACATTGAACAGGATCTTACCTTGAAATTATCTTCATGATGAATCAAAACTGCCACTGCCTCTGGCCAATACATTGAATAGGATCTTAACTTCAACTTTTCTCCAGGAGGGATCAAAACTGCCACCCCCTCTGGCTAATACTATGAATAGGACCTGAAATAAAATTAAACTTCCTGAGGGATCAAAACTGCCACCCCCTCTGGCCAATACGATGCATAAGATCTTCACTTCAACTTATCTTCATGATGAATCAAAACTGCCACCCCCTCTGGCCCATACATAGAATAGGATCTTAACTTGAACTTTTCTTCATGAGGGATCAAAACTGCCACCCACTCTGGCCAATACATTGAATAGGATCTTAACTTCAACTTTTCTCCAGGAGGGATCAAAACTGCCACCCCCTCTGGCTAATACTATGAATGGGATCTGAACTTGAACTTAACTTCCTGAGGGAACAAAACTGCCACCCCCTCTGGCCAATACATTGAACAGGATCTTACCTTGAAATTATCTTCATGATGAATCAAAACTGCCACCCCCTCTGGCCCATACATTGAATAGGATCTTAACTTCAACTTTTCTCCAGGAGGGATCAAAACTGCCACCCCCTCTGGCCTAAATACTTCAACTTTTGAAATTATCTTCATGATGAATCAAAACTGCCACCCCCTCTGGCCCATACATTGAATAGGATCTTAACTTCAACTTTTCTTCAGGAGGGATCAAAACTGCCACCCCCTCTGGCTAATACTATGAATAGGACCTGAAATAAAATTAAACTTCCTGAGGGATCAAAACTGCCACCCCCTCTGGCCAATACGATGCATAAGATCTTCACTTGAACTTATCTTCATGATGAATCAAAACTGCCACCCCCTCTGGCCAATACAGTGCATAGGATCTTACCTTGAACCTATCTTCATGAGGGATCAAAACTGCCACCCCCTCTGGCCAATACATTGAACAGGATCTTACCTTGAAATTATCTTCATGATGAATCAAAACTCCCGCTCCCTCTGGCCAATACATTGAATAGGATCTTAACTTCAACTTTTCTCCAGGAGGGATCAAAACTGCCACCCCCTCTGGCTAATACTATGAATAGGACCTGAAATAAAATTAAACTTCCTGAGGGATCAAAACTGCCACCCCCTCTGGCCAATACGATGCATAAGATCTTCACTTGAACTTATCTTCATGATGAATCAAAACTGCCACCCCCTCTGGCCCATACATAGAATAGGATCTTAACTTGAACTTTTCTTCATGAGGGATCAAAACTGCCACCCACTCTGGCCCATACATTGAATAGGATCTTAACTTCAACTTTTCTCCAGGAGGGATCAAAACTGCCACCCCCTCTGGCTAATACTATGAATGGGATCTGAACTTGAACTTAACTTCCTGAGGGAACAAAACTGCCACCCCCTCTAGCCAATACATTGAATAGGATCTTACTTGAAATTATCTTCATGATGAATCAAAACTGCCACCCCCTCTTACATTGAATAGGATCTTAACTTCAACTTTTCTTCAGGAGGGATCAAAACTGCCACCCCCTCTGGCTAATACTATGAATAGGACCTGAAATAAAATTAAACTTCCTGAGGGATCAAAACTGCCACCCCCTCTGGCCAATACGATGCATAAGATCTTCACTTGAACTTATCTTCATGATGAATCAAAACTGCCACCCCCTCTGGCCAATACAGTGCATAGGATCTTACCTTGAACCTATCTTCATGAGGGATCAAAACTGCCACCCCCTCTGGCCAATACATTGAACAGGATCTTACCTTGAAATTATCTTCATGATGAATCAAAACTCCCGCTCCCTCTGGCCAATACGGTGCATAGGATCTTACCTTGAACTTTTCTTCATGAGGGATCAAAACTGCCCCCCACTCTGGCCCATACATTGAATAGGATCTTAACTTGAACTTTTCTTCAGGAGGGATCAAAACTGCCACCCCCTCTGGCTAATACTATGAATAGGATCTGAACTTGAACTTAACTTCCTGAGGGATCAAAACTGCCACCCCCTCTAGCCAATACGATGCATAAGATCTTCACTTGAACTTATCTTCATGATGAATCAAAACTGCCACCCCCTCTGGCCCATACATTGAATAGGATCTTAACGAAACTGATTGAATAAGATTTTACCTTGAATCTATCTTCATGAGGGATCAAAACCGCGATCCCCGGCCAATACGATGAATAGGGTCTTGACTTGAACTTAACTTCATGAGGGGTCAAAACTGCCACCCTTTCTTGCCAATATAATGAATTAGGGGTAAACCCTGCCCGAAGAGTGATCATCCGATACATTTACGTGGTGCCGCCCTAATTGTATCATATTAAATCTAGGATTGACATGACAGAAAGTAAATGATCCATGCAGAAACTTCTTCCTATTGATCTATGAACCCGTTTGGCACGTAGACTCACACCATCATCATCTAATCTTTTGTTGGCAAGATTTAAAACCTTTGATCTTGTCCATTATACATCCATATACAGTCATAACGTGTATCTACATATAAATATATATATATATATTAACAAAGGTGATATGCATCAGACCTATATATATATATATACACATACAATATCATACATCTAACTAATTTACATCTGATATAACCACAAGATCTTTTCCGTTTCCCTGCAATAATGGGTTCCCAAGGATCCCCGCTCCAGCATCATGGTGGAGGATGGCGATCCCAGTGCAGGAGCTGCGTTTTGGTCCGTCAACGACTCCTTTCGGAGGCAGGGCAAGACCCATGGAGGGTACAGGATTGAATGAGTCCGATGTAGCGACTGTGGTGGAAGCTGAGAAATCTGATCATCTAGCGGAACGAGTTAGTTTGGGCACTTTGTTTGTTTATTGTGTCTATCGCTATGATATCATATATATATATATATATACTATCAGATCTCTAAGCTTCAACTTCATGAGTCAAGACCCGGCATGTCCAACATTGTCCAAGTGTTTGTTGCACTCGATCTGGCAGATCTGGTACCCCAATGAGGCACAAAGATCCTGGCTCCTCCATCACTGGTCGTTCTGGCTGTTCGACTGGGAATTTCCATCCGAGTCTCGAAATTGTTGGCAGAGATGGACCAGCTGGAGGTTTGTTTGGGAGTATACATGCTCTTCTTAAAGATAATTCAAAGTTGGGTATTGCATGGTATACATGGTAACCGTTCGCTTTCTGATAGGGAATGAGACTGCCACCCCTTTTAAGTTTTGCATTGAATGGATGATATTACCACCAACCTTTTTTTCATCAAAAACATGTGGCCGTCAATGGTGCTGCATGGGCCTGTGCCATTGCTTGAGGAATGCCGGAGGGGGAGCGCTTGACCTGACAGCACCAAGTGATCCAAGCCGACCAAGCCCACCGAGCCCACTGCAAGGAGATGAGAGTCCACCGGTTTCACATCCGTCGATGCTGTCAGTTGGCTTCTTGGCCGCTGTGGGAGTGGCCACGTGCCCACTGCCAGATCCCAGGATGCTTCCAGCTGGGACTCTTGGCCCACATCGTCATGGCGAGCATATGCATGCATTGGTGTGAACATTTTTTCATGCAGTATGCGTGTATATTTTGCATCTGGGCATCAGCATATTTTTGCATAGTGTAAGTGTTCGGACATCGTATGCGTGCTCCGCAGTGTTAAATTTCCTCACGGAAATCATCCTCCGTGTCATGATCACTGTTTGTTTGGCAACGCCAAGATGTTGATACCTTTCAGCTTGCATTTGACAACGGTCCGTCTAAGGATATGGCCAGAAAAAATCTTGAATCCAGGGCTACTGCTGGACTTGTCTCAGTGCCCCGGCTAGAGACTCGCCTTCTCAGCTTGTGAGACTTGAGTCAAATGAATCTTTCAGTGGGACATTGCCCAACACTTTCTTGTCGCTGTGGCCTTCTTGTTGCTCTGGGCACGACCCTGTTTTTGCCTGCAGACTGAAAACCGTGCTCGTAAAAGGCACGTTTGTGGGGTGGGATGGAGTGGGGGGGGGCATGTCAACGCTCCTTGTACTTCGTACATTACAGCGTGCTACGCTGCTGAGATCCCTGGGATCGTTGCTATGTTACTTTTTGCTACGCTGCTGATGGGGTGGGGTAGGGTGGGGGTGGGGGCATGTCAACGTTCCTTGTTCTTCGTACATTATAGTGTGCTACGCTACAAAGATCTGTGGGATCGTTGATACGTTACTTGTTACTGAGCTTCTGGAAATTCCGGGATCGTTGCTTCGTTACATGTCACTACACTGCTGATGGGGTGGGGTGGGGTGGGGTGGGGGGGGGCATGTCAACGCTCCTTGTACTTCGTGCATTATAGTGTGCTACGCTCCAACGTTCTGTGGGATCTTTCCTACGTTACATGTTCCTACGCTGCTGGGATCTCTGGGACCTTGCTACGTTACTTGTTACTACGCTGCTGCGATCTCTGAGATCGTTGCTATGTTACTTCTTACTACGCTGCCGCGCTCTCTGAGATCGTTGCTACGTTACCTGGTACTACGCTGCTGATGCTTAACTACGTTACATGGTTCTACGCTCACATAGTATGTTTTTCCGACATTCTCCTTTGAATTTAATCACATGCCTCGGCTCGATATATCTCTTACAATTATAGCAAACAGACAGGTCAAGTCCCTGGTATGGACACAGTTGGTTCTTCGTAGATTTCGACAAGAGTGACATCAGCAAGGCTTCGTCCAGTGAACGCGACCGAGGTCATGCAATGCCAATAACCCATCACAGCCGCTGCCGCTGGTGATCGGAACGCCACTGCGCGCCGCTAGCAGGCGTGCAGAAAGTTGCGGACAGAGCATGTATAGCTTTTCTCCCGCGTTGGGGTCGGTCACAGAACGATTAATTTTGGCATGCCGAAACCGATAGACCTTGCAAATCTAGTGACACCTTATTGCTTTTCTGCGCCAAGAGCTTGCAGGACCACAGAGACGGAAACCATGCGCACTTCGTCCACCAATCCGTTCTCGCCGCGGCAACTTTTGCAGCAACGCATGGATGCAGCCGCCAAGAGGCACTGCGGACATTGAGAAACACCCATTTTTGGTTCCTATGGTCTTACGCCCTGTTCGGGGCACAGACTTTGTATCCTCATCACGTATCAAATCAATCACTGCTCGGCTACCCGCTCTGAAGAATGCAGTAGAATACATTGTCAAAGATCTCATATATTCACAAGGGGTCAAGCATGTATTGTGTTTTCTCAGGATTGGGATCGGTTACAGAACCATGGCTTATGGCATGCTGAAACCGATAGACTTTGCAAATCTAGTGACAATTCATTGCTGTTCTGCACGCAGAGCTTGCAGGACCACAGAGACGGAGACCATGCGCACTTCGTCTACCAATCCGTTCTCGCCCCGGCTACTCTTGCAGCAACGCATGGATGCAGCCGCCAAGAGGCACTGCGGACATTGAGAAACACCCATTTTTGGTTGCCATGGTCTTACGCCTTGTTCGGGGCACAGACTTTGTATCCTCATCACGTATCAAATCAATCACTGCTCGGCTACCCGCTCTGAAGAATGCAGTAGAATACATTGTCAAAGATCTCATATATTCACAAGGGGTCAAGCATGTATTGTGTTTTCTCAGGATTGGGATCGGTTACAGAACCATGGCTTTTGGCATGCTGAAACCGATAGACTTTGCAAATCTAGTGACAATTCATTGCTGTTCTGCACGCAGAGCTTGCAGGACCACAGACACGGAGACCATGCGCACTTCGTCTACCAATCCGTTCTCGCCCCGGCTACTCTTGCAGCAACGCATGGATGCAGCCGCCAAGAGGCACTGCGGACATTGAGAAACACCCATTTTTGGTTGCCATGGTCTTACGCCTTGTTCGGGGCACAGACTTTGTATCCTCATCACGTATCAAATCAATCACTGCTCGGCTACCCGCTCTGAAGAATGCAGTAGAATACATTGTCAAAGATCTCATATATTCACAAACGGTCAAATTTAACAATTCCAGTTTTGAACGTGAAGAGAGCATTGTTTTCTTTAGCTCCGCCTTGCGTTCGGCCACGAATCCATAGCCTTTGGCATGATGAAATTGCGTAGCCTCTGCGAATCTATTCGCAAACCGTTCTTTTGCTGCGCAGGCAGAAACCCATTCTTATGAGCCTGCATGCAGGACACCTGAGTTGAAACCTGCGCCGGTGACCCCGGGCATTGCGTCCACAGATCCGTTCTTGCCTCGAGACCTCTTGCAGCAGCGACAAGATGCAGCAGCCAAGAGGCAGTGTGGGGCATTGAGCAACATCCCGTTGTGTATCCATTGTCTTTCTCTTTGGTCGTGGTGCGCAGACACTCTTTTGCCAAGTATTAGATCATGAAAGTGATTGCTTTCAGGCTAGGTCATCTTGGTTGACCAGCACGTTTTTGCTTTGCTTGATTGAAACAGCACCGCCTGACAGGACAAACGCAGAAGCCTTGCTTGACCAGCAGGGAGCAGCCGACAAGTACCAAAAGAGCCAACAACGGTTTGGCATGTTGATGCAATCTCCAAATGCATTGGAGTTTTACACGTCACGTCCGCACTGCGGGATAAAAAGGCAAGCAGTTCTGTCATGTTTGCTGTTTGTTCTAAGTTGGAACGTGGCTCCAAGTTTGCCTGTTGGGATTTCTTCATGTCATATATCTTCGGGACCATAGACAGCGGAGACCTTATCCCACATGTGTGCCTCACGTTTTGACCTCTCCCTAACACATGAAAGCCAGTCAGCGTGCGGAGTCTGCGCAGCACTGTGGTGCTCAAACAATGCCGAGAGCAAGGGCAAGCCCTTGGGGATGGAACGCCGCCGCAGAGAAAGGCTGCGCCGGAGTCAAGCGTGACATTGGTGCCATACGGTCTTTCTTGAAAGAATGGCTGCAGGAAAGTGGCTCCAAAGGGAAAATAGACCGAGTGACTCTCCTCGATGGTGAACAAGAGTGGCAAGCTTATGGCCATTGCGAGGCTGAGCCTGACTGTCCTCAGCGGTGGCGATGGACATGTCAAAACCAGTCGTGTGCCTGGGAGGTGCAAGGTGACCATGGTGATGAGGAGGCATCAGATGCCCGGCAACAAAATGCTGCACGAGTGTCTTGCATGGTGCCTATGCAGGCGCTGGGCTGCGCGGTTATTGTTCTCCGATATCCGTGAACAGCTGGCAGCAGTACTTGCCATATCTTCACGGCTCCCCAGATGTCGATGTGTTCATGAAATCTATCACGCCATATCCTCGCACCATGTCCAAAATGGTTTTGCCACTAGTCAATGTTGCATTGACCGACGCTTTGAGTGTCATCCCGCCAGGCGAAAGCACAACTACTGTCAGAGAAGATCCCAGCAGCACAAGTGCCAACCTTGAAAGAGCTCGAACTTGCACGGAGACGGCATCAGAGCAAAAAGAAAGGAGGCCGCCCTGACTTCCAACTAGACTGCGCCGCGTCTTGGGAAAGCTTCGTCCAAGCGAAGTTACGCAGAAACCAGGATGAGGTTGCGGCCTATGAGTTCAAGTACATCCGCCTTGTTGCTGATGCACCTTTCATTCCGCTCCAGATGCTGGCAAACGCAGCAAGCCACACGCCCTGCGAAGGTAGCACCATGATGTGTTCCGACAACATGCTGGCCATGGCTAAGCAGCTTGTAGACCATAATGGACTCAGGGGATCGGGCCAAGTGCAACTCTGCATGGATTGCACCTACAAGATTTCGTGTTCAGGCCTTGAGACATGGAAACTGTTCCCATGCCGGTGTCCTTTTCCCCAACATTTTCAGATATGGCAGATATGGATATGGGTGCAAGTCACAATATGAGGTCCGGAACAAGCTCCGGGACCACACATACATAATCATACACACATGAGTGTGTGCATGCAAGAATACGTTTACTTTGCCCCAGCCCTGTGATTGTGTTGGCAAATCTGTGCCTGCAGCGTTTGCTGTGTGATGGTAGGGATGTGCTTGGCTGTTGTCAGCTGGCAGTCTAAGAATCTACCCCATAGGGACCGAGACCTCTGAGTTTCAGGGGTAGGAGGTGGGACCTACGTGACAGGTCTGAAGCTGAGTGGACAGCTTCACATAGTAGCTAGTGGGTGAGGCTGGCTACCGGTTATGTCCTAGCCGGTGCAGGAGCACGAGCACTAGCCTTGCAAGGCAAACCTGCGTTGAACAGGTGTGCAACAAGGATGCCGCGCAGATGAGAAGTGAACATGAGCGGCAGCCAGCGGTCGTAGCTTCAACGTGCATATCCCTGAGATGTATATTATAGACATATATTAATCATACATATAAACAGTATACATATAGATATATATATATATTTTTCTTAATTTATGTGCCTCTTATATTTCATCACATTCCAAAGGTCCGGAACCAGACCAGTTACGAAACCTCCTCGTTCCATCCGTCCGGAAGAGCCCGGAACGTTCCACATACGATTTTGACTCAGAGACATATATATATATATGTATAAAAGTGATTCTTGTGGTTTGAGTCATGCGATGGTTGCGTCGCGTTGCCAAACCTTCTTCCTTGATTGACCACAGGTTGGGGGCTTCTACTCTTGGCTGCGCCGAACAAGCATTTGAGCGAGACGGGCCATCCAGCATCTGAGGCCGTGCTACTTGGGGCCTTCTGGGTGCCGAAAGAGGACAAGAAGAGCATCGCAGCAGCCCTTATCACCTACTTCAAGTACTTGGATGAGAAAAAGGTGCGGCTTCTGCGACTGGTGACTAGCTTCCTGGTTGATGGCCATGAAGGTGCGAAAGCTGCAATCCAACAGGCCAGGCTTCGGTTGAAATCTATTTCCTTCACTGTGCGACAATATGCCCCTGAGAAAAATACGGAAGCCATAATCAACACCACCTACTCGGTCGATGTTGAAACAAGAGTTTGGAATAAGTGCTCTTTCTTTTTGGAAACCTGGCATTTTGGATGCTTCCAAATGAATTTCCAGCCAGGTGTTCCCAACAGTCGTGGTGAAGCTGGACCAGAGACATGTCTTGGAAGCAGCTCGACGGCTGCCGAACAAGATTTGCAACCACAGCAGGTACGCAGAGTACCTGAGCGGAGAGATCTTCTTCTCGTCATACCTGAGTACTGCGGTGCTGTTCCATCTCTACTGGTCAGAGGTTCTTCAGCGGATGATTGAGGCGGGACGATGGCGCCTGGTTGCATACGTGAAAGACTATGTGCTTCGCTGGGTGAACGGATCGTGGACAGCACCTTGGCGATGTGGTGTGGATGTTCCCTGCAGAGTTATTGGGTATGGCGCTTCAACGTGCCATCAAGCGTTGGAACGCTGCAACGGTGTCCTCAAATCAAACCTTCCAGTGGGCTATGAGAACAGAGGCTTGGGCACGGTGAGTGACCTGCTGGAATGCTCGCTACGAACGTACATGTGTCTACTCCTCAGACATTTTAGAACCAGACAAGCAGCCATGGAATGCTCTTTTCCACATTCTCGAACTTTTTAGTTGTGCTAAAGACATGAGGCATGATGTTACCTTGCGCATGGGGGTTGCAAACGCAGACAGTTTCTGGTGCAGAGGGCATGCAGATGAACAACTCGCCAAGTAGCAGAGGTTCCTTCACATCTTCCAATGTATATACGTAAATAAATGAATCAATATATATATATATATATACCAGATAGTGACCGAAGGTGTCGATTTCTGCCGCATTTTGAGCTGTGTCTTGTTTGTGTGACCTTGGCTTCCAGCAATGATATCCAATCTGAGGCAAAAAGGGCTTCGTGTGTGAAGCTGATGAGACTATCTCCAAAAGCTGGCAGTTCGAGCAGGCTTGGTCCAAACCGAATCAGCTCTTCATGTGCGGCAACAGTACGCAAGGTGAACGCTTGCCTTGGGAGGACAGCCTGCGCTTGTAATCATCGTGATGGATGTGACTTTACCTTTTTTTTTTCACGTACCTGCATCCCCTCTGTTAAACATCAAAAGGGCTATCCGCACCCACCTTGCCTGCTTTGTCTTGCGACCATTTTGTTTGTTACACGTTTCCAGGATGATGCTCAGCGTAAAACACCACCTGCTGTGAAGTTCCTGGACTCCATGCCAGACAATTATGAGATGACTGAGCAGGAGTACGATTGGTTTGGTTGGCCTGTTGGAGCAGATTACACCTTTTGTTGTGATCACGCAACATCAACAGTGGACAAGGAGACGCACACTGCTTTCAGTGCTGTGCTGGCTGCCACTGACACAGCAGCCTGCTTGGCGGCATTGCAAAAGGCAGAGCTGGCAGATTCAGATGGCCGAGTCCACTTGACCAGGCTTCGAGCTACTTTCAGCCACCTGTGCAGTGTGAAAGCCTTGCAGCACAAGCAACAAGGTATGACCTGTCTGTGCACATGTCAGCTGTTCAGCAAATGTGGCACTTGTCCACACACCGTTTTGGTGCAGTGGCTCCGCAAAGAACCTGACGTCACATTGGCAGGGATGGAAGCCATGACAACCAAAAAGGGACCCACCACATTTGCAGAGGCAGATGAGCTTGTCAGGAACAAAAAGGCCGGCAGACCTCCAAGCATGCCAGCCAAGGCAGCATGGCAAACCATGAAAGAAATCCTCTACAGAGTGAAGCAAAGGGCAGAAAGCCGTAAACGCAAACAAGAGCCCTGGCTGCCAACTTTTGGCGCAATGTTTCAGGTCCATCCCCGAGCATCGACATACATTGTTGGCAGTTTTGGCATTGTCATTAAGCATCATATTTAATATTTTTTAATTGCCTTCGGCAAGCCCGCCGGCCATAGAGCGGTGGCCCCAAGCGAGTGTGATGTGCATTCTCGGTAGTAGTCGTAGTAGTAGTAGTAGTAGTAGTAGTAGTTGTAGTAGTAGTACTAGTAGTAGTAGTATAGTAGTCGTCGTCGTCGTTGTCGTCGTCGTCGTCGTCGTCCTCGTCCTCGTCCTCGTCGTCGTCGTCGTCGTCGTCGTAATAGGTATTAGGTATTCGGCATTAGGTCTTAGGTATTAGCTAGTAGGTATTAAGTATTATTACTTGTACTAGTAGTACTTGGAAGAGAAGAGTGGAGGGGATTGATTCCGACGAAGCAATAACGCGCAGCAAGAGAACAAAGGAACAAGTACAAGCCAAGAACTGAAGAAGAACAAGACCTGCCAGTCAGGCACGCCGGCTGGCCGGCGGATTTGGTCACATACTTTGTTGACGATTTGCGTAGCCATTTGTTGCGACCACATGTGCCATTTGTTGCGGCTCCTTGTCTTGTCAGTTTAGCTCTTTCCACCACACAGCCAAGGATGAAAAGCGGAACGCTGTGTGGAACCTGTTTTTGCACGGCTTGGACCATTTCGATGACTCGGAGGATGAAGACCTCAAGGGACAGAAAAGGACAATCTTGTTAGCCAAGTTAGGCCGAAAGCTCACAGAGGGAAGCTTCAGTGAGCAAATTTCAGCTGCCATAGACTGTGGCAATTTTACTCGTAAAGAGGCCCGTGAGGCCAACCTGCACACTGTGTGCTTCGGGCTGCACACACGTGGCTTGGCGCAGCCGCTCGCTGCGATAATCCTTTCCCTGCTCAAGAAGTGGGATCACCGGTGACAAGCTCCGCGAACGGGAAAACATCACTGCAGCGCTCTATGCTGGCATCCGTGAGGTTTTCAATTCCAGGGTTCCACTTCCCAATTATATCCGTTTCCGACTACCTTTCTTCAGTTTCCGAATACCACTTCCAGTTTCCGAATACCACTTTCCAGTTTCCGAATACCACCTCCAGTTTTCGAATACCAGTTTCCGAATACCACTTCCCAGTTTCAGAATACCACTGTCCAGTTTCCGAATACCACTGTGCAGTTTCCGAATACCACTGTCCAGTTTCCGAATACCACTGTCCAGTTTCCGAATACCACCTCCAGTTTCCGAATACCAGTTTCCGAATACCACCTCCAGTTTCCGAATACCACTGTCCAGTTTCCGAATACCACCGTGACCGTATCGGCGACACCAGGCCACTTTGACAGACTTGGCCACAAGGACGCAAGCCGAAATCTCTACCACGAGTCGCACAATTCAGATCCTCGGAGCGGCTGGAACCGGGTCTACAATGCCGGCGATTCCAGCGCCAGAAGTTCCGGATACTATCGAATTGGAAGATACAGATCAAGAAGAAGAACAGCTCAGACAGAAGTTACAAGCCATTTTGAGATCCTGTGCAAGTTCCTTGGGAATCTCGCCAGATGTGCCTCACCCTCCTGCAGACAAGTCACAAGATGCAGGTGGGAAGGACGAGGAGAAGAAGGAGGAAAAGCCCCCCAAAAGGCAGCGATCCCTCGAGCCCTTTGGTACGCCGGCTGCACCCTCCTCCTGAGGGCAGGCCGCGATTGCGGAGTTCATCAGAATCCCTTTCACGAGGCCAGGGAGTCAGACATCCATGGAGGATCCGTTGAGGCCTATCATTTCAGTGATTTGCTGGATGGTGCAGCAGGCGGAACTCAGGATGCATTTTTCAATTTGAGCTTGTCATGGCATCACTCTGTCAAGAATGAAGCTAGTTTCAAAGATTCATTCCAAGCGGCTCTTGATGCGTGCAGCCTGAGATGGGATGTACTTCAAGATCTC
This sequence comes from Cladocopium goreaui, assembly GCA_947184155.2. Lineage (NCBI taxonomy): Eukaryota > Dinophyceae > Suessiales > Symbiodiniaceae > Cladocopium > Cladocopium goreaui. Next base: position 44,237 of record CAMXCT020000319.1, read on the forward strand.
AGTTTTTACAAATTTCATTTACCTCATGACCTGTCGATTTTTTCTGGTTCCAGTATCCAGACTTGCACCTCTCAGGAACCCCATCGTAGCCACAAAGGGTTGTGTGAACTTTGCGGATTGTATTGAAGTGCATATTGGAGAAGAGGACTCTGATCATTTTGCCAGGTTTACAATGAGACATGATTGGATTTGCGGCTGGCCTGAGAAACCTTGGAGTAATCGAAGAATTGCCAAAGGACGTCAATTTTGCCAGCCAACCGTCGACCCTGTCTTGGAAGCTGCACCGGGTTTTTACATTCCATGTTTAACCCTTGAACATCTTGCCCCTGATTTATTGGATTCTGTTGGTCAGGAACCGCTGTCCAATTGGGCCGTGTTGAGCCGACCTTCAGATTCCCCGCAACAAGACGACTCTACCATCTTTATGCAAATCGGCACTAGTGGTATTTATGCATGTAAACATGATGATTTTGAACCACACGAGAATGCCTTGATTTCTGCGCTGCCACAAGGTACAGCGGATACAGTTACTCAGGCCATGCAGGATGGATCTGACAATGACCGTTCCCTTCCTGACAGTAGTGGTTCTGTTACACCTTCGCAATCACCTGTAATGCAACCGCCATCGGAATCAGCTGCCAGACAAGATGTCATTGTTTTTCATTTGCAAGACCCCCCCATCCGTGTTTTCCTTGATTGGGGTGATTATGAGTCTATGATGACTGAACTTGCCCATCATTTTGCTGTACACAGACAGGGAGTTATCGATGCTTATGAAATTGCTATCCCACTTTCTGGTATGCCGCCCGATGTTTACCCAATCATTGTACACCTACTGCCAGACATTGCTTTTGGCCAAGATGCTAGGCTTGTGCTGTTTGATTTGGAGTTACACGGGCATAAAGTTGAACCACATTTCCGCTTAGGCCCAATTACACGTCGATTTGTCCTGCCAGTCCCTCCTAGGGTTGACCGGAAGGGTATTTTGATTTTAGCCAATGTTGACAAATATTGTCATGCAGAAGGAGGACGCTGTCTAGTCTACTCCAACGGCATACGTTGGCCTGACTATGATCTTGACTTTCGCCTCTTTGCACATGGAGATGCGATTAGGATCGTTATTCCCCCCTCTGATAGAATTGAGTGCCCAACTGATCAAGTTGTGAGATGGACTCAGCAAGATTTAACAGAACTTGATATCATGCATCTAATGAATGAAAATGCCCCTGCGGAGGGTTACTCACCTAGCTTGTTGGGCGATGAGGAAGTCCGCTCCCTCGCCACTCCAGCAAGGCCTGCTCTGTCTGACAATGAGGATGATGATTTTTCGGCTATGCAGCGCCAGCCCATCACTCCTGTTGCTGACATAGCTTCTGAAAGGGCCGTCAATAATAGTAGTAGTGACGACATTCCGCAAGACTGGTTTATAGACCTGCAGAGGGTTGTCTCACTGCATGCCAATAGCTGCCCAGAGGGTGAAGAAGATGAATTTCTTTTCTCAATCTACACGTGGTTCCTTGACCACGAGGAAAGCCTTTTATGTAACAATCCCAAAATCGCGGTTTTGGGGGCTTGCCATCGGAATGGGAAGAGGATGTTTTACATCCGTGGAGATTTCGAATCAATGCTGAGGATCGCCCCCTCCTTAGCCTTGTTGCTCCCTTCTCACCACGTGCAGACGTAGAAGAACATATCGCCCACATTATCATTACCCAAAAGCATACTGCTTTGGTCTCCGTATTGGTCTCCATTGAGTTCTATTCGATACGTGAGCGTAGTGTAGTCGTGCGGTTTGCAGTGGCCCTTCCTAAAGTTTGCACTTTCGCTGATATCAGACAGGTAGTTCCATTCTTTGATGATATTAATTGGCAGCGATTGGTTTGGCTACACCCTTTGCTCCAATCCCCTGATGAATCTTTCAGATTGCATGACGGTATGTGTATTCTGTTGCAAATGCCCCCAGAGCTTGAACCGGAATTGCAGAGTGCGCCTGTGGACCAGACTCCGGAAGACACATCCTTTGTCCAGGTATCTGTTAGGAGTGTTAGCAGCCCTAATCGGCTCACTAAGGAACCATTGCCCATTGCACCGGTTTGTAGTATAATGGATGAACTGTTGAGTGCTGTCAATGCTGCCAACAATGCGATTGACAACCAGCTGCCACCAATTGATCAGTTTTCAATTGAAGCACAGCCTGAAAGCTTTCGCGATCTATGGGAAAGGATCACTGACAATCAAGTTGCCTTTGAGCCTGTTGCATCACGTACGCATCGGTTGGAAAGTTGGTTTCTTGACCATGCCGAAGATAGGAACAGATGCTTGGCCTCTAGGATTATTGTGATCAGTGAAGATTTTCTTACTTGGAGGTTTGCAGTCTTTGCCACATGGGGGGACCGGCTTATACCGGGTTCTGATTTTGACCTCTCAATAGTACATCCTGCCACGGAAGACGCTGCGGTTGGGATTCTTGCTCAGGTTATCATTACGCAGAATCATGCAGTTGAACTTCGATCTAATGTTGTCTCTGTTTATGATTCTGATCCTGACCTCGATCGACAGCCATTTATGTTTGCCATTGCCCTACCCGGTCAATTTGACCTACAGGAACTTTTGCAGCTCACCAACCTGCAACAAGATTGTCCGCCCGAAGTGTCTCATAACCATTGTTCACTTTGGTTTGGGGAAGTCCCCTTTTTCCCGGGTCGAAGGGTACATGCACATTCTGGACATGCTTTTAGGCTTGTAATTAGCCGCGGAATTAGGATTGAGCCCACGGAATTGCTTGCCATGCATAGGGAAGTTTTGCGGCAAACAGTGCAAAATGCTCTTGTTTGTGATATTTTTGCTAGGCCCTCCGGACCCAGCTTTACACGCCATGCCCATGGCAATGTTGAAGGAGCACCTCATGAGCAAGTTGCCCAAGATACACGTCCACCTTGGATCACCGAATTGCATCATAGGTTTAGTAGGTCCTTTACCTGTGAAGGCCCTGACTACGAACCTTGTGTTAATGTGACCACTTGGTATGTCAATGGTAACACTGAACACCATTGTGCTGTGCCACGGGCTGTACGTATCACTGAAGATTTCACAACTTGGCGCACTGATATTGTTTTTGCTTGGCGTGACCGGATTGCAAGGGCTATGGTCGCAGATTTTGCGACGATCCAGGGTCTTCCCGCTTTTCCAGTCACACATGACCCACAGCCGCATGTTATCATATTCCAGGGTTCCAGTCCGGAACAGCACCCTGTTCTAGTCACGGTCCGTTGCACGCGACATCAGGCGTTCCCTGACCATAGGTTTGCACATGTCTTTCCTACCAGAACTAGGACTAATGCTATTGGACTTGTCAGTATCCCGCAGGCATTCCGACATCTTCCGTTTATTGTACAGTTGAATGGAATTACGTATCTGCCTGGAGAAGAGATATTTGTTCAAACTGGCAACCACTTGTTGGTTCTTGTTGCACAAGCAGACGTCGATCCTTTTACGGACCAAATTGTCGATGGTTTCAGCCTCCTCCAATCTGCCGCCACTCTGTGCCAGCAGTTTGAGAGTACCTCGCTTTTGGTCCCGTCAGCCACCTGTAAACCGGCTCCCTTTGATGAGGACACTGATCTCCCTATGACCTTTGCAGGACCTCGACGCAATCGACCTAGGAGGCCAGTATTGGACGGGAATCTTGATTGGACTCATGATCTTGCTAATGCAATTAGGGCCGATGGAGAGCTTGATGTTTGGACGGAGGCCACAACGATCTCTGTGACTACATGGTTCATTGATCATCATGCTCATCCAGTTTGCCGCCAATCGAGAACTGTTACATTGACCGGTGAGGTGATAACATGGATTGATGACTTACGCACAGCATGGATCGATGAGCTTAGCCCTGAAGTGGGCTTCTCTATCCATATAATACGGCCTAGACCTCCATGCCCACGCCATCGGCGACGAAACCTACATTTGCTTCTCGAACAGAATCAACTCGAACACAGGGTTGCCATTATCCTTACTGCACTTTTTGATAATATCATCTCTGAAGGGTTCGTACAAGGTGCCTATTCTGTGCCTGCCCAGTTAGATCTGGATACTGCAATCGACATTATGAACATCAGGAACATGTGTACCCATCAATTTTGTCGGGTTGCTTTTGACCACCGGATGCTGTTGGCTGGTACCTTTTTTGAAGCCTCAACAGGTAGCAGTGTGCGAATCCACATTGAACCAGAGGATGAGGATGCTGGATATGCCCTCGATAGGCACGATGCGGTTACCTTTATGCAATACCGATCTGGATTAGAATGGACACCGCGTAGGCGCTCCAGTACGGTACCAGCTGTTGCTGACTCTTTGCTCAATCCTGCCGCACCTGAATTTATCCCCGGGACTTGTCCTTTGACTACACAAAGTGAGTTTGTACAAGACCTCGCTGAGCTTTGGCATGACGTTGCCATCTCACTGGAAGGTGAGGCGCCTTCAGCTAGAGTCGTAACTTGGTTTCTAGATCACAGTTATCTCTATCCCAAGTGCCATGATCCGCGGACTGTTGTTCTCTATGACAATATTGGTCACTGGGAAGATCAAATTCGTGCAGTGTGGGCTGACCGTATTCACGGAGAAGGCATTGTTGAGCTCCATTTGGTGCTACCTGCACCCCCACTCCTTGAACCTGGAGTCGCAGCTCACATCATTATTATAGCTGCTCCTCGGGATGATTGGATCTCTGTGTTAGTTACCATGTTTGGGCCGGAATCAGTGCCGAGACCAACCCGAGTTGCTATTACTACGCATGAACACCTTTCATTCGACCGAGTGATCCAAGCAATTGGAGCTAACAAAGTAGGAATTGGAGCTTTATGTAAACTCTGGTATGAGCAGCACCAGTTTATTGCAAATAAGCCCTATCCTGGTCGTTCTGGTTACAGTTTAGTGCTCCATACACCGAACTCTCCAGCACAGGGAGCGCTCTCTGCGCCAGATGAACCTCTATCAACTGAGGTTGAGGTATGGCACGTTCCTAGGGGTGCGATGAATCTATTACAGGGGTCCACCATCCTGCATACCGCGCCCGAGTTTGTCTCACGTTCGCTCCATAGGACCCCTGAAATGCAACTGACTACATGGTTTTTGGATTCCGACTGTCAACCGGTTTGTTTCCAGAGTCGACTTGTTTCTTTACCTAGTGGATCTGAACCTGAATCAGTCTTTCAAGCATTCCGTGATGTTTGGCAGGATAAAATTGTGAATACGTGTTCACTCTCCTTTGCCTGGTTTTCCACTATAGCTGACTCGAGAGAAGTATTTATAGGCTCCTGCATACCGATACATGCCAACCTGGTGCCGATACTGGTTGAAGCACGAATGTCCTGTGAGCGACATACGCTATCGGATTGGCGTGCTGCTCTGGTGCAGGCTGGAAGCCAAGTATCAGTTGCTTGGAGCATTTTTGGAATTGAACCGGATAAAGTTATGCCTTGCCAAGCCCAGTGTGGGCAGTTCCTTATCAATAACCATCTGTGTGATGCTGAGGCATTTTTTGAGGCTGGAAGCCCAGCTGTAGTTACATTTCACTGGTCTCCTGATTTGCTGGCTCAGATTCCTATTCGAGTGAATTTTGAACATGTGCTCCGAGCACACGAATTCCTCGATGCACACTTTTTGCTGCCCATCTATGACCTACCGCCTTCATTTCCCTGGTTTCCCGCTAGTTGGGACTGGGCACAGGCATGTTGGTGGACTCCAGGTTGGGTTGGACAAGAAGTCCGACTTTATTATGATGGCTCTAGTCAAAGAGGTGACCATGGCACGACTGCGGGATGTGCTGTAGCTGCTTTCATTAAGTCTGAAGGCATTTGGTGTTTTGCAGGTGCAATTTCTACGGCTCACGCCTGGAACTTCATCCTATAAAGCAGAGCTTTCAGCTGCAGTTCTGGCTCACAAATTTCTCCATGATTTATTGAAGATGCTTGCGATCTCACAAGACTTTGCCCCGCTCGTCGAACTGTGCTTTGATTCCCAAACCGTTGGACAACAAGCGGCAGGTTCATGGCAAATTTGGTCACAGCCACGCATGGGCCAGTTTCTTAGAAGCCTGCACAGATGGATTGAACATAAGTTCCAGGTAGGACTGCACCATCGACATGTTGCAGCGCATCAGGGCGAACCAGGCAATTAGCTTGTGGATTGTCTCGCCTTTCAGGCCGCTAGTGGCTACCCGTTGCATAACCTGCAGCCCTGGCTCGACGATGTTACTAAGCATGGCTTTGTTGAAGCGGCTGAGTGGATCTGGTACCTGTTTAAACCGGGTACACGATGGGATGGAAATCAGGTTTTGTTCCCAGCTGGGCCATTGACACATCCCGATGTTTCAGTTTTGCCAGCCGTCAACCCGCAAGTAGCCGCTCGCCCTGAAGAGCAGGCGGAACTCAATATCAAGATTGCCACATGTAATGTTTTGTCCTTGAAACCACCGTCTCATGCTGCTGTTGCTAAGCAGTCTATGTTTGTTGAGGCCTCTAGCACAGGACCAGCAAGACAAGAATCCTTGCTCCAGCAGTTCCATGATGCTGGAATCCATATATTTGCTTGGCAGGAGACCCGGCTTCGGAAGCTTTATAATCGGCATGATGAGCGATATTGGCTATTCCGTAGTCCAGCGACAGCACATGGTCACTATGGAATTCTAATCGGTCTCCAACGGGCGTTGCCTATTGGCCAGAAGAACCAACAGGATGTGTTTATCAGTGAGCATGAAATTTCGATTATCTCAGCAGCACCTCGATTCCTCATCCTGAGGCTACATAATCCATTGCTTAAATGCATCATTATTGCTGCGCATGCCCCACACACAGGTACGGAGGAATCCTTGATCTCTGATTGGTGGACTGATCTTGCTGCAGCTATACCACCTAAATACCAGCAATGGGATCGGTTACTGTTATCCGATGCTAATGCCCGTGTCGGTAGTGAACCCACTGAACATGTGGGAGATCATCAAGCAGAGCCATTCGATCCTAAAGCTGAAGGTTTTCTCTCCTTCCTTAGTCAACAAGGCTTGTGGGCACCAGCTACCTTTTCCCGATTTCACAAAGGGTTGGGTATGACATGGAGACATGCACGGGGGCAGTGGTTTCGTAATGATTTTGTTTGCATCCCACTGTGCTGGCAACTCCAACACTGTTCGTCTTGGATTAGTATGGATATTGATGTTGGACTTGCTAAAGAAGATCACCGTGCTGCCATTGTCCATCTCCAGCGTAGAGTCTGTATTGAAGATGCGCCTTGCCGCCCTCAACATCTTACTCTGCGTCTCAATGCCTTTGATCCTAACCTTTTACGCAGCCTTACCCCGCCCAACTGGGATTCTGATGTGCATACACATGCTAAAGACTTCCAAAGTGCGATTGTTGATGAGCTTTGTGATTTTCGAGATTGTGCCCGTCCCAAAATCTTGAGAGCCACTATGTCAGAGTCCACATGGCACCTGGTGCTGGAGAAAAAACAAGCCAGGAACCTGTTACATGAGCGCCCAGCGATCCAGCGGCGCACTCTCATGGAAGCCTGGTTTGCCTGTTGGAGACATGCATGTGTCGATTGCCCTCTAGATACTCTTGTGTCTGCATTCGATGATTTATTGGTTGACCAAGATCGACTTATTGCCTTGGCTTGTCACCGTTTCCGCACACTTGGAGTACATGTCTCTAGGGCGCTCAGATTAGATGATGTTGGTTTCTATACAAGTTTGCTACGTGATTGTGCTGATTTTCTGCGACCGCAAGATGTGAAGCACTTATGGGGGGTCGTTCGTCGATCGCTTCCTAAATACCAACAGCGACGACTTTCTGTGCGCCCAGCTCAGCTAGCACAACTCGAAGACCAGTGGTTACCGCACTATGCTGAGTTAGAAGCAGGCATCCCAGTTAGACCTGAAGGCCTTGTCCATGATTGTGCCTTTGAGCAGGCTCTCCGACGGCTAGATGCCCCTTTGCAATTGCAATTGAAGGAACTACCTAGTCTCACACAACTCGAGCAGGCCTTCCGTTCCTGCTCTGCCGGCAAGGCTACTGGTTTTGACCCTCTGCCTTCAGCGCTTTTCCATTCCGCTCCAGCGCACCTTGCTGCTTTGTACCATGATCTTGCTTTGAAAGAATTTGTTTGGCAATGTGAACCGATACAGGACAAGGGAGGCCCAGTTGCCCTTATCCCTAAAACCTTGCACCCGCAGACGGCTAAACAGTTCAGAGGGATCCTTCTCCTACCTAGTGTTGGGAAACGTACACATGCCATTCTTAGGACCCAGATCATGGCCAAACTGGCCCCAGTCCGTGCCCCTGGGCAGCTTGGTGGGTTTCCGGGGCAACAAGTCACCTACGGGTCGCATGCCTTACGAACATTTGGTACGCTTTGCGATAATGCTGGCCTCAGTTGTGCAATTCTCTTTCTGGACCTGGCAAGCGCATTCCACCATCTAGTTAGGGAGAGTGTCGTAGGAGCATGGGATGGAAGACATCTTGAGCCAGTATTTGCTGCGCTGCAGCAATCAGGACATGCTAGGTCGAACTTCCAATGTTTTGCTAAGCTACCGGGTCTTCTCTCAGATATTGGGATAGCTGAGCCCATTGTGCGCTTGCTACGTGATATTCACATTGGGACCTGGTGTACCATTCATGATCGGTGGATGTTGCGCACCCACAGAGGGACGCGGCCAGGGAGCCCTTTAGCAGACATCATTTTCCATGCCCTAATGGTCAGGGTTGCTCAGTCGATTGACGATTGGATTCATTCCCATTCAGACTTCATGGCACTCCTCAAGGAGCTGGATGTTGAGGTCCCTACCATTTTGTGGGCAGATGACATCGCCGTGCCGCTTGCTACTAGGAAAGCCCCTGATTTGATTCCGTTCTTGCAGGCCGCCTTGGAACATGTACACACTACTTTGCATGGCTATGGATTCACCCTTAATTTTTCCAAGGGTAAGACCAGTGCGGTCTTAACATTGAAAGGGCCAGGCTCAGGGGAGTTGCGAAAGCAATACCAATTACATGCTAACCCAGGGGTCTCCTGTACCTTTGGGGATGGGCACACTGAATGGCTCCACTTTGTTTCATCGTACCGCCACCTGGGCACCCTTTTTGCATCCAATCATGCCTTACAATGTGAATTACAATCACGGGTTGGAATTGCGAAATCAGCATTTGCCCAGTTGACGAAGCCTATCCTGGCGAACAAGTACTTACCAGGAAAACTACGTTTGCAATTATTCCAGTCACTAATCACTACAAAGCTTGTCTTTGGTCTTGGGGCTTGGTCCACGCCAACCCCGAAGCAATTGCAATATATCCAGGGTGCACTGATCGCTATGCTCAGGAAAGTGCTCCGCATTAGCCAGGAGCGCCTCCCAGTGGATCGCATCTTAAAGCTTGCCAATACTGCTGAGATCCGAGCTCGGCTAGCAGTTGACAGGTTGTTATATGCACAAAGGCTCTTCCGTACAGGGCCACCTTTCCTGCACCATCTACTCCACACAGAGTTTAGGCAGATACAACATTCATGGATGCATGGCCTCAGAGCCGACCTTGCCTGGATGGAAGAAGTAAGCCCACATTGCTTGCCAGCAGGGTGGAAAACGGACTTGACCAGTCTCATTGATTGGTGGCAAGAACCCACACAGCACTGGAACCATCTTGTGAAGAAGGTTTGGAAACTCCACCTCACGCAGAATGCCATTATGGCTGATGCAAAGATGCTCCATGCCGGGATCTTCCGGAATCTGCGTGCTTCTGGTGCCACCTTTGATACGGCCTTTGAGGATTTTTTCGACTGGGATGAGCGATTTGATTGCTTTTGTGGTAGTGTTTTTACCACTAAGCGTGGGCTCTTGGCACACCAACGTAGGACACATGCCATTTTCTCAGCGGAACATCAGTTCTTGCAAGGATGCACATGTTTGCACTGTGGCAAGTTCCTTTGGTCTACCCAGCGTTTACAGCAGCACCTTGCATATATCCCTAAGGCCTTAGGGTATAATCCATGTTTTCATGCTCTCCAATCCCAAGACCGCCAGGTGCCCTATTGCAAGATTGATGAAGGTTGTAATCCATCATTTGCCGGTCTCCACAGACGTGAATGCCTGCAAACCGAAGGGCCGGCAGTCAGCCCCTGTACAACCCAGGACATCCAACGTGCAGCTACTCAGGCTGCCCTGGATGATTGTAACCGTAAGCTCATCATTCTTCATCAGCCACCCGACCCACTTGGAGAAGGGGAACGTATTGGAGAAGAGCTCACACAGGCTACGTTAACCTGGTTCCAGCAGTTTTATCCGCAAGGACCCTCTGATGCTGAAAAGGACTTACTTGCTGATGCCTGGGTAGAAGTGCTTTGTGCCCGCTGCTTTACCTCGGAAGTTGACCTGGACCCTTGGTTAGAGATGGTTTTTCTGTTATGGGGCGAGCATTGGATGCCTGACCTCCTGGCTACTCTGGAAGATGGAGTTGCGGAGTTAGATATCGATCATTTGTTTGCTGACTTTGCTGCTCAATTGGATCGTTATAGATTGCTTGCGCAGAGGGCACATTTGATCTACAAGTTAGGTCTCTGTGAACCCCTGGGCCCCAAGGCACATAGACCGTTGCCGACAGGTGTTAAGCCCAGGTGCCCTAAGGTTAACAGTAAAACTATCCAAGAAGTCCCTAGACCCTTTGCCGACCAAATTCAATGGCAACAACACATCCGCCAGATGAACTTCCTTGACCTCCCGACGCCCAAAGCATGTCCTAGGTTGTTACTCCCCAATGGGGAAGAGGCCTTCCTGGTAATACATCTATTTAGTGGCCGGAGGAGACGAGAGGATGTGCATGATGCCTTGTATGAATTTGCCGCCTCTAGCAGGCTTAAGCTGATAGTCCTCTCACTGGACACGGCAGTGTCTAGTGAGTTTGGTGACCTTGCCCTTGATAGTGCCTCTTGGCGTATATTGGAGCAGATTTATGCGGCTGGCGCAGTTGGGGCCACCCTGATAGGATCCCCGTGCGAGACTTTCAGTGAAGCCCGTTTTATGGTGCCTGAAGATCTTCCGCCTGGTACCCATCTACCAAGGCCATTACGGTCAGCTGAACGCCTTCTGGGATTGGAAGGTCTCACCGGACGTGAACTCCGCCAATGTCATTTAGGAGGGAACTTTTTTCAACAGGGAGCATTAGTCCTCTCCTATCATATGAAGTGCGGAGGCTTTTTCGTTTCCGAACATCCTGCCAGACCCAGGGATGACACACGCCCCAGCATATGGACGAGTGCCATATTGCAGGTTTTGATGCGCCATCCTGATGCTAAGCTGTCCCACATCTGCCAGTTCAAATGGGGCGCAACAGTTACCAAGCCAACGGGGCTCCTTCATTACCAGATGCCAAATTTTTGCAAGGACCTATACCAATGCGCTGATACTACAGCTGTGAGGCCAAGAGAAGTTGCGATAGGTCGTGACGCTACTGGGCAGTTTAAGACGGCCAAACATAAGGAGTATCCAGCCCGATTTTGCAGGGGCCTTGCTTTCACCATTTTGCAGGCTTTGACTGCCGCCAATAGGCAGCGTGCAGTACAACCTGTAAATTTGCCTGATCACCTGTTGCAATGGGTCCATGGAGCTGCAAGAGCCAGCTCATATGTACATCGTCAAACATGGATGCCTGACTATCAGGGAAACTAGGCACGTCTTTTGTACCTAAATTCGAGAATTCTGCATGTCGCAGCAAAGGCACTGACCTTTTCGAGCGCTGAAATGAAATGAAAATGTGTGTTTGGGTTTTTGTTTGTTGCCCCTTTGCTCTGTTGTTTGTTATGTTTTTTGGTGTTTTTGTCTGGTGTTTGTCTGGTCTTTCTTTTTTCGGTTATTTTTTGTCTGTTGTGTTGGTTTGATGGCTGTGCTCGCTGCCAGCTTACTAAGGACGACTAAGGACTACCGACTCCGACATCACACACACACACCCTGCACAGTGCTTTCCTGCCTTCCGTCATCGTTGAGGTTGGTTCGTCTCTGTCTTCGGTATTGGGCCCTGTTTCGGTTGTCTTGGCTGCTCTGTCGCCTCGTCCACTTGTTTGTCTTGGTGTGTACAGGGAGTGGGGGGGAGTAGACGCCGGCCGGAGCCATGGACCAGGCTGCACTGCAGCGAGTTACACTGGCGCGTTCCAGTCGCACTCCCTGTGGGACAGCCTGGGGCGCCCGTGAGCAGCAAAGACTGCGCACATAGATCGTTTTCCCCTTTTGCGGATCAGAGGCTACAATCGAGGTCCCTTTCTGGTCGCCATGTTTCTACTGGTTTTTTGGATCCTGTTTTGCGAGTCGTGATGAAGCAGGTTTGTCGGCATTCGAGGCGCTCCAAGGCTGACCGATGCCAGCTCGAGGCACGCTACTGTGGAAGAAATCAGCAGCAAAGCGCCGCCAGCGGTTGCTAAAAGCACCCCAACAGCTGCCAAGCTAGGACGTGCATTTTCCCACAGCGCGGAGCATATAGTTGATGAACTTGGACTACTATACCCTGAAAACCGTGGAAATTTGCGGAAAAACATGGCCAGCGTACAGCGTATAGTTGGTTCAATTCGATAAAAATACCCTACTGAAAAAATCTTTCTTAGAATGTAAGCTGACTGGCGAAAATGGATCTCACGCCACAGCGCGGAGCGTTTAGTAGGGTACTAAACCGTCTGGCCCGCAGCACCAAAATTGTGTTCTCGCCACAGCGCGGTAGGTTTAGTTGGGCTCTTTGTTTGTACGATTATTTTACAGATTCCATTTGTTTGCGTGACGGGCGCAGCACTTGCGAACCCCGTACGGCCATCTTAAAGGTTGAAGCGCGGCTGGATACTTTTATTTGACGCCTCCACATGGAGCAGTGGAAAGGTGGAAGCCGATGGTGCCAAGCACACACTGCCCTGTGGGTAGATCTCCTTCATTGGGGCCCAGATGAAAGATTTCCCTCATTTGCAGAGGAACCCAACAAAGCTATATTTCGTTGCTTGCCCCGTCCATGGAACAAAGTTGAAAAAATTGCAGTAGTGAACTCTTTCTCATCAATGTGGTTGGAAATCAACAGCGCTCTTGCAGCAGAAGGACAGCGCCCATCACAGTGGCAAGCCCAACCTGAAGCCTCCACCAAGAAAGATAAACGCGATCTTTGACTCTCAGCTATGATTGCTGTAGCTCCCCTTTTTTCTTCACTGGAAGATTGGACTATCTACACACACACGAAAGCCGGTGTGACGCTCGGAGATTTACAGATGCTTCAAAAGCGGCTTGTGGTGTTCAGATTTACAGTTCCTGTGGAGAATCCCGACATCGGCATTCCTGCAAAGGGGAATCGTCGATGTTTGCGCTTCCAGACTCCAGACTTGCAGTTGCAAATCCAAGATGAGGATTTGACGTATGTTTAAATCCCCGCGCCCCATCTTCAATGTTGGACGGAGGCTTAAATGTTGCAGTTTCACCTTTTGAACTGATAGCCATCAAAAAGAAATTTTGCCTCAGGTCACATCCTCAAATTGGAATTCACTTCTTAGTTGCAACAGCATCAACACACCCTCAACATTGACAATGGGGTCGCAGGGGTTCAGTTTGTGGTTGGCCCTTGTGGGGGCCATGCAAGTAAAGATGGCCGTACGGGGTTTTCAAGGGCTGCGCCTGCCACGCTTCAATGTTTAAGATGGCTACTGGGTTCTCAAGCGCAGCGCCTGCCGCGCGTCAACCTTTAAGATGGCCGTACTGGGTTCTCAAGCGCTGCACCTGCCGCGCTTCAACCTTTACGATGGCCGCACGGAGTTCTCAAGCGCTGCACCTGCCGCGCTTCAACTTTTAAGATGGCCGTACAGGGTTCTCAAGCGCTGCGCCTGCCGCGCTTCAACCTTTAAGATGGCCGTACGGGGTTCTCAAGTGCTGCGCCCGTCACGCAAACAAATGGAATCTGTAAAATAATCGTACACACAAAGAGCCCAACTAAACCCACCGCGCTGTGGCGAGAACACAATTTTGGTGCTGCGGGCCAGACGGTTTAGTACCCTACTAAACGCTCCGCGCTGTGGCGTGAGATCCATTTTGGCCGGTCAGCTTACATTCTAAGAAAGATTTTTTTTAGTAGGGTTTTTTTTATCGAATTGAACCAACTATACGCTATACGCTGGCCATGTTTTTCCGCAAATTTCCACGGTTTTCAGGGTATAGTAGTCCAAGTTCATCAACTATACGCTCCGCGCTGTGGGAAAACGCACATCCTAGCTTGGCAGCTGTTGTGGTGCTTTTAGCAACCGCTGGCGGCGCTTTGCTGCTGATTTCTGTTCTTTCTTGTTCTCCGCGATGGTCTCAAGAGGGCCAACATCAGAAAACAGTGACGAATTGCATCTGCAAGCCAAAGCAGCACAGTTGAGATGCCTGTCGCAACGCTTTGCGCTGCTGCTTGAAGTGGTTCAGCTCGCGCACCAGAACCTGCAATAGATTTCTCCACGCATGTTGTTTCCTTTGTGACCCTAGAAACTAGGGCCATAAAGGACTTTGAACCTGCTGCCGCCAAAACCTTCCCCCATGGTACTAAGTACCGCCCTACTCCCGACAGAGAAGCTTTCAATCACAAGACTTTGAGACTTCAGATCCAACCCGCAAGGTACCCCCAAATGCGACCGCAACACCATGTCCAGCCACTAACTAACCCACCAGGACACGCCCAAGAGCCACATGAGCGATATCGCTGCAAGACAACAACAAAACTTACTGCAGCAACCCGCCAACCGCCTGCAACCGAAACTACACTAGAAGGTGCACAGAAACCAAGTAAAACTCTTGGATTGGGAGCCAGCGCAAGATGTATATCTTCTATGGGCATTTTTTCATTTTTCTGACGAAGCAGTGAAAGGTGCAAGGAGGAGGCGCGGCAAACCACGGCTTGACCAACACATGCGCAGCAACCTTGAGGCGTTGCTAAGGGACCCCAACAATCGTATTATATAGATTCGAGTCCCCGTGAGCCTCGCTTTGTCCTCGTGCCTCGGGCAGGCCTCGGTAAGCCCTGGATCGCCCCGAATGCCAACAAACCTGCTTCATCATGGCCCCTAAAACAGGGCCCAAAAAAGTGATCAAAACATGGCTGCGATAAAGGGACCTTGACAGTAGCAACCGGACTTGGGACGCACAAAGAGAAAAAGGTATGAGTTGACATTCATGTTCAAGCTGCAGGGTCGCAAATCTGCTTGCACAACATGTGCGGGCAGCAGCGAAATTCTCCGATGGCTGACCCCATTTTTGGGTCCAAATATGGACCCCAAAATGGGGTCCAGAATTGGATCACATTTTCATTCCTTCTTTTAGGTCTTTGCTTGGGCCCCGTTTTGGGATCCAGATTTGGACCCAAAAGTGGGGTCAGCCATCGGAGAATTTTGCTGCTGCCCGCAGAGGTTTTGCAAGCAGATTTGCAACGCACTAGCATGAGCGTAAGTGTTAACACATGCTTTTTCTCTCTCTGCGTCCCACTTTGTTTCTTGTACAGTATCTGGTTGGCTCACTCGTCGGGAGAGTGGTGTTTTTTCTGGATTTCCTGGCTGACCCAATGGTATTGCTATGCTGCAATGCACTGCAGGTACTTTGCAGAGACGAAGACGCTCTGGGAGCACCTGAACAGTCCTGCAGCTACTAGACAGGTTTTGCGCCCCCGTCACATGCTTGATTGTGGCTGCGACGTTCTCCCCTTTTGACGTAGCACATAGGCTTGTCCACCCTGAGACGCCCTTGATGTATTTGTGGCTTTTGACGGATGGTCACTTACCTGGCCCTGTGTGACCGCTTTGTCGTAGCCACTGCGCCGCTCCCCGCAATGGGGAGGGGCGTGATGACACCTGGCCGCCAACGTCATCTTCCCCTGCTACAGCTGGCGTTTTATGGTACCTGCTCGTGCTTTGTACATGTGCACATGAACAAGTACTTGTGAGAGGACTCTCAGAGGCTTGGTTAGGCGAGAGTGTACAGCAAATGCGACCCATTGTTGTTTTCTTGGCAACAACGCTGATCGCGCGTCTCACTTCATTGGGTGGCTATTAATTCGTTTGCTGCATGTTTTTGAGTTTGCGACACAGTGGGTTTTCACCACTCTGTCCTTGGCAAATCTTCTGTGGTTGTTTCTGTTGGGCTCTTGCCCCTTTCGCTGTTTGCTTTGCTGTCCTTGTGATGGTGAGACGCAAATCTGGCTGGGGGATCTGCGTCTTGCCCTTTGGTTGCGGTGTTTTGTGTTTGGTGGTCATGATTTGCCAATTCGCATGCGACCACCTGTGTCCATGTTAAAGTTTTCTCGATAATAGCTTATTCTCATGTAAGGACCGAGCCTTAGAGCGTGATCGGCCACACCGGAGGGAAAAAAAAGGAGGAATTTGTATTACTTCTCCATGACGTTTTGCTACATCCATTGTATTACAACTTTCTTTTGGCTTCTCTGGACATTCATTTCGATGATATTTATCATGCAAACTGTGTACACTGACGTTGGCTAAGATCTGTGATCAGGGGAACAGCTTGCGAGATTGATTGTGTATATCGAAAGGGGGGGTGGAAATGTAAAGTAAATCTCCTAAGGGCGCCATCCACAATACAATGTCTGAACGACCTCTATGCCCTACATCATGACCTCCGTGGTGGAGTTTGCTTTTTAATGCATGATGATAGACTTCTATCTCACTATGGTTATGCCGAAGTGCTTAGCTGCGAGAAGTTCTATCATGAGATGTATTCATTTCTGTATTTGGAACGATTTCAGCTAGATTGGTGTAGTTTCATTACTGGAATCATTTCCTCTGGATGATTTGCCGCAGAATGGTACATTCAAATCTGATTTTGGTATCAGAAACGGACGTTTTTGGTTGAAACACCTGAACTTGTCTTCAATATTTGTCACCGTCATCACTACTCGTGATGACTTGGTACCATATTGGGAGGACAGTGCTCTATCGGCAAGCACTACTTCTCTTTTAGTGAAGATTGAGGTATTTCACCTCTTTTGGTTTTGTACAGCATGGTGTCCATATTCATCTCTGATAGATGCATATGGACACTTGGGAGAGTTTTTTTTTTAAGAGTGGTGTTTGTTCTGGATTTCCAGGCTGACCCATTGTTTTTGCTATGTTGCAATGCACTGCAGGTACTTTGCTGAGACGAAGACACTCTGGAGCACCTGAACAGTTCTGCAGATATTTTTCAGCTTGGCGCCTCCGAGACAATGCGTGTTTTGATGATGAGTTTACAGCTACGGCAAGCATGGCGTTAGGCACAACAATTAGGTGCTGACCATGCTTGATAGTGCCTGAAACGTTCTCCCTTTTGACTTGGCACGGTAGTCATGTCCACCCTGAGACGCACTAGATGTTTTAGTGGCTTGCGACGGATGGTCACTTACCTGGCCCTGTGTGACCGCATTGTCGCAGCCACAGGGCCGCTCCCCGCAATGGGGAGGGGCACAAAAGACACCTGGCTGCCAACGTCATCTCTCTCCTGCTCTTGCTTACGCCTTTTGGTACCTGCCTTTGTTCTGAACATGGGCACGTGAACAAGTACTTGTGAGAGGACTCTGAGAGGCTTGGTTAGGCGACGGTGTATAGCAAATGCGACTTTTTGTTGTCTTATTGGCAACAACGTAGATCGCGTGTCTCACTTTACTGGGTGGCAACTAATTCGTTTGCTGCAAGTTTTTGAGTCTGTTGCGACACAGTGGGTTTTTACCACTGTGTCCTAGGCAAATCTTTTGTGGTTGTTTCTGTTGGGCTCTTGCCCCGTTCGCTGTTTGCTTTGCTGTCCTTTGGATGGTGAGACGCAAATCTGGCTGGGGGATCTGCGTCTTGCCTTTTGTTTTTGGTGGTTTGTGTTTTGGCTTTGATGATTTGCCTCGCTGCTGTGTCCATGTAGAAGTTTTCTTAAACTGCTTCTTCTCATGTAAGGACCGAGCCTTAGAGCGTGATCGGCCGTACGAGAGGAAAAAAAACACTGCATTGGGAGAGGTCTTTGACCTCCACTGATTTTATCTATTGTGATGCCCATCTTTATATATTGAGCTGAATCTGGACATTGCTTTGCGATTGGGACATTTGGTTTCCATCGTGTACATTTATAGCTGGTGATTCTGCATTGCATGGTTATTTGGTGATTTCATCGAAACTCTTCGTATTGATTTTGCTGGAGATTGTGTGATGTAGAGCAGAACTTTCTGCTCTCCATCATGTTTCAAGTTGCTGGAACTCTGTTTTAGCTGAACGAGACGTTTTGGAGAACGAACATGAGGTTTGAGGAAGTTTTGTCAACCAGAAGAACTTTGTACAGAACATTTGTAATCATTAATCACCTACTTCGTTCTTGATTGTAAAGAACTCTGGTTTTTCACGTTTGGATGAGAACCGGATTATTTGAGAACTTTTGGAAGTAGATCAAACTTTAGTAGCTGGCTGATTTTGTGACTCAACGCAATTTGGAATTGTTCAGTCGACCTTTTAGGGAAGGTCGTTGTTTTTGGACCTGGAATTGCGTTTCCTCACCAGACATTGGCTCGAGGGAGTTGTGTCAACATGTTCAGAATTGAACAGAACTGAGTATCACAATCAGCAGATTAGCACGTGACCTTTCTTTTGGGGTTTTGCCTCTTGCGGGTGTGTCCTGCTTGAGAACTTGCCTCCTTTGTGTTGCGTCCGAGCAAAAGACCGAAGCTGGCGTCTGCACTTAGGAGTCGAGGTTGAAACTCCGTGCTTAGGTGTTTGAGGTTCTGACTTTCGGGACTTGGGTTTGTTCTAGGTGCACTAGACTTTATCACCAAGAGGCGTTGTGATGAAAGTGAGGCGACCTGTACTCACTTCGACTATGAGGCTATGTGCGGCGGTTGCGGTTTGGATCGTTTCGAGGTCAATCGGTTCCTCCTCTGTGTTCTGCAACGAGCGGTTGTTCCTGTGTGCGTAGTTCTATGCGTTTCTTGAATCTGTGCTTGCAGATCGCATTGGAATGGCTGCACAATTGTTGTCATGCTCTGTGGCTTTGTGCGTAGATACATGCTGGTTAGCTACGTCATGCTGCAAAATGCATTGTGATGGCTGCATGAAGGTTGCATGGAGGTTGTGTTGGGAAGGAAGCTGGAGCACGAAACCGTGTGCTTTTCCGTCTAAAGTGGCTGCAGGCGGCGATGAAAGGTACCTCCTGTGTGCGGTGGTTGCGGTTTGGATCGTTTCAAGGTCAATCGGTTCCTCCTCTGTGTTCTGGAACGAGTGGATGCAAATCGCATATTGCTGCATGAATGTTGCATGGACTTGTGTTAGAGAGGAAGCCGGAAAACGAAAACCGTCTGTTTTTCCGTGTAAAGTGGCTGCAGGCGGCGATGAAAGGTACCTTCTGTGTCCCGCGGTTGCGGTTTGGATCGTTTCGAGGTCAATCGGTTCCTCCTCTGTGTTCTGGAACGGGTGCATTCATCTGGTCCCACTGCCAAAGCTTGCTATGAAGGACGAACCACAACCAGCAAACAGGAGTATGCAAGCCATATCAGGTGCAGTCAGGACATAAAGGTAAAGGAAAAGGCAAGGGCAACAAAGAACAGGCCTATTTGCTTTGATTACAACATGCAGGTTGCAGCAAAGCTCCATCACGGGCACATGTGCAAAAGGTCGACACGTTTGTTTTCGGGGCGGATGCTTCAAGGCACACGCCTTCCGTCAAGCCCACAGTGGAGAGACGCCAAAGCCAGCGGAGCGACTACAGCCGCATGGCACAGTGATGAACAAAGCTCTCACGCAGTTTTGCTGGAGTGATTTTGCGGCACTGCGGGACTCAGTGCCTCGTTGGCGTTTGGGTTTTGATGTGATCTTCGTAGACAAGATAGTAACCAAATCGCCTAAGGTGATTGTGACTGAGCTGGATCTGACTCAGTCTGCAACCCAGCAGCTTGTACTGTAAAGCCGTTTTTGCAGCACCTCCATGTGGCACAGCCAGCAAAGCAAGAACTATACATCTGGATGATGTAGCCACTACGCACTTTAAAGCAACCGGGTGGTATTGATGATTTGAATGGTTTTGATTTCTTGAGGGTCGACCAGGGCAACAATCTGTATGACTTTGTAGCAGCATGCTATGGTGAGTGTTGCAGGTTGAATAAGCTGTTTCCCTGTGAAAACCCAAAAGACTCCTTGTTTTGGAGGGTGACCCTTTGGCGGGAGCGGCAACATCAAGAACAAGAGGTTGAACAAGTATATCAAGCACGCGCCTACGGGTCCTTACGCCCCAAATTGACAAAATTGGCAGGCAACTTGACTGAAATTACGAATATTGACAAGGTGTGCCCAGGCAATCATGTACATGCACCTTGGGGATTCAACTGCATGGTAACAAACATGGTTTTGCAACTGCGTTAGAAGTACATTATCCTGCTCCACTTTGTGATGTCATTGCCGATACCATCGCGTTAGCCTTGCGCAAATGCAACATAACACCTGCAGCACCACTGTCTTTGAACCAGACTGCTCGAGCAATCTCCCGCGTTCAGGCCGGCACTGCAAAGGTGCCACTTTCTTGCCAGAATTTGGCATCAGCAATTTGCAATTGTTATCAGCCTCTGGCATCAGCAATTGCATCAGCAACACAAAGACCGTTTTTTCATCAACCTCTTCATAAGGCTGCTGCAGAACAATGTGCCTAGAAAGTCTGTGCGTTGTCAGACGGCAACATAGTAATATTCACTGAGGCGTGCTATGAACGCGATGATCCAACATGGCCGTGTGGGCTTGGTGGTGTTTTATGCAGCAATGGTGACGTGTTTTTCTTTTCTCTGCCAGTTGAAAGCTGCAGCAGAAAGGTCCGGGGTGAGATGGATAAGAAACAAATCATATTTGAGGCGGAAACTTCGCAACTGTAGTGGCTTTCCAACAAGCGTTGCACAATGTTTGTGAACAATGAAGGTACAAAATTTTCCCTTCTCAAAGGCTCTTCTGAAAATCTCACAGTTGATGCGCTTGCTGGTTTCTTTGCGGAACAGGAGGCCCATGTACACGCCTTCACATGGCTAGCGCGTGTGCCTTCGAAGAGCAAAATAGCTGATCCTCCTTCACGGAATGATATCAGTTTTACATTCTTCAATCAAACTACAAATGTATCAAAGGACGATGCAAACATCATGCGTGCACTTGGCACCGGATTGGATGAGAATGGGGAGAAAGGCTGCGTGACAAGCCATAGTGGGAAAAATAGAAGCAGCGATGATGTGACATGAACCGGTTTGCAGAATAATGTACATGTCACTTGAGACAGAACCTTATGAATGCAAATGCATGTTGCCGACATGCCTCTCAAGGGAGGGTGGGAGGGTTTTTGCCGATCGCATCCAGTCGACCCACCACTTTCCCCTTGCACCACCTGGACAAGGTCAACATCTGTTTCCATGCCTGACCCTACAGCCCTACAGCCTAAGAAATGCTGCATGACAAACCATAGTGGAAAAAAGCAACGCTGATGTGACATGAACGGGTTTGCAGAATAAATCAAAACTCCCAAAAGTCATCCTTGCAGGTGCGCACCAGCCTGATGCTACGTCATGAGAATTGATTTTTGCCCTCCCACGACTACTTCCTGTCCC
Organism: Cladocopium goreaui; assembly: GCA_947184155.2. Lineage (NCBI taxonomy): Eukaryota > Dinophyceae > Suessiales > Symbiodiniaceae > Cladocopium > Cladocopium goreaui. The sequence continues at coordinate 65,857 of CAMXCT020000319.1, forward strand.
GTTACATATTCTTCTTCGTGCAATGTCGTAACTTTAGAGATTGGGGAGTGGTTGGTTGGGGAGTAGATTGGAAGTTTGCTTGGGACAAGAACGTCCTTGCACTTGCACCGCCTTCTTCCAACCTGTCCAAAACTATTTTCCCTGATGCCACGTTCTTAGATCTTCTCTTGCATTTTCAGCGGCGTTGAAAGGTTTACAACGCTTCACAATCCTGTTACATCATGAACTACATGCAGTTGGACTGCGTTCTATGTTAAAAGAACTTCTCTTGCACTGACTGTCACATTCCCACCTCAGAGTTTCATGATCTATTTTCAGAGTTTCACAATACAAGTTTCACAGCCCCTCCCCGAGTTTCACAATCTGCCTTGAGTTTCAAAAAACAAATTTCAAAATTTTCCCGTTTCACAATCTGGTTTCAGAGTTTCACAATCTCACTTCAGGGTTTCACAATACCATTTTGAAATTTCGCAATACCAGTTTCACAATCCGTCCTGCGAGTTTCACAATCCAACCTCCAAATTTCACAATCCAAGTTGCAGAATCCGTCCTGCAAATTTCGCAGTCCGTCCGTCAAGTTTCACAATCCGACGTTGACCGGTTTTCAGCCTCGGCGATCTCAGGGTCGCAACATGGCACTTGTTCGCTAAATTTGGTGCGTTTTTTAGTTGATTTCCTTCATTGTCAGATTTTTAAATAAAATGTTTGTTTTGTTTGGAAGGGGTTCTTCCAGACCCGCAGTGACTTTTATTAGTGTTTTTCTTAGTGCAAAGGCTATTGCATGCCGGACAAAGATGTTTTGTTTCAAACAACATGTTTTTTCAAAAAAATGTCAATTGAAACGACAGGTTGAACCGGAATCTAATTCCGCAGAATGGATTGCCATGATGTTCTGGCCAACATCCCGGTTGTTTTTCGTCCCGGTGGGCAATGCGACCAATGCGATTGAAAATTGGACAAAATGAAACTAGCGTATTTATATACCAAAAAAATGCAGATGTTTCAAAAGGGTGCGCATTTTTTTTTTTGGTCGTCCAGGCTCCCTTCCTTGGTTTTTGCAACTAAAATCACTCATTTGCTGCATTTTGTAGCTAAAATCTCTCATTCGCACTGTTCATCAATTTTTCGACTGGTTTCAGTTTTTTTTTCAATGGTTTCTATCGAGTTTTCCATCGTTTTCATTGGTTTGTCCATGATTTGCATGGTTTTCTACAGTTTTTCCATGGTTTTCTTCAATTTTTCCATAGTTTTCTATGGTTTTCTTCGATTGTCTCCTGGTTTTCTTCAATTTTGCCATAGTTTTCTTCAATTTTCCATGGTTTTCTTCAATTTTTCCATGGTTTTCTTCAATTTTTCAATGGATTTCTTCAATTTTTCTATGGTTTTCTTCAATTGTTCTATGGTTTTCTTCGATTATTCCATGGTTTTCTTCAATTTTTCAATGGTTTTCTTCATTTTTTCTATGTGTTTCTTCAATTTGTGCATGGTGTTCATTCAGTTTTCACTTGTTTTCATTTCTGGTTCCAGAGCTTTCCATTGATTTTTACATGGTTTTCATTGTTTTTTATTTAAAATTTCATTTATTTTTGGAAATACACGATGTGCAAACTACAAATTGTAGATGTAAAGAGGTTTATATATATATATATATGCATGACTAATCATGACCATTTGTATATGTAGATCAGTGCGTTTACACGTGTATTTAATATATATATATACATATATGCAGGGTTTGGTTTAGGGTTTATTTAGGGTTGGCTTAATGGTTTCTTCTGGATTTGTTTAGGGTCTATTTAGGGTTGGGTTAGGGTTTTTTTAGGGATACAACATGTACATACAAATAGCTATAATTACGTGATTATTTATAGTCTATTTTGGGATCAAAGCTGTGTATAAAAACCGCCACAAATATATATATATATATATATATATGTCTGTATATCGAAAAGTAAATATGCATGTGTATTTTTATATATACTTATAGATACATACTTATATATATACATTTATATGTATATACATATTAATATATGTATATATATATAAGTACATAAATACATATATGTATATATATATATGTATAAATAAATAAATAAATAAATAAATAAATAAATATGTATATATATATATAAAAGTGTATATATAAATGCAAATATATATATATGTATTTGTAAATATGTATATATATATATATATTTAAACATAAATATAAATATACTCGAATCAAACTAGTGCATTGAAAAGTGTGCAAATTTGAATTTACATAAATGTAAATATACTCGAATGAAACTAGTGCATTGAAAAGTGTGCAAGTTTTGAATTTAAATAATTAAAAAAAGCGGGAGGGGGGGGATTGGGGGGGAGGGCGCAGCGCCTCCCCCCAAAGCAGATTGGAAACACCTATTTTCACATGCAAGGTGCTGGGTTCAAGGTGTATAGACTACACGACATGCACCCTGGAAACATGTGGAATACAGATAAGGCACATGGTTTTCATGGTTTTTCCGAAGTTTCCATTTATTTTTGGAAATACACGATGTGCAAACTACAAATTGTAGATGTAAAGAGGTTTATATATATATATATACGCATGACTAATCATGACTATATGTATATGTACATCAGTGCGTTTACACGTGTATTTAATATATATATATCTATATGCAGGGTTTGGTTTAGGGTTTATTTAGGGTTGGATTGGAAACACCTATTTTCACATGCAAGGTGCTGGGTTCAAGGTGTATAGACTACACGACATGCACCCTGGAAACATGTGGAATACAGGTTAAGGCACAACGATGCACAATAGTTTCATCGGATGTTCTCATCGTGTTGGTGAAAAGTGTGCAGATTTGTTTAGGGTTTATTTAGGGTTGGATTAGGGGTTATTTAGGGATACAACATGTACATACAAATAGCTATAATTACGTGATTATTTCTAGTTTATTTTGGGATCAAAGCTGTGTATAAATGTATGTGTATTTATATATATATATACTTGTAGATACATACTTATATATATATACATTTATCTCTATATACATTTATATATATATAAGTAGATAAATAAATATATATATATATATAAATTATATATATATAAGTGTATTTATAAGTGCAAATATATATATATATATAAATTATATATATATATATATATAAAAACACTTTTACCACCAAAAGCCACGGAAAGGAAAAACCAAAAGCCAAAAGCCAAGGAGCCAGGACCAAAAATATATATATATTTTTTTTAAAAAAAAATCCCAACAAAAATGGCCCTCCGTTTCAAAATGGCGTTCTGTTGAAAATTATGGTTACAAAATTCAAATTGCGGTCGGGCCAGCCCAAGCAGAGATTTGGTGATGATGAACCAACATTCATGCAAACAAACCAGGTCATTCCAATGTTTCTCTTCGACAATATTTTTGGTCAGTGACAACTATAAGTCTATAAGCGGATATTTTGCCTCGCCGAATCAACAAAACTTGTGCTACTGCATAATTTTTTTTGGCCATTCAATCTTTTCATTTTCGCCAAATGCCCCGCAAGAGCAATGGACGAACGGTGGTGCTTTGGTGGCTGTTGGAAAGGTTGCAGCCGCTCGCTTCGCAATGACGCAGGTCGGTTCGAGGCACTCAATGATCATGAAATCCAAAGTGTACGTGCTGCCTCCATTTCATCCATGACGGTTTCTTGGTGGCACTGTGTGTTTGTTTCCACATTTTAAGTTTTTCATCGTTTTGCGCATCAAAGTGGGGTCTCCGATATTTTGAAAAATAAAAATAACATAAATAACATATATGCAAATGCAGGTCGTGTCACAGTTCATCCTTGAACCCACTAGCCATGATCGATATGATAGGTCTATGCGGGACCATGTCCGGAGAGATGGCTTCGCACTCGGGTGGCCGACATCGTTCGTTCCAACTTGTGGCTTATTGGACGTCTGAAAAACAACCGTGGTAAGGTGGCGCTTTGGATTCCGTTTGAAGGTGCCATGGATTATAGAAACTGTCTGGAAATAAAACATATTGTGAGAGAAACCGACTCAGATGATATAGACTTTCCAGAGTTACTGCCAGAGTTCTGGGTGAAACCTGGGGTTGCAATAGTAGATGCGGAGGAACACATCTTCAAAATTGTGGCACTTGTTGAAGCTTCGAAACAGCGCTGGCATTTGCTGATGTCAATGTCGCATGTGGTGGCTGACGCTCATACATTCTACATGATTCACAACATGATGGACAAAGCAGCTGCAGTATGCCCCATGGAGGTGAAACGCAGGCATTTTAGTCCGATCTCATGCCTTCCGGGGGTGCCATTCCACTGGAAGTGGTTCTTTTGGTTTTTGAATCAGACTCGGATTGCTTTGCTGCGCCAGAAGAACCAGGTTCTGAACATCCGCATGCGTTACGTCAACATGGATTGGGTGGAGGAACAGAAAAAAAACTTTGCCGCAGAGCCAGATGCTCCTTTCATTTCGGCCAATGATTTGTTAACCTCTTGGTTCTTTCGGGAGACCAAACCTGCATGTGGTGTGATGATGCTGAACATGAGGGGGCGAATGGAAGGCCTTGAAGATGAACATGCAGGCGTGTACTCCACCATGCTCATTTTCTATCCCAATGAGTACCAGTCGCCTGCCAATATCCGGCGTGCAATTCAGAGAAAGTCTCCAGCATGTACACTTGAGGGAAGGCAGCAATGGCCGGGCCGGGGCGGGAAGTGTGGACTTGTAACTTCATTCCACACTTTCAATCGAGATTTGCAATTTGATGGCTGCACACAACAGCTACACGTTCCAAGCGGCGCAAGTGGCGATGAAGCTCTGCAAAGTCCTTCTGCAATCATATTCCGTCCGTCGTCGGATCAATTAGCAATGGTGACCATAACGGAAGAAGAACTTTCTTCTGGCCCCCTAGGTACAGATGTCCTTGTTGGCGCCATTGACGCCAGGAAGCTAAGCGGAGCAGAGAAAAAAACTGCAGTGAGTACAGTTTGTCTTTTGAATTGCAAACTTTTTGATACAGTACATGTCCTTTTGCATGTCAGTTGAGTAGCCAACAGGCAGCGTTGAATGGTGTAAGCTTGTACGTAGTTTGCGCTGGAATTCTGACTCGAGAAGTCGAGACTACCACCATATCGATGGTTTGGATCATGTTTTAAATATACATAGCTGTGGACAAAAATGGGATAACGAACAACCATGAACAACCCACAAATTGGAAAATAAAGATAAACTAGCCACATAATCCATACTTTATTGATATTTTTCCATAATTTGAAAAATGTTCCCCCATATCTTCCACCTCTGAGCTGGAAAGAAGACTTCCAAGCCCGCGCAGTTTTCGTGGCTTTATGCTTATGAAATCTGGTTATGCAAACGGGTACCAGTAAACTAACATAGCTATGGTATAGATGGCCTTTACCTACAAAAAATGTTGATTCTCCATGGCTACATTAAACTACGAGAGGGTAATGTGTAGGTAGTGAGTCTGATTCGACTTTCTCTGCATCTGAGGCTTGATGTGTACAACATGCAGGTACCAAGGGAAACTTTCTGACAAATTGCAGTTGGCTGGCTCAAAGCAGAATGGCTTCTTGACGACATGAGATATTAAAGCAGTCTCACAACCAGGTTAAATTCATCGCTTTACATAAGAAAGGAGGAAATATGGCGAAACAAACACGTGAAACCAATTTTTTGCTGGTTTCTGGACCCTGTTTCAGGCCATCTGAGGGCAGGTGCATGAGCCTTCATTGCCTCTCACAGAGCTTGACCAATTTCACAGTTTCACAACATTTGCGCACGCCAGAGTCTTGTGTGCTGCAGTAACCAGGCATATTTGGGTAGAGTGAAGGGCGTGCTAGTTCAGGGGAGAACGAATGTGATGGATGGATACATTTGGGGGAAAGGTAGCTCGAAGGCAGCCAAAAGGGCTTGATTTTGAATCTTGAGCCTGTTGACGTGAAAACAAATCCGACAAAGTGTTTATGCCTACGGCAGGAAAACCGTACGTGCGTTTTGCTTCTTTTTTGAGTATTGCTCTTTGTCTTGGGGTTGGGGTGGGGTGGGGTGGGGGGGCATGTTAACGTTCCTTGTACTTCGTACATGATATATTGCCATGTTAGTGTGGGTTGGGGTTGGGGTGGGGTGGGGTGGGGGGGCATGTTAACGTTCCTCAAACTTCGTACAGGATATATTGCGATGTTGCTAAGATCTCTGGGATCGTTTACTATGTGACATGTTGCTACGCTGCTGAGATCTCTGGGATCTTTTACTACGTTACATGTTGCTACGCTGCTGAGATCCTTGGGATCGTTTACTACGTGACATGTTGCTACGCTGCTGAGATCTGGGATCTTTTACTACGTTACATGTTGCTACGCTGCTATCGTTTACTACGTGACATGTTGCTACGCTGCTGAGATCTCTGGGATCGTTTACCATGTTACATGTTGCTACGCTGCTGAGATCCTTGTGATCGTTTACTACGTGACATGTTGCTACGCTGCTGAGATCCTTGGGATCGTTTACTACGTGACATGTTGCTACGCTGCTGAGATCTCTGGGTTCGTTTACTACGTAACATGTTGCTACGCTGCTGATATCTCTGGGATTGTTTACAGAGGAATACTCATACCTGGATTTGTTAAAAATCAATAGATTTTGCATCCACTTTTTTTAACCCAAATTCAGTTATACAAACTGATCGGAAGAGCATTTTATATTGTAAATTACAGGTGATTGTGACTCTCCTGGAAGCAACCAATCAAAACGCTCGCGCGGTTTCCCTTCCGCCGGGGTGTTTATGAATGGCAGAGCCAAACGTCTTCGCTAGGTGGACAGGAGAGTCAGAACTTGTGTCAATGAAACCTCCTGGTACCGAAGAACTATTAGTAATTGAAACATTGTAAATCATGGTTTGGTTGAGCTGCCTATGACATAATGTTTGCAACTTCTGGCAAGTTGAGGAAAAAACTGATTCGCATGAAATTCAATCTGATTCTTTTGCACCAGCCTGTTGCCGAGCGACAGATACGACCTATGCCCACTCAGAAAGTCTTCAACAGCTGCGCTGAATTTGCTGAGAAGGCTGAGACTTGGGCCGCTGGCTATGATGGAATTTCCAGATATGCAACGTGTCCCAAAAATAGGCTCCGCGGCTCCGCCAAAATCCAGTGGTTTATCATTATTTTCCCACGAAACATGCTTTCAATCAGCAGTATACTGGTATACCGGTATACCCGTTAAAGTTAACGTGCCCAATTTCTGGACATATTTCCCCATTTGCGAAATTTAAAGCCTCAGCACTGGTGGCGAGTGCTTGAAAAATTGGGGTGTTCTTTCCGGAGGAAACATGGTGGGAATTGGGAGCTGGCTGTGGATATTTCTGCATGGTTGTTCCCTTGCATAATTGTGCGTTTGTGAAGGTACCCCAGGTACCCCGTATTTTAGTGGTGTTCTTGCCATGACTTTTTCCGAAGCTTACAGCCAAACTTGCTCCGGCCAATGTTTGACAACAATCGCCGTTTTTCAGGTGAGAAAATTGAGATGGTTCCAGATGGTTCCAGATGGTTCCAGAGGTAGTCCCCCCCGTCTGTGCTTTCCGCCATTTCCGCCATGACAGGATCACTTCCATTCTGATCCTCTCGTGGCGCACCTCGCCCTGAGACGCCTCGCCCTGGATGTGATCTATGTCTATGTCCGATGGCAGGACGCCGTTTGGTGAGGAGATTTCTCCATAAACCCGCTAGAATCCTGTGAAAAAAACATATCTAGAAATAGTGGATTAAATTGATTGGAACATAACTTATCTAAGATTTAAAAGGTATGCTTTCATATGGTTCTATCTTATGCCAGAGGTTCGTGGCAGTTTAAGGTGGCAAGTTTGGTGGCAAGTTCGGTGGCAGTGGCAGTTACTCCCGTGAAATCTAACCTGGGCCCAAAAAAAAAAAATCCCGCTACGTTAGCGTGATTGAAGAGTTGGCAATGAAGAGTTGGTGGCAATGTGGGGGCAGTTTCAGTGGCAATGTGGGTGGCAGTTTCAGTGGCAATGAAGAGTTGGTGGCAGGTTTGATGGCAGAATGTGATGGCAAAAATGGGGGCAATCGTATTTTGGTGGCAAAGGGGGTGGCAACTTTGCATGGCAAAAATTGAGCCGGAAGTTTAGCAATCACATTTTGGTGGCAGCAGAGGTGTCAAAATTAGATGTCAGTTTTTTGGCAGAAAAGCTTGCAAACACCTTCAGTGACAAAAAGGCGTTTGAGTGTACATGGCACATGTTGACAGAAAGGGTGTGAGAGACTTTTTGGCGGCAAATGGGCTGGAAAGTTGATGGCAAAAGTTTTGGCAAAATTTCAAAATTTAGGGCAACATCAATTAGACAAAAAACATAGCAGCCCTATTGCACCTTCGACGGAGGCAACACCCACCGACCCTATGAATAAAACACGAAGCCAAGCAATATTTGATACGCTGGGATGTTGTTTTCAACAATCGCTTTGCTGGTGGCGCAAAAGCAGCTTCAGCCCAGCGCACGCTTCTCCTTTCAAGGCAATCCGCAATAGTTTTTGGTTGCCATCATTGCTCGTCAAAAAATAAGGCCAATTTTTGCCAAAAATAAGGCTTATTTTTGCAAAAATCGACCTTATTTCTTGACGGGCAGGTAGGCAGCTGCCTGGGCAAAATTTTTCTCAACATGTTTTTCTGTGCCCCACAATGTTCCAGCATGGCTCAGACACAGAAAACCATTAGACAAAAACACAACCGAAAGGAGATTGCTGACCAAGTGAACTGTAAGCACACCAGTTTTTGAGCACTAAGTTTGATCATTTGAAGCCACAGCCATCTGATTGAAAATGGTCACTTGCTTTGCATACGGCGCAATTTCAGAAGCCGCTTGTGCACGCCAACGGCTGCCTACAATATCATGTGGATATGCAATGTGCCTTCTGCATTTCCCAGTGATTTCCCACTTACGTGTCCAGTCTCTAGCCCTTGCCACAATTTGGGCCATAGCTTTGCCACCTGTGTTGCTATTGCTTTCGCCCGCAATGCAAGTTTGCCCTTTCGTTGCCACCAGTGTTGCCAAGGGCTTTTGCTCGCAACCCAAATTTTGCCATTGAATTTGCAGCCCGTGCTATTACCCCGCCACGTATTTGCCCGTGTTTTTTTGCTACCGATGTTGCCATTACCTTTGCGCCCGTCGTTTTTTTTCCATCCGTATTGCCCTGCAGATTGCCACCGCCATGCCACTGCCATTGCTTTTGCCCTCGAGGTTGCCCTGGTTGTTGCCATCAAATTTGGGCGCCTAATAGAGCATTGTTCTTGAATTTTAGATAAAACATAACATATGAAATGATGTTCTTACTTTGGATTTTGGGGTTCCAAGGGGTTTGTATTTAGAAGCGAAGATCTTTTGAAGGAATTTTAGCGGCGCTGCTTTGACTTGAGCCAAGAATAGCTGGCAAAACTTCTACACTTCCTGTCCTGTCATCCTGAACGTTTGGTTTGGGATGGTTTAGGCCAAAAAAAGTGGTGTTCTTTTGGTTGATTCTGGAGCCATGGAATCCATGGTGGTGAAGGTGTACAAATCTGTACCTGCTGAACCGTCCTTTGATGCCTTTGGATGGTACGGCCCATGCTACGCAGTATGCTATGCAGTATGCTACGCAGTATGCTACGCAGTATGCTACACATGCTACGCTACGTACTTGACATCAGGGTACCAACCGCGGGGTTTGGTTGAAAATGCAGCACACTGCGTAGAGTAGAGCATTTGTTGATTTCTTCACAATGGTTCATCGAAAACCTTTGTTTTTGCGGTCTATGAGTGATTCGATGACTGATGATGACTGTATGACATTTGGGTTTCCTAGTGTCGTTTTATGAACTTGCGTGGAACCATGCTGTTCACCGTAGCACCGGTGGCAAGTACGGCAGAGGTAACTGTGTCGGATGGGGTGGGAGGTACAGGCTGTGGGTCGCAGTGGGCGCAGGTGGGGAGCTCATAACTCTTGCCATGTCAGTTTTCAAGTTTTTCAAGTATTCTTATTCCAATAGTTGTGGTTAGTTGTCGTCAACGGTATCAGTTGCCCTTGTCAAATGCTTGAACATCGTCGAAAGATGATGAGGAGCAACGACGTGACGCGGTTCCATGGAATCAGATGAACTTTTATTACAGCAGTTTCAGTTTCTTGCATGAATTCTGCAAAAAGACATACTTTTCCGCGCAATATTGTCCCGCAATGACATCAGGATGCTCTTTTTCGCATTGTGAATATAAAACGACTGCAAGTGCATTTTGTGTTGCAAAGAGCATCACATTCTCACTTGCGCCATCCGCTCTACATATCTAGAAACTGTCAAAGCATCAGCCATATATCTTATGGTCCATTGTGGCAACAACATATGGAGCTGTAGGCATCATTAGGCCATGACCCAAATCCAGCAGACCTTACCAATCCAGGTGGAACCGTAGAACCTCCTGTTGCGAAAGATACCATGGGAACCCATGGGACACATATCTGGGACTGTGTCATGTTTCTGGTATCCACTGGTTATTGTTCCAGGTATTGCTGCTTTTGCATCGCTTCATTGTCTTTTGAACTTGAAAACCAACACTGTATGGCTTACTTCTTGCTGCTTGTCTAGCAAAGTTCATTTTAGCAAACGTAGGTGTGTAGCCAACGATAGGAAGACGAATGCAGTTCTGCAGACATCGTTGGCAGGACCAACCTGCGCATGAAACTCCTGATCCTGTAGATTTGGATCGTTGCCATCCTGCGGAAACGACATCTTGACGAACTTGGAGTCACGGGAAGTTTTCGCCCCAGCCCAAGTTTCTGCCTGGACCTTGTGATGGTCGAACCTCAGAGCAACAGTTGATATGAATGTAATCAATGAAAGAAGAACCAATCTAACCAATCATCATATGAAATAATCCGCAAATTGCACTGGTGCTAAAGCCACGCTTTAAGGCAGTCAAACGTTCTTGCGAAGGCAAATTCTGAGAAAACTCCAGACTCATGTACTTAGAAAGAGTGCAGGGATGAAATCAGCGCGATTTGACCCGTGATGAAGTCAGTATGTGCATGGACCGACAACAGAATGATCGCGCTTTCCGGAAAGGTCGCGAGGACTCGTTCCAGAGCATTTGATTGCAAGCCGGTGGAACAGCTCACGCAAAATCAATGCATCTTTCATTGGTGCTGCAACCACAACTTTGTTAGAGAAGCGGTTGGCAGGTGGATTTGTCCCCAAATGGAGGGAAACTTATCAAACATTCCTTCAAGACCCTTCCAGCCTCAACACCTTCGACTTTGCACTGTACTGGTGTTTGGATGTACTAGTGACATCATACGAGGGAAGCAACGGAGGATATTGTAGAAAGGTTGGTGCTGACACCTTGCAGAACCGGCCATATGCTACAGAGCCGAAAAGAGATTTCCAGTAGGTGTGTGACATTTGGCAAACGTGGCTCTATTTGTGCTGCCTTCTGGTGCTGTTCGCTTGCTAATCTTCAGACCGGGTCACAGGAAGTTTGGCCATGCAGCCTGCACTCATGGAAAGTCAGTGGAAATCACAAGCCTTAATTTTTCGGATCAGGTGGGCCGCTACCGGTCCCAGGACTGACACAGACAACGGCCGTCCTTGAACATGCATTAAGAAATCAAGTGGGATAGCGGGTTTCCAATGCTGGGGCGCCGTGAAAAGAGACCAAAGAATGTGGCTCTGCAGGCTCTGCATGCATGTTCACACAACTTGCTTCGAGCAATGCTCAACATTCTACACCATGTGTCTATTTCCTCTCGTTTCAGTGTGTCAGTGTCGCGGAGTCTGCCCCTGAAGAAACATAGAGGGCCCCATAGCACTGTTCAGATCACCAAGCTAGCAGTGCAAAGTCCCGTTCGGCCCGTTCTGTAGCCAATTTCCTTCAGTTTCAGCCTTGATCCTCATGGTAGATTCCGGGCGATCGTGTAAAGGAACCGTGGCAACGGTAACGAAAGGTTTCTGACCTCAAAAATGCTTCACAGGCGATCAACTCACTGTCACTGACAGAAACGTGTGGAGTCGGATCACTGGGATCACTGGGTTGCTGTGAGGATGTCCAACTCTGTGTGCGCTGGGCGAAATCTGCGAAATCTGCGAAATCTGCTATGTGTCGAGCTGTGGCGAAATCATGGGAAGTCTGTCCATTCCTGAATTGAAGCTGGAATTCTGGTGGTGATAGTTCATTTGCCATGATCATTCACGTTGAGCTTCACAAGTTGGATGCAACTTGACACTGACAAGTTGCCACTTCTTCAAAGGGGTCCTTTGGTCATTTTTGGGCCGCGAAAGTCAGTCGTCCAAGTTGGTACCTCACTGCATGTTCCAGGAGCTCTTGAATGCCTTCATGTGACAACCAGATTGCATAGAACTCTGCAAGAGTGCACCCGAGAGACCACCGAGACCACCGTAATGATTTGCGAGAATTCTCATGATGCTTTCAGTGGAGCCGCAAAAGATCTGTGTTGACTTTGTTGTTTGTTTGCCCGTGTCGACATGGAAGAGGGCTTTGGCAAACGCCTATACAGAATTTCCATGGCATGTTCTGTGGCTCTTAGCAACCAAGGTTCGATTGTATCGCTTCGGACAGGGATCTGCCGAATAGAACACCAGCTCTTGGCGGAATATGAGCTCGAACTGCTGTGTAAAGCTTCAAGTTTGGCTCCTTAAGTTACCATGCATTGAGTTTTAGAACAACTTTGCTAATTGAGCACACCCCACGCTCTTGCTGCAGAGAATGTTCACCCTTTGTTTCAACCTTTCGCAAGAAGGACGACTTGATAACAAACCGCTTCTGGCATTTGTTCGTTGAAAGTGATGCCCCTTGATTTCGTTTCGCAGACGATGATACCAATGATACCTGCTTTTTCCCAGTAGCAGTCAAAACTTGGCATCACAATGTTTCATGCAACAGGACATGCGAACAAATGCCGTTCCAGTGGGACGAAAAGCTGATATATTATATAGTGGAACTTAATCATAATCTTTAGACAGCCCTTGCTTGGTAAAACAAAGCATATGATGCTGGCCTATGTAGGCCTGCCCACCTTCCCTCGTCATGATCTTCTGTCCGTGGGTAGATTGCCAGTCTGTTGTCTGAGGCACCAAGCTGTGCGCCCATTTCAGGGTACTTATGGGCACATCAAATTTGAAAGATGTTACGACCAACTAAAAAAATGAGCAATTTGACAAGGTGATGGTTGAAAGGTCTTGAACGATTGACAACCTGGATTGACAAGCTGTCTGACGGCTGATGTATGACTTTCGGTCAGGATTTCCATCGAGGATCGGGCAGCGCAGCGAAACTCAGAAGTGGCTTGGCCGAGTCACCGATGTGGAACTCTGTGATGGGCCAGGGACGAGGAGATGATTCTCTGACCAACTGACATCAACTGACATTGGATCCAAGGGTTTGGTGTGGCTAGGGCGGCTAGGGCACCTACACTGCGATGCTCTCCCTTGATCCTTTTTTCGCTTACCGTGTCACGGGTGTGTAGCTGGCCGAGCGTTTCCAATAGAGGTTGGATGCTGGGCTCGGTTGATTTTCCCTGGTGATTCGCTGGCATGGAGGCCCAGTGGTTGATATCACAGAGCCAGGGGAATTTGAGATGCAAACCATGCTGGTCCCGGATCAGCGGCTCATTCCCTTGAACGGGGTTGAAAAACGGGCTTCATATCTCTGGCCGTTGCGGTCGCTTCAGCGATGCCGGCACTCTCAGCTTCGGGCCAGCATGATTTCTCTCTTGGATCGTAGTTGTTCTTTGTCAACTTGGTCAAAGGGCAGTACGACCAGTATAACCAGCGTCCATAGCGAGGCCTTTGCTTAAACATCAAGCATGCTGCATATTTGCCGGTCCCGTTCTGCGCAAGCCTGCGACGCAACTCTCATGGGATCATTCCGACCCCCAGAATGAGTGTGTCATCCTTTCTCCAGGAGGCTTGGGAAGATACCAAACCAGGTTGAATTGTCCCAGCTTGAGATTTTCTGTATGTCTGCTGGCCAGTCACCCATGATGTTGTAAAGTGGGCGCGTGGTAGAGCATGTGGCTTCGTAAAGACCGTGCAGTTGTATGGCATAAGTTGCTCAATTTGTCTCTGACAACGAGAACCTGGAGAAGCTTTTTGGCGATCTTCAGGACTTGTTTCCCTGAAGTTCTCGGTTTCGATCGAAATTCCAGCTTGAACTGCCTTGAACCCAATAAGATGCTCACTTTTTTCAACCTCATCTCGGACTCGTGACCACCGTTAGATGCATCACCTATTTTTGTGAATCAGTCAACCATCATGCAAGTGGTTAAACTGGTTGCCAGTCAGCAAGTCAAAGTTGCCGTACAACACGCCATGATGTTCAAGGAACTTGCCGTGCAATGCCCATGCCGCGCAATTTTTTCCAGTGTCGACAGCCCCCCAAAGCGGAGACAAACGTTGAGTCAACGTCAAGCATAGAGTCCTGATCGCTTCCTACACGGCTGACATATGTTTTCCGGCTTGAAGTGCCGAGGATTGGGAAACCTTTGCGGCCCAAGCCACTGAATTTCATGAGAGTCGCAGTTTCGAGAAGTTCTCAAAGGCAGTGAAGGGCAGTCTGCGAAGCTCGAAGCTCCGCGTTTGAGGGCAACAAGTTCTTTCATAGCTTGAACCATGCAGTGATCGAGGAATCTGTGGATGCTGCCATCGTGGGAAGAGCCGCTCCAATTAGAAGTTGCAGTTCGGCTGCAAGAGGGACCTGTTCCCCCCATCTTGTCCTTAGCCTTTTGCGGCTTCTAGGAGATTGGAATGCTTCTAGAATTGCATGACGCACATAATATCAGTGGCAAAACAAGCTGTGAGAACTTGCAGTCAACTTCCAAACGGTTGGCTTCTATCATGCAATTTCATCTCTATGTAATGCAAATTGAGCATGAGGCATCTTGGTGTACAACTTCGCCATCTCCACTGCTGATTCTTGTCTGTTGCATGGTATTTTAACACTCCAAGCAGGGACATGTTGCGCCCAGAGTTCACTGGAATTGTCCAGGCAGCCTGAATAGTTTGACACAAGACAGTCTGAGAAGATCATTCATTCCATGTGTCCCTGCAGGAGCCAAGCTGACATTCCTTCCATCTTCAGAGTCCGTGGCTTTGTTTTTTCCCAGTAAACCTCCAGTAGCCTCCTTCTTTGGAAACTGAAGGCCACTGCTGTGTGCAAT
Organism: Cladocopium goreaui; assembly: GCA_947184155.2. NCBI lineage: Eukaryota > Dinophyceae > Suessiales > Symbiodiniaceae > Cladocopium > Cladocopium goreaui. Next base: position 81,103 of record CAMXCT020000319.1, read on the forward strand.
CAGATTCAGCCATTGTCCAACTTTTTCTTTGTCATGGAGAGGGCATGCTATCCACAGCGAGAAGCCAGTCTTTTGCATTTTTTATCGTCAGTTGGCCATGTCAGCGCCTGAAACATTTACAGAGTGATCCATTCAGCTTCTGTTTGCCGACAAAAGTTTCTTGCAAGCTTGTCCTCTGGATTGTGGGAATCAGCCCTAGAGAACAAATGGACTGCCGATGGTGTGGCACACCAGTGGCAATAGGCAGAAGGCACAAGTGGCATAATATCGCAGTGTTGAGAAGCCGGCTCAAGATGGAAAGGTCCCACAAATGACAACCAAAGTACATCACACAGCAGACAGCGGAGCCTTCAGAATGTTTCGTTTAAGGGAAGAAACGGCATGTTTTCAAGGTTGAATCTGTGGATTTGTGGGTGCTGCCGAAGATGTCACAGTTGAGTTGTGCGGCCAGACATCGCAAGAGAAAGAACAATCCTCCCACATTCCAGCTGCAGTTGCCCCCACAACGCTTTCGCAATGACTGTGCGAGATTCTGTATGACCCTGGTCAAGCACAAAACATTGCGTGCAGCCATTCGCAGAAAGATTGTTCGCTTAGTCCTGAAATGAGCCGCAACGTTGCACAAAGCCATCCTATGCCATCCTTTATGAGAATCTTGAGAGCTTTCTTGTTCGGGCACATGGGCCCATAATCATGGCCATTCCGGGCCTTTCAGCAAAGCCTTCACGTAGCGGCAAGGTCTCGGGTTCTGTGCCCAATGTGTTCTCGCGAGCGGAATACGCTTGTCGCCTATTGCAACCCAAGCCCTATCCCTACCTAAAGAGTTAAAGTTTAGCCTGAAGAAAGCATGCTCGTTTCCAAACTCAGAACCTTTGGAACTGAGAATTCAGGAAAGAGATTAAGTAGTGAGAACTTCAGCCCGAAGCTGATACATTTTCTGATTTTGGATCGAGTGGGCACCAAGCGAAAGCTGACATGGCTCATTTTCCCACAGAGAATGCGCCAACATGTGGCATGGAGTTTTGAACATTCCATTTGAACATGTCATGGCAAGCTGCTTTAGGGGGGAACATCATTGGCAATTACTCTTGCACACATTCCTTCCCACGGGATGCTTCAGTGGGCCCAACATTTTTCTTTGAAGAAACAGCAGCTGCCATGACAGCTCCGAGAAGTATGATGCGAAGGACTGCCATGACAGCACTCAGAAGCATGATGCGAAGGAAAATGACCAGAAGCCGGCTGAACAAGTTGTCAGAGCATGTAAGAGGAGCACCCTTGGTTTTGGCAGCTCAGTGATGATTCGTGACGACCTTGCCTCATCCTAAGTTTCCTGGCAGTGTCAGCTTGGGCCTGTTTTGGAAGTCGCTGCCTCCTCTTCATTCAAAGGTTTCGGGTAGCTGCCATGCCAGAATACAGACCCTTCGACGTCAGCAGGTGTCTTTCGATTCCCTAGCTCCTGACGGCTATAGTTGTTGGTTGTTCCGTAGATTCTCAAGATCACACCATTGCCCCTGCAACCGGTTTGCTTTTGTACTGCAGAGTCGTTCATTTTCATGTGGGGTGCACAACTGTAGAGCCTGATGCGAACCTTGTGTACCCTGAACCTTCAACATTCTCAACTGCCAGGCACATGGCTTGTATTTGCGCCAAAACTTGTTTGGAACTTCAATCCAAACTTAGCGTTGCCCTGATGCATATCACCCGTTGTTGCCCCGTGGAGTTTGTTGAGTGCAAGCCTGGCACATTGGGCACATCGCAGCTTTGATGAACATTTTGTCTGTGTCGCTCTGCAAGGCAAAATGGCCAAAATTTGGGGCTTTCGCTCGGCACGCCCCTAGCCTGCTTTGGAAACTGAAGGCCATTGCTGTGTGCAATCAGATTCAGCCATTGTCATACTTTTTCTTTGTCATGGAGAGGGCGTGCTATCCACAGCGAGAAGCCAGTCTTTTGCATTTTTTATCGTCAGTTGGCCATGTCAGCGCCTGAAACATTTACAGAGTGATCCATTCAGCTTCTGTTTGCCGACAAAAGTTTCTTGCAAGCTTGTCCTCTGGTTTGTGGGAATCAGCCCTAGAGAACAAACGGACTGCAGATGGTGTGGCACACCAGTGGCAATAGGCAGAAGGCACAAGTGGCATAATATCGCAGTGTTGAGAAGCCGGCTCAAGATGGAAAGGTCCCACAAATGACAACCAAAGTACATCACACAGCAGACAGCGGAGCCTTCAGAATGTTTCGTTTAAGGGAAGAAACGGCATGTTTTCAAGGTTGAATCTGTGGATCTGTGGGTGCTGCCGAAGATTGTCACAGTTGAGTTGTGCGGCCAGACATCGCAAGAGAAAGAACAATCCTCCCACATTCCAGCTGCAGTTGCCCCCACAACGCTTTCGCAATGACTGTGCGAGATTCTGTATGACCCTGGTCAAGCACAAAACATTGCGTGCAGCCATTCGCAGAAAGATTGTTCGCTTAGTCCTGAAATGAGCCGCAACGTTGCACAAAGCCATCCTATGCCATCCTTTATGAGAATCTTGAGAGCTTTCTTGTTCGGGCACATGGGCCCATAATCATGGCCATTCCGGGCCTTTCAGCAAAGCCTTCACGTAGCGGCAAGGTCTCGGGTTCTGTGCCCAATGTGTTCTCGCGAGCGGAATACGCTTGTCGCCTATTGCAACCCAAGCCCTATCCCTACCTAAAGAGTTAAAGTTTAGCCTGAAGAAAGCATGCTCGTTTCCAAACTCAGAACCTTTGGAACTGAGAATTCAGGAAAGAGATTAAGTAGTGAGAACTTCAGCCCGAAGCTGATACATTTTCTGATTTTGGATCGAGTGGGCACCAAGCGAAAGCTGACATGGCTCATTTTCCCACAGAGAATGCGCCAACATGTCGCATGGAGTTTTGAACATTCCATTTGAACATGTCATGGCAAGCTGCTTTAGGGGGGAACATCATTGGCAATTACTCTTGCACACATTCCTTCCCACGGGATGCTTCAGTGGGCCCAACATTTTTCTTTGAAGAAACAGCAGCTGCCATGACAGCTCCGAGAAGTATGATGCGAAGGACTGCCATGACAGCACTCAGAAGCATGATGCGAAGGAAAATGACCAGAAGCCGGCTGAACAAGTTGTCAGAGCATGTAAGAGGAGCACCCTTGGTTTTGGCAGCTCAGTGATGATTCGTGACGACCTTGCCTCATCCTAAGTTTCCTGGCAGTGTCAGCTTGGGCCTGTTTTGGAAGTCGCTGCCTCCTCTTCATTCAAAGGTTTCGGGTAGCTGCCATGCCAGAATACAGACCCTTCGACGTCAGCAGGTGTCTTTCGATTCCCTAGCTCCTGACGGCTATAGTTGTTGGTTGTTCCGTAGATTCTCAAGATCACACCATTGCCCCTGCAACCGGTTTGCTTTTGTACTGCAGAGTCGTTCATTTTCATGTGGGGTGCACAACTGTAGAGCCTGATGCGAACCTTGTGTACCCTGAACCTTCAACATTCTCAACTGCCAGGCACATGGCTTGTATTTGCGCCAAAACTTGTTTGGAACTTCAATCCAAACTTAGCGTTGCCCTGATGCATATCACCCGTTGTTGCCCCGTGGAGTTTGTTGAGTGCAAGCCTGGCACATTGGGCACATCGCAGCTTTGATGAACATTTTGTCTGTGTCGCTCTGCAAGGCAAAATGGCCAAAATTTGGGGCTTTCGCTCGGCACGCCCCTAGCCTGCTTTGGAAACTGAAGGCCACTGCTGTGTGCAATCAGATTCAGCCATTGTCATACTTTTTCTTTGTCATGGAGAGGGCGTGCTATCCACAGCGAGAAGCCAGTCTTTTGCATTTTTTATCGTCAGTTGGCCATTTCAGCGCCTGAAACATTTACAGAGTGATCCATTCAGCTTCTGTTTGCCGACAAAAGTTTCTTGCAAGCTTGTCCTCTGGTTTGTGGGAATCAGCCCTAGAGAACAAACGGACTGCAGATGGTGTGGCACACCAGTGGCAATAGGCAGAAGGCACAAGTGGCATAATATCGCAGTGTTGAGAAGCCGGCTCAAGATGGAAAGGTCCCACAAATGACAACCAAAGTACATCACACAGCCGAGTCTTTAGACTGCACTTTCTTACTGGGGCATATCACGGGCCCATCATTGCGGTTATTACGACACGCCGTGCCAAGATTTGTTTTTGCGCACCGGCAGTGACCGGCCTTCAAGCTACCTCAGCAGAAATGCTGCACATGTTGTCTCCAATCCAACATGCCAGTCACTCCAGCCGTGAGCACATGCGCGCAACCATGCCCTTGAGGAACTGAGATTAGCCTGCACCAACCATTTAGTCCGTGCTGGATAGCTGTAATGGTCAGACGCAAAGCCTTGTTGGGCATAGTGCATATAGAACTTTCCTCTTTATTCTCAGGAAGGGTGACTATCCAGGCTCATCCGTGATGGCGGTTCTTGGAATTAAGCCTGTGCCAGTTGCGCGCGTGTAACACAAAGACCTTGTGTGTGAATTTTGGGCACTTTTTAGCGCCGAGCCGCTTCAGAGCAAAATCATCTACTGCTCGGAACTGGTGTCCCAATTTATAAGCCTTCTGGTTTTGGATCGGAATGCGGCCAGCCAAAGGTGCATTTGATTTCTTGCTTGCGACTCAGCATAGCTTCTAGCTTCAGCATGTTGGGCGCCTGCAGTTTGCCATCTGTGAGCCTGATGATGGTTGCAAGGGAGACTGGCTCAAAATGGGTGAATCAACCCACATTGTGCCGAGAGGTTTTGGAGTTATATTGCCATGACCTGGGCAAAACAATGAGGCTTGGGAAGCACTTTGCCGAGAGATCCATTCTTTCCACCTCAACAAAACCTTGTTGTCCAGTCTAAAGAGCTGCCTGGCCGTGAAGGAAGCTGCACGTTGCATCCTCACAAGCTGCGGGAGACCTTGAAGACATTTGGGCAGTGAATGATGCAGTTTTGTAGAAAGCAAGATCCAGATGTGTTCACTGTGATCAAAATCACGGATCACTTCGGCATGCACACATCGGTATTCGTCCGTCATGTTGCGGTGACAAGAGTCTGCAATCTGCCGGAGCTCAAGAGCCACCAAGTGGAATTCAGGGCTGTTCGGTACTAAATTAATTTCCACTTGTGGCGCTTGAAGCCCTACGCTCCCTGATTGATTTTGTTGCAACTAGACTGCGATTGTGGCGTGCCATTGTCTCATCCATGAAGAGTTGTCAAGATTCCAGAGTACATGCGGGATGCAGCTGAGATTGTAAAGCTCCCTTAATTTCAAGATTTTCAAGACGCTTCCCAACTTGAGAACGTGTGGCTGTGTGTGTATTAAGTTTACAGAGGCCGCGTGGCCCACAACATGACAACATGTGCTTTGTGGTTAGTTGGCTTTGAGTTGTGCAGCCATGTTCCCATGTGTAGCTATTGCCTGATGTTTTGAATGCACCTAGATCCTCCACCAACTCCTCCAACGATGTTTTCATGGCACGTTGGTCGAATCTGTGGGGAAAGCTGCCCCCAAAAGTTCTTTTCGAAGACTGCAGCTGTTCCAAGACTCAGAAACAGGGGCTGCAATGCAGTGACTCAAAGAGATGTGTTTTGCCCGTAGGCAGTGCTTTTCACGAAGCTTCTTCCAACTAGTAGCACCTCAGTTTCTCTTCAGTTTCGCCGTCCAGACGTCATAGTCAAGCAATGGAGAAACGCCATTGGTCAGATCATTTGGATTAAGAGAAAAGCTCCTATTTCTGTGTAGTTTGGCATGTCAGCACTTGTTTGCCTCATCCATTGTGAGCTTTTACAGACCGCACCGACTCCCATGGCAGGACACATGGGTACTTCTTTTGCAGCCGTGACAACAAGCTGCAAATTGAGAATGGGGGCTCAAAATGTGGCAATTCACGGGTGTGGAGTGGATTTCCACTTGTCACCCACTCTGCATGCGATGCTTGATTTGCCGCACTTAGACTGCGACTGTGATGTGCCATTGTCTCATCCATGAAGAGTTGTCAAGATTCCAGAGTACATGCGGGATGCAGCTGAGATTGTAAAGCTCCCTTAATTTCAAGATTTTCAAGACGCTTCCCAACTTGAGAACGTGTGGCTGTGTGTGTATTAAGTTTACAGAGGCCGCGTGGCCCACAACATGACAACATGTGCTTTGTGGTTAGTTGGCTTTGAGTTGTGCAGCCATGTTCCCATGTGTAGCTATTGCCTGATGTTTTGAATGCACCTAGATCCTCCACCAACTCCTCCAACGATGTTTTCATGGCGCAAACTGCTGGCTGATTCAATGGAAGTGCAGGCCTCGGCATGGCTTTGAGCCGTAGGCCCTACGATACAGCTGTCCTTTGACGCAGCGGTCCAGTTCATGGTGCGTATTATCGCTTCCTTCCTTTCCTCTACTGAGAGCCAACATCATGAGACAAAGACAGGTCTATGCTTTTGTGGTATTGGAAGACTTGCCTGCTGAGCAATTCATCAACAGCCTTCGCATATTTCATAAGGGCTTTGGGCCGGAAAAGTCGACCAAAACCTCTGTTTATAGTCCTTCGACAAGTTGGAGGTCTTTGCCACAAGGACCAACTTTCGGACGACAGTGCTGCTTCAAGCCCAAAACCTTGTGCATTGTCCACTGGGGAGGTCTTGCAAGCACCATTTGTGGTGGAAATTCCGAGTCAGATGCCTGGAGTTTTGATGACTTTTGTCCCATGCGGATTTTGAGGTGATACCACTTTCCTGGTGCAGTGGAGTCAGCCCAAACTTCACAATGGCAGTTTTGCAGTGCGCAAGCCCCAGCTTTATCAAGTGTGCACAGCAAACTTCAAAGCACATTCGGAGTCCAGACACCTTGCTGTTGGCTACATGACACTATCGTATATTGGCAGCCAGAGTCAATGGGCTTTGATTTCGGGACGAGTCTTCCATTGTGTTCCTACTGCCTTGTGTCTTGAACACCTGATTCCTCCAAGTGTGAAAATCTCTCAAAGTTTGTTTGTCCATCGATGCATATTCCATGGATGTGAGACCAGTGCAGTGTCAAGCCCCCGCTTTGTGCCTCAATTTTCAGGGCTGTTCCAATGAAAGAGCAAATGGGCCGCCATGCACGGACCAGTCAGATGTGTCCTATCCAGAGGGGATGTGCTGGTCATCTAATGAAGTTTGCCATACCACAGCTGTCCTTTAAAGATATATTCCATGTGATAGTGCCGATCATCGTTTTTTTCCTTCCCTTTTCTGAACCGGAACCCCATGAGCGTCAGGTGGGAACGTTTCTGCAGTGACACTGCTCGAACTCGGATTGAAAGACCCGCCTGTCCAGTGAATCTACAACTCCAACAGCTGCATAGTGCAAGAGTTATTTATACTGCATTTCTTGGACAGTGTCAAAGACCCGCAAAGATCCAAATTTTCGACAATAATGCTACCACCTGCAAGCCTCATGTGTCAACTGCTTGAAAGGTCTTGCGGTGCTTAAAGTTCGAATAGAATTTGGTGAATACCTCAGTGCTCCCAGACACACTGCTGAGCACATCAACGGAACTCTCTGACTACAAGGTTAGGGACACTTGACACTATCGTATATTGGCAGCCAGAGTCAATGGGCTTTGATTTCGGGACGAGTCTTCCATTGTGTTCCTACTGCCTTGTGTCTTGAACACCTGATTCCTCCAAGTGTGAAAGCATACTCCATGGATGTGAGACCTGTGCTGTGTCACTCCGCGAAATGTCCTGCAGATTGGGATGAACTTTGGCAAAATCTTGAATGTTGCAAGCATGTTGACTGTAGTCACCAGGCTACACTAGAATGTCCCGGAAATCGCCAAGCCGCATCATTGATCCATTGATTATTGTTTCGGCACAATCCAGGACCACGGACACTGAGTTGTGAGCATCGGTGTCAGTGGTGGACAGGCAAGTTCCCAAAGCTGACTTCCAGCTGCAACCGTTGCTTTGTTTTGAACCGCTGATCCAGGATTTGCTCAGAGCATCAATGGCACGTCAAGCTGTAACAAGTTCCAGAATCCATTTCGGTCGACCGGAAAAAAAGTCTCTGGCTCTCTTTCGAAAATTTCTCGATCTGTGCCACGTGGACATTTGGGAAGATGGTGCTTAAGCACGGTCAGCCTCGGTATGGCTGTGTCCAGTGCAAGGCTTGGCCGGGGAACATTTACCACAAGATGTCTAGAGTCTTTATGGCCTTGGTTTCAAAAGGAGTTACGTATCACAGCTGCGCTTCACCGCAATGAAGTTGCCCCTGTGGCTGGGCGTGCTTTCTGACTTTCTGCTGTGGGGCAAAGTGCACAACGCGAGGAGGACGAGGTCATTAGTGAGAGCACAAACGGTGTGCAAAGGCCGCCGACAGGGCATTTTTTGTCCACACGGTGCCGATGCTTCTGTTTGTTGCTCCAGCTGCGCAAGCTGAGCTGACAAAGCTACGGCGGGATTTGTCGTACGAATTTCCGGCTAGTAGCCCAACAAAAGGAAATGATGGAAATGGGTGGGCTTGTGTCGCCAAGAGACGCGAAGTCTCATGTCTTCGACGAAGAACTTCCAAGTTGTTGAATGACAAGTGGTGACAAGAAAGAAACAAGTGAAGACAGTGAAGACTGTGGCAGTATGACAAACATACCGCTATGGGACATTTTTGAGCTTTTGCAAATATCGATGAAAAAATGTGCACGCATGGTCTTGCTGATGAAACTTTGAGGGGAGTGGGATGCATGCAAAGTGTTGACATGGTTCGCATTGCTGATTTTCGGTTAGATATGGGCATCTGTACCTCGTTGGATTCTTATCTGCCAATTACACCATTATTGGTCCGTATGGGGTTGTCTCAGAATCAGGATTTCCAAAGTCAGTTTTCCATGGATGATGATATTTTTCCCTACTAGTAAGGCATTTTCGAATTAGTCCCCATTAGGAGACATCTTGGCAAAGTCTGCAACAGGCAAACTCATGGGGATTTTGATCCAGGAATGGTGTGGAGATGTGTGGGGCATAGCTAGTAATTAATGACGAAAGCTAGCTTTTGCCAGCTGAAGTCCCTCTTGCTTTAGCAAAATACTGGGGTGGCTGGAATCTCCAATCGTGTGAAACTTCTCAGTTAACTACCCCCGCCCCCTGGCTGGTTCACAAGCAGTTTGGCTGTGGCTCAATCCCCCCCGGGACACTGTCGGCATGTCGCCACCCTACCTCTCATCCTCAACTTTGGTTTTGCACTGTGTTACTTTTTCCCGCACTTCCAAAGGTGCACTCCGATGCCGAAGGTGGACCTTTGAATCTTCTCCAATCACTGGTCATCATGTTGACTATGCTGAATTTCCTCATCCTCTTCATGCAACAGTACATAATCATATGACCATTTGTCAAAAATAGTTGTTTAGAAGTTTAGTATTGGTTGTTGATAATTCATCTGGGTATACTGTTTTTTCGACTTCGTTATGATGCGGCACGCAACTAAATTCAGCAATTCTGCAAGGCAGCGCTAGCAAACCCGCTAGGTTTGCGCTAGGTTTGATTGACAGCCATGGCCTCCATGTCGTGAATGTCTTGCCAGCTTTTCTTACAAGTCTGTCAGTTTCCACATATTCCCAAATTCTCGATTTTTTTTTACGTATTTTACGCGCTAGATCGCCGCTAGCAACGCGCTAGCGAAAATTGCAAATACATGCCCCGGTCCACCCGCAGCCCATTCAGAGGCAGAGCCATGTTCACGCTTTGGTAACTTACAGTAAGGAAACAGCGTTGATCAGGAGGCATGTCAAGAAGCATATTGCATTCAGAGAGGCACATACACAGAGACACACAGTTCAGGAGATAGTACCAGCGACAGCGAATGAAAACCGACGTGCGTTAGCCGATTCCTGTGGTTTTAGAAAGATTTCCAAAGCTAACGAAGAATTTCCACGTTTTCACGTCATCAAGGTAGGTCATGTTTTTTAAAGGCAAACATGAGGCGGCACGCATGGAATTGCGATTTATCAACAAAACCGGGAACAGACATTTTGACAAACCATCATATGTTCTCATCCTCGTCCCCTTCAACATACATCGCCTCAATACGTAGGTCTGGATGTTTGCTTTGCCAACACGCTCCAGCTTCAGACCCACTCGTCCACGTTGACGAAAAAGCTGCGCAGCTGCGCTGTGCCCTTTGTGTTTTCATGCCATGCTCCCTGCCAAGCTAGCTTTCGTCCTTTACCCCCGGGCTTCAAGTAGACATGAATGTACCTCCAGTCAAGTGAGGGGAAATAATGCGGGTATCGCGTGTGATAGCGAGGGCATCACCGACATTGTACAATGTGCGGGTCCAAAGTGGATATAAAATAACCCCCATCTTGGGACCCCAAAACAGACACTTCCAATACCAAATCAGGTTTCGAAGGGGGTATTTGATATATTTTAGTACAGGAGGATGGGATTAGGAAATGTATGTCGACTTTGTACATGACAGGTGCTCGCAAGGCCTTTTGATCAAAACTCCAACGGTTGCATGGGACAGGCGTTCGCATGACAGGGATTGCGTTGGGTGTTTGTATGCCCAGATTTGCGCTGGCTGTTGTTTCCACAGCCAGTGCTTCATTGTCGCCAGATGCGAATTACTTGCCATGTATGCTACAGCTAGATGTTTCCATGACAGACAGGTGTGGGCGATTGTTGGAGGAACGTTGTGATCCCAGTGCCAACTTTCCATGCAGCAACAATTGCCCGATTCACACGCATGGTGCTGATTGCTATCGGCCCATCCCAGAGGTGATGGCGGAACACCCAGGTGTTGACGGATACTGTTACTTCAATGCCACGGCATTTTGGCTGGTCTACCCAGGTCAAATGACAATGGTGGAAGCTGCCAATGATGCCATCAAGACCATCAGGGGAGCTGATTACCAGGGAGACAGCAGAGGTATGCCCATCCACTATAGGCTGGCTGATGATGCTGGCGAGGCTAGTGAGGAAATCACCATATGGAGCCATATGGATTCCGCACACTATTTGTACGATGACCTTTACGGCTACTCCTTGGGGGTCCTACAGGGCCAAGGCTTAGACACCCAGCAGATGTTCAACAGCACAAGCTGGACAGCAAGGTCACAGGAGATGTGCGCCCACATCCAGCGAACCTATCAATTCTCCAAGGAGGAACTGGTCTTGGCTGATGCCCTTGATGGAAATCAAGCTCTCGTCGCTTGGACCAAAAAATGGTTGTTTTTCCCTGGAGCTGGGCACTGTCAAAATTGGCGTCATTTTGATGCTTTTTTGTGGCCTTTGAAGCAAGTGAGCATGGGCTCAACAGCTATGGTTTATGATGTTTATAACATTTTATAACTATATATAATAATACTACTATTACTACTATTATTGTTATTTTTACTACTATCATTATTATTATTATTACTATTATTATTATTATTATTTTTTTTTAAATGTTTTATTATTATTAAGCAACGAGCTTAGAACCGGGGTTTCAGCCCAGATCCTAGGCTGTGCGAACGTCCTGCGCTGCGGGCTTGCCAGCGCCTGGCAGCACTGTGCAGTCCGTGCTGGACATGGCAGGCTGGCGCAGCCCGACGTCCTGCAGGCCGATCTCACGAAGAGATTTTGCCAAGCATCACTACGTGAAGCTTAGATTGAGAGCGTGGATGCACACGTTTTTTTAAAAATTATTTCAGATCACTAAATTTTGGTGATATATTGATACACTATACACTTTTACATCTATAAGTTGTGTAAAAATATGTGATATATTGATACCCTTAAATATACATCTATAAACTGTATGTGTAGATATGAATATATGTACTTCTTAGTATGTTGGTGCTGTTTTGGCAGATTTTTGAGGGTTGTTGGGTAGACATTGTAGACATGGTTGGTGAAATGGTGATGGTACGCTCCAAACTTTCGCGTCGGATAACCCTTGGAGGAACTTGTGAACCGGGGGTTTTGACCGTTGAACTGGCTGAGCAGTTTCAAAACCTTTTGGTTGATGATTAGAGGGGGTTGTATTGCCCAATGTAGTGCGGATTATAAAAATCCATTTCGGGAATCTTCATTGATTCATTCGGCAGCCCCGACTCGGGACTTTCCAATGGGTTTTTGGCACTGCTCATTGAAGGAAATGCTCACTGGGATTCCGAAATTCGGCTATGGACATGGCCTACTTACACAGCCGAGCTTGTCTGTTAGAGGGAAACCGGATAGGACACCTTTCAGAATGCCCATATTCCCCAGACTTGACGTGACATTGTGAGAAGTTCATCGCCACTGGCACGCAATGGGGGCTCTCATGAGTCTAAAGGCTCTCATGAGTCATGAGTAGATTCCAATGATTTGTGTTTACCTTCGTTGCAAACATGTGAGATGACCTGGCTTTCAGCAGTTGGAAAACAAAATGCTGATGCGAATCTCGCAACCCCGTTGCGCGAAGGGCCACATGCACACAGGTTTTATTAGGGCTGTATGGTTTGAAAGATTTGCTTAGGATTTGTGGCTGGGTTGATTTTCAAAGGGTTTGAGTGCTTGTGGAATTGTCTGATACACCGGACACCAGACTCATCATAATTCAATCATGTTTTCATGTTTTGTTTTTTCCAGAAAATGCCGCCGTGCTACCACAAGTCAAATGCTGACAACCAATTTCTGGCTCACGGTCAGCACCAAACCAGTTCCAAAAGGTCAAACCGATAAATCTGATAAAATGAACCAGTGTCCTTTCACTCATGGAGATGAATCACAAGTGGGTTACGACCAAATAGACAGCAATTCTCAGTTCTCTTTTGACTGTAACGTGAGCGTTAATGGGTGTGTGATCTCGTGGCAGGATGCGGACCATTGTCAGTTAAATGATTTGCTGCATCAATCTTGTGGAACGATTCTCAGGTTCATCAATCTTGAACTATCTCATTGAGCCAACAAGCATCGGTCCTTTCATTTTCTCACATACACATTTCAAATGGGTAGAAACAACACCTTGAAAACCATTGAAGTCTGCATTTCAAACATTTTCAATCTAACTTCAAGAAGGTTCGTGGGCTAAAAATTGCCGGGCCACTTCCTGCTCCATGGCATGGGTGCAGCTCTCAGTCTTACCGAGATTTTGGAAACTTCGACTCGTCGGCAACGAAGCCCCAAGGCTTTCTACGGACGTCGTTGACAGCTTTGGAGGCCCAGCATTCGGGGGGTCAGACAGGTTACGAATGTTTTTTTTGCAACAGACATATGGGGGATTTAAGCAACCGGAATGGAGGTCAAACATCAAAAATTCGATGTTTAACTAACAGAACCGGGGGAGTGAACGATAAAAAATGGGAGGTTTCGCCAAAAAATGATGATGTAAATCCAGGGATGAGACGTCGACGAGAGAATCAAGCATCAAACATGGAACCACCGCTAAGGTGAAACTGTCGATGAAATCATGATGGATAGTAGGCATAGGGTATCTGCCTCAAGGAAAAAATAGAAAACATATTCTCCATCACAGTTGCTAAATTGTGTGAGTTCCAAACGGAGGCGATGGCTTAGAGTGATTTATCAGCAACGCCACGCCGTGCCCCGCAGCTGTTGTTCGCTTCGTGGGTCGCGTCGCGTCGCGTCGTTCGAAACGATGACCTCGTCGTTGTATCCAAAGGTGCCGCTGGACAAGCGGCCGGACTTCTACAAGATCCTGAGTGTGGCAGGCTCCAGGGCGTAGATTCGTAGATGATGTGGCTTTCCAGTGACAGACATCAGTGACCATAGTGACCCAGATTTCATCAGTGACCCACAAATCTCGGGGGGGTTCTTACCCAGTCGAAACATGTCGAAACTGGAAATCGCCGCGGAGCCGAGGCTTGTACACGATCATCTCTGGGATGATCAATGGTCCGCTCCTCAGTTCGATTTCGATTTGCACACAGTCGGAGTTGATCCAACCTATTGCGGCTTGAACAACTGCCATAGTTCACCTTATTTGGCCATAGTACACCATAGTTCACCGACAATTTTTCGCATCATTTTCCAGATTTTTTTCCCCATCATTTTCCATAATTTTTTCCCATCATTTTCCATAATTTTTTCGCATCATTTTCCATAATTTTTTCGCATCATTTTCCATAATTTTTTCGCATCATTCCACCCAAAAAGATGGGCATCAGGAATTGCGGTGGTGGAGTTAACTACCCCTGTGGGCTACACCTCTGGAGGCTGTGTCAACGCAGGCGCGTGTGTGCGCGTGGTGGTTTTTGAATGGGGAAAACGGAGGTTTAAGCATCCAGAAATAGGGATTTCATGGGAATATGAACGGAATTTCATGGGAACATAGGATAATCTATGGTCAATAGATGGTTAAGATTGGGTTTTAATGGGATAGTCATGGGAAAATGATGGGAACATGATGGTTTTTCATGGAATAGAATAGCTTAGTCTGAAAATAGGCTACCTCCAATTCCAATGGTTTTCATGGTAAAAAAAATCATGTTCCCTATAAACACGACCATTTGGACATGAAAATAGGGTAATTTGGCACATAGTGAAAATTTGCCATTTATTTTCATGTTCCCCATAAAAATATAACCTATTTTCAGACAAACCCAGATACCCTCGAGTTATCAGTGGCACATATAGTGAACTGGAAAATCCACTCTAAATATGATGTGAAATTAGCTGGGAAAATGATCTATAACTGGTAGACTCTCCCTGGGAATTTGGCGTAGCGAACTGAAAAAGCACAATTTTTCATAGGTAAATATCATCATAAATCATATATACATGGGCCATCTATACCATAGCTATGTCAAATAACTAGAGGTAACAGTTGGGCGTATTGATGATTGACTAAACTATCCATCCAAGATGTCCAAGTTTTTTAACCCAATGATTGAGAAACCCGTATTTTTTTGATAGTTTAACCGTTTAAAAACCCCTATATTTTGTGGGGAAACCTGACATCATTTGACATCTCTCGTGTTTTCATTGGATGAAACAAAACCAGCCAAGGCCAAATGATTGTATCGTTAGGAAGTGTTAGGAGGCTCATTTATATAAGGAGGTGATTTCCACCATGATTCATGGTAGGTTTTAAATTCATTCTTGTTAGTGGTTATTGTTTTTTTGGGACACTCGATGGTGATGAGGCTTACGGCAATTTTCAGAAATACCCAGTTGGTATCTTATTTGCAAAGTCTCATGGATTTTTTGTTGAGATTGCTCTCTGCAGAGTTTTGGTACGATTTAACAGTGGCCATTTCCTAGATTGAAGCGGTGAAAAAACGGACACAAAGTGACAATTCCTGGCATACCCGCAATACTCATTTCGGCTTGGGAAACCTAACCTTTTTGTAGCATGGTGGTTGTGCGACCAGGGCCCTCCCATGTAACTTGACAGAGGGATTGTTTCTACGTCTGTTTTTTGGTTGTTTTCTGGTGGATGAAGCAGTTTTCAAGCTAAGAAACTTCATCCCTGGCCAGATTTTGCGAGGCCAGTTTTGTCCGAAGTGGCTACCCAATTCGATCCACTGGTTAATCATCAATCATTAGATCGCCAGAAATAGGTCCTGACCCGCATTTTCCAACATTTTTAGAGACATCAATATCAAGTTGGTTACCTCATCCCAGTCCGATCTGTACATCCCAAATTGCTTCATCCCACAGTGCTGCTGGTCCAGGCCGCTTTTATGCCGCTGGGGACATGAAGCAGGGCTCCAAAGTCCTAGCGATGTGTACGCTTTACTACGCCGGAGGCGACGGATGGATGGATGTGTTTCTTAAGAAAGCAGCCCCTACGCATACAGAAGTTAGGAATAGTTTGGATGTAAATCCGGAATCAACTCAGATAGACGTTTTCAGGATCTTCTTGGAGTTGCAAGGCTGAATCGGACACCGCGACAGGTTTTGTTCGGGCCTTGGGCCTTGGGCCTTGACCCTTTGATTCTTGGGTTGACACTGTAGCAACGCCCAAAAAGATCGAATAGTAGAATGAATGCACATCTAAAATAGTGATGTTTATCACTTCTATGTTTGAGTTTTACCCACAGTAAACAGCCTGGCATTGGTTCACTCCCTGAATTTTGTATCTGTTGGACCTTGGACGCCAGGCATCCTAGCAGGTGTTTGGCCCAAGGGCTGTGATGGCGACCTGGTCTTCGAAGGCAAGACTTCCCCAGGCCGGAGCTTGGGGGAAGTCAGGGCAGCCATGGAGCTTTCCGAAGTCATGGGGGCGACCATTTATACAATGTGGGGCCCCCCAGTTATAAGTTGGTTTATAAGCCCCAGCAACTATAGTTATACTGTAAGTACCATAAACTATATTTATTGGAGTTATAAACCAACTTAGCTATCGAACGGGGGCCTCACATTGTAGCGTGAAAACCCATAGTGACTTGGGGATCCTAAGAAACCAAATCAATGCACTGGGATTGGTTTTGAGGTGCCAGACATTTTGGTGCTTCTGTAAGCAGTTGAGAACCCTTACGCCTCTGAACAGACCTCCTTGAGGCAGAATGTGCCCTAAAGCAGGGTGATCCCATACATAGTCCACTTAGATTCATGGAATCTCCCCAGTTACATCCATACCATATCTATCTCTACATATATATATATATATATAATATAATATCATTCTAGTTCAATGATTTCCATATATCCCCAGTTGCAAAAACATCGAATAGCAACATCTATTCTCCACTTAAACATAGAATGTGATCTTAGTCCACCAGTGATCACATCCCTTGCCGTCCCGTCGCCATCGAGGCATGTTGCTCTCCTCGTTGCTGGTCCTACTGGGCATCTGGCTGAAACGGCACCGCGAGCGGCCCACCCTGGCCATGCAGTGCTGGGCCCTGTCGCAGGGGCTGATGCGCCTTGGAATTGATCCATGGGGATTGTGAGGTTCAACATCATTGAATTGAAGGGATTGATCATCTTGCCATTTTGGAAGAAACAGCTTCATTTTGGATTGCATTTCATCACCCTTTTTGGATTGGATGTTACTAAGTTCTGCATGTCTTTTTGAGTTGAGTCAATAAGATAAACCTGGTTGGTGGTTTGGAACATATCCCAACTGACGAACTCCATCATTTTTCAGAGGGGTAGGGTTGAAACCACCAACCAGATACTCATTCAAAATCAAGGGGATCATTATTAACCATTTTTAACCATTATTAACCATTATGAACCATTATTTTCTCAACAATCGAAGTTCCACCACTCAAAAAGAGGAGTTTCCCAGCGAACGAAACCTCCATTGAGAGGGTTTAGGGTTTGTCCAACTAGCAATGTTTGCTGACACCGGATAAACCTAATTGTTGGTTATATATATAATATATATATAATATACAATATAATATATATAATATACAATATAATATATATAGTATATAATATAATATATTTATATAATATATATATGTATCTACGGCCCCGGTAGTTAAGATGCATAACGTACTGTTTTGTTTCCTCAGTGTTCAGTTCAAGCTGTAGATGATTTGTACCCTTTGCCATACTTTCGTTGGTAGTCCCTGTGCAGTGTGTCGCACATACTCTCGAATAGGGTACCTCATTGGCGTGCAGCGGCTGGGCGCTGAACAAGAAGCCCGAGCTCTCCAGGTGCTGCGGGATTGCTGCGGTGCTGTCACTGACCTCGTGGAGACCAAGATCCGCGCTGCGCCGCCGAGTGCCGCTGCCAACGAGGGTGGAAACCCTTTGAGCGAGGGCAAGGGCCCTTTGACAAAGGAGGAGGAAGAAGACCAGGAGGAAAAGATCAGGGAGGACAAAAAGAAGCCCCTTAGCGTCAAGGAAGAGGTCAAGACCGAGAAAGATAAGAAAAAGAGGAAGAAAAAGACTGAGGCCGAGGCGGGAGTAGAGGAGACTCCTGAGAAGAGTGGAAGCGCCAAGATCAAAAAGACAAAGGAGGAACATCGAGAAGGAGAACTCGGAGGCGGAGGTGCAAGCTCAGGATCAAGAGGTCCAGCTGTTGGAGAAGAGGCCGAGGAGCTTCAGGAGAGGATCGACTCCTTTGCGTGCAGCAACCCGGGTCCCTTTGAACTTGGCACTTTGCCAGTCCGAGGGAGTGTGGGCAGACACTTTGCAGAGTCGGAAGAAGATAGGAGGAGGTCAACCCGGCCGGCTGAGCCTGTAGGGCCACCCCCTGGTAGACACGACGAGCCTCCACGGAGGCAGCCCTCTGGGGAACGGAGGGGAAAGAAGAACAAAGGGCAGACTCACCGCGACAGAGGCCGTGAGTGGAGGAGGCGCCATTGGTCGTAGCCATGGCTCCGAAGGCAAAGCCCAAAGCAAAGGCGAAGGGAGGGGCCAAAGCGTTGGCCAAGGCAAAAGCCAGAGTTCGCCCCCCTGGCGGGTTGAGGAGACCTGCACATCGGGGGGGGGAACCAGGAAGAGAGGAGACAGGAGAGAAGTGGAGAAAGGGGGAAGAGATCCCAGCTTGGAAGGCGCCCTTGTTGGAGCTGGGACGAGGAGTCCGGGTGGTGTGCACAAAGGCCTTATACTACCACCAGGAGTGCAAGGTAGCGGGGGCCATCACTGGGCTGGAAGTTCAGGAGGGCGAGACGGTCCTCCTGCTACAGCTGCGTGGGACCACCCACGAGGGACTTCTCAAACTGCACAGCTCTGGACCCCTACAGGAGTTCAGGCTTCATCTGTGCCGTCCAGGCTGCAACCAGGAGGAGGTGTCGGATTTCCTCATCCATGCCCTGCAGATGCGGCTAGAGCAGGAGGAGGCAGCAGAGGAAGGATGGGCTACCAACCTTCAGAAGGTGCAACCTGCAGAGGGGACCGACGATTTGGCGGGGCTCCGAGAGAGGCAACAGAAGCTAGGAGTAGAGGCAGAGAGAACTGCTGTGGAGAAGAAAGAGAAATCAAAGAAGACAAAAAAGAAAAGAAGGAAAAAAAGGAGAAGAGAGAGAAGAAGGAAAGGCTAGGTTTGGCCGTGGAGAGCAGCGGGTCATCGGAGGAGGTGGCTCTCGACGGGAGCCGTGCCCGCCTGGCGGCCAGGAAATCCCTGATAGCCCTTTTTGCGGGGACTGGCCTCGATCCCAAGGAGAAGATCAGGCGCCGGGTATCCCAGAAGGCACGACGAGCAGTCAAGAAGCGAGGAAAGAGGAGCTCAGACAGCAGCTCAGGAGGAAGCAGCGGGTCGACAGAGGATATGGGGCCCGAAGCCGGAGAAGAAGGAGTTTTTCAGCAGGAGTCAAAGGTGAGACTGGTGGCAGCGTCCCAACCGGGAGCCCTAGCTGCTCAGGCTTTGACGCACATGAGAGGACTTCTCCTCTCCGAGATTGGCCACAACGACCAACCAGGCCTCTTGAAGGCGTGTGCAGTAGCCTATTACAGACAGTGCCTTCAACGCCGGAGCACTGGTCCAGCTCAAAGAGAGCTCCTGACAATTTGCTCGGCTGTGGACGCAGCCATGAGTGGGAACGTGGCAGGATGCCTGGACATCCTGCTGCAAAGATTGAAGTCAGCGGAAAGCACTTTGTCGGGAACGCACTGGTCGGTCAGCCAACGACTGGAAATCTTGCCCCAAGACCAGGCAAGTTTGACCCCTCTCCAAGAGATGTCAAGTGCAAGAAAGGACGTCTACGAGCAGTCTCGTCTGAAGTGGCTCGCGAGCCAGCCGGACGGTCGCACTGGAGGGGGAGGATCGAAGGGAAGTGGCAAGACCAAATCAGACAGCAAGGATGGAGCCAAAGGAGGAGATCGAGGTCGCAGATTCGGCAAAGGGACCCCTTTGAAGGGCGAGGGGAACAAGAAAGGGAAGGAGGACGGCGCCCCGAAAGCTTGAGAGAGGGGCTGCAGAAAGAGACGAGGGTGGACACCCTTGATACCACTATGAAGGATCAGGCAACTCCAGCAAGTGGGGCTTATGAAGAGGGGTCGGCATTGGCCCTCTGCCCTGGTAGTTACCCCATGCCTGATCCTGCTGCGCTAGCGGACGCTATGGTGGCCGCAGATGAGGCGTGGCAAACATTGCATGCGGCTGCCTCGAAGTTGGGCGTCGAGAATTTGAATGCCAAGTCGCGGGACGATGGCGCCTGCGCTGCTGCTGCGGACGGCATAGCCCTTGAACTAACGGCTGATGCTTTTTCGTCCGAGGTGAAAAAAGACGCTGATGATTTTCCGAGGGGAAAGTTTTTAGGGGACTGTGGTGACTTCCTATGCGCTAGGCTCCTTGAGGTTTTATCACTTCGCAGCCAGCCCATGGGTAAAGGGGATAAGAAGGCAATTTTCCCTTTACCTACCTCTAGGAGTGAGCTCGGAAAAGTTTTTCCCACAGTGTGTGAACGCGATTTGTCATGGTTGCTCTGTGTTGTACGGAGTTTGAACTCTATGTGGGGGGGATGCCTTGAGAGTCATCAACCTGTGAAAGATTGTCAAAAGGAGTGTTTGAAATTTATTTTCGATGATGTGAGACGGTTCTGCTCTTTGGACGCGCATCTGGAGATTCTGGATTGGTCGGAGTTTTTCAAGGTCAGGTCAATAGACTACAAAGGAGATGAAGTCAAGGTGGCTCAGTCCTTTTCTTGGAAAAACATCAGCCCTGCACTGCCGCGAGAGATAGGGCGAGTCCCTCTCTCTGAGGTGTGCACACAGGGTTCTAGACACTATGTCACTAACTTCGACCTCTATCTTAAACCCCCTTCTGAATGGAAGCTGGTGAAACCCCCAAGAGTGATGGTCCGTGATGAGCACTGGGCTGCAGTATGCCGGGGTTTGCTGGATTGCGGGATATGCACTTTGCTGGAAGAGAGTGAAGTTTTCGATACGGGCCAGGGCCCGTTGTTGAACGGGCTGTTCGGAGTGAGTAAAGAGGATTGGACAAGTGATGGGACTGAGATCCTGCGTCTCATAATGAATCTTATCCCTTTAAATTCACTGTGCATGCCCATGGCCGGTGACATTGATACGTTACCGTCATGGTCAGGCATGTCACCGTTTTTCCTGCAGCCCTCTCAGCAACTCCTGATCAGTAGCGAGGACGTAAAGTGTTTCTTTTATACACTTGCTGTTCGTTGGGTCAAATTTCTTGCTTTTAACAAAGAGGTTCCGGAAAGTGTTCTGCCGGCGGACTTGAAGGGACGCACGGTGTACCTCGCGGCGCAGGTGCTCCCAATGGGGTTCCTTAACTCCGTTAGTCTGGCCCAACATGTTCATAGGAACCTGGTCTTGAACTCAGGGAGTGAAGCAGAGAGTCGGGAGGTCAACCCTCCTGAGGCCGAACACCGGAAGGATCGCAGCTTTACCACGTCCACCAGCTCTTGGCGAGTGTACTTGGACAACTACGACCTCTTGGAGAAGGTGGAAGCTACACAAATGGTCGATGCCGCGGGCTCCCTGGCTCCCGGAGTGCTTGCTTTGAGGCAGGAATACGAAAAATGGGAAGTGCCAAGGAATGAGAAGAAGTCCGTTGCCCGGTCGGTCAAGGCGGAGGTGCAAGGCGCAACTGTTGATGGTATCCAGGGTGTTGCTTACCCTAGGGAGAGCAAGCTGGCGAAATACTTCAGCTTGGCGCTGAGCCTTTGTGGTCAGAAGTTTGCGACTCAGAAACAGTGGCAGGTTGTTTGCGGTGGCTTGGTGTACTTTTCGATGTTCAGGCGACCCTTGCTGGGTAGCCTGAACTCAGTTTGGAGCCACATTGAGTCTTACAATTCGGGAGTTCGCAAGTGGAAACCCACGCCGCCGGAGGGTCCTGCGGTTTTTGGGGCTGTTGCCTTTAGCCCGTATGGATTTCAGGCTGGGTGTGAACCCCTATGTGACCTGCAGTGATGCATCTTCCACGGGAGGTGGGCTGTGCGTGAGCCGGTCACTTACTCCTTTTGGGAAGGTTGTTTCTCAGGGATGCCTGCGGGGTGAAATTCCAGAGAACCGGGTCGACGCTATGGTGCTGACAGTGGGTCTCTTCGATGGTCTGGGAGCTCTGAGGGTCGCTGCTGACGTAGTCGGAGTCCAGGTCATTGGACACATCTCGGTGGAGAAAGCACCTGCTGCTCGTCGAGTCGTGGAGGCGCATTACCCGGGAACTATTACCGTTGACATGGTGGAAGAGGTGGACGAGACTATGGTTAAGGGGTGGTCGGCGAAATTCAGCCAGTGTTCGCTGGTGCTTTTAGGGGCTGGACCCCCATGCCAGGGCGTCAGTGGACTCAACGCAGATCGGTTGGGTGCGCTCAGGGATGGGCGATCTTGCCTCTTCGCCCATGTGCCACGCATCCGGGACTTGCTGAAGAAGTTCTTTGCCTGGTGCCCTGTATATACCCTTATGGAGTCAGTCGCATCTATGGATGCCTCGGATCGAGACATCATGAGTGAGGCAGTCGGGATGAATCCTCTCTCCTGTACCGCCGGAACTCTTACTTGGTGCCAACGACCAAGGCTCTATTGGGTGGATTGGGAGATTGATGCAGAGTTTGTGCAACCCTCGGGGGATTCCTCCCCTGATAGGGTCATTCTCCAAGGGCAACAGGCCATCAGCCAGGTCACTCGAGCTGGATGGCTTAAAGTGGAGCCAAGGCAGCCATTTCCAACGTTCACCACCTCCAGGCCGCAAGAACGACCCGGTCGAAAGCCAGCTGGAATCAAGTCCTGTACTGCGGAAGAAATCAGCCGATGGCAGGCGGATCTTCACCGTTTTCCACCGTACCAGTATAAGGTCGAACATTGCCTAGTCAACCGGGCCAACCAGTTACGGGTACCCGACGTGAGCGAGCGTGAGCTCATGATGGGTTTTCCCCTCAACTACACCGCACCATGCGCTCCTAAAGGACAACGTAAAGGTGAAGCCTACAACGATCTTCGTCTCACACTACTGGGGAATTCATGGAGCGTACCGGTTGTCTCCTGGTTGCTCAGCCAACTTTTCGGGAGATTGGGGATCATCATGCCGCTCTCCGCCCAGCAGATTCTTGACTTCCTCACTCCAGGTGATCATCATCTGACGCAAGGACGATTGGTGCGGCTCCCTTTGAATCCTCCACGTGGGGAGGCCGGGGATCACATGGAAGAATTGGCATTCAAGATTGCGAACTTGGTGTCCATTAAGGGTGAAGACGTGGCACTTTGCACACCTTCGAGCCAGATGGCACGCTTCCATCGCCTCCGCGCAAGTGTTCCCTCAGGGCTGTGGCGCTGGTGCATTGTCGCCGGGTGGCAATGGATGGATGCGAGAGAGCATATAAACTCTCTTGAATTGCGAGCCATCTTAACTTCTCTCCGTTGGCGCATCGAGCATCAGTTGCACATCAAGACCCGATACATTCACCTGACTGATAGTCTGGTATGCCTTCACTGCATTTCCCGGGGACGTTCCAGTTCCCGTCGCCTTCGCCGCACAATGTCAAAGATTAATGCCTTGGTCCTGGCTTCGAGCTCTCAACCCGTGTGGGGTTATGCCCACACTGATCAGAATCCAGCCGACAAACCCAGTAGGTGGGGTCGGCGGGTTCGAACCAAGTTCAGGAATGCCAAATAAACGGATTCTTGAAGCTTCGGAGCCACAGGACCGGGCAGCACAGAGAAGGCGTTTAGGCACATTGAGGCAGTTGACAGTACAACCAGCGACGCGCAAACGGTATGACAAGGCTATCGATGGCTTCCTCATCTTCCTAAAAAATGAAGGGCAGGCCCTTCCTCGAGAGCGGGACCGTATGGACCCCCTCTTGTGTGATTACCTTGAACATCTTTGGGCTACAGGGGCAGGGCGTGCATTGGCGGCAGACACCCTTGCAGGAGTCCAAGACTTGCAGCCGAATTTGCGTACACGCTTACCGGGAGCCTGGCGGCTCCTTAAGACTTGGCATATAAATGAGATTCCAAACAGGGCACCGCCCCTGCCTGAACATGTGTTGCAGGCGATGGCCGGCTGGGCCTTTTTCAAAGGCCACTTTACGTTTGGTGTTTCCTTGTTGTTGGGTTTCTATACCATGCTTCGCACAGGAGAGCTGTTAGGGCTGCGTTCCTCTCATTTACTGTGTACAGGCAAACAACGCCAAGTTTTAATTTCCCTCGGTTTAACTAAGGGTGGTAAGCGACAAGGCGCAGCCGAGAGTGTCATTCTTGGATTTGCACCGGCTGTAAGTCTCGTGAAAGCCTGGATGAATGCAGTTTCATCTGCTACCCCTTTGGCAAAGAACCCTGCAAATTGGCGTAGTCTTTTCAATGAGGCGTTACTCGCCCTTCAATTGGAGAAGTTTGGATTTCGCCCCTATAGTCTGAGACGGGGAGGTGCTACCTTCTGGTTCACAAAGCATCACTCCTTGGATCGTATTTTAATCCAAGGCAGGTGGCAGGCGCAAAAGACCGCACGTATCTACCTGAATGAAGGCCTAGCTGTGCTGGCCGCTATGAAACTTCCACCGACCCACCCAGATATCCATCCCTACCTCGGTGTTTTTCAACAGACGGTCCTTAAACCGGACTTCCGAACACTTGAGCCTCCGGCCAAAGCCGGAAGGAAAGGGGGGATTGGAAGGAAGGGTAGACAGAGCAGAAAATCAAGCGTCAAAAACCGCTTGCTGTGAATCTTCTTTTTTCTGTGTGAAAGACTGATCAAAGAGTACACTGATTTTCTTGATCATCAATGGGGCCAGGAGGTTTGGCTCGGCTTCCCAGGTGACAGAATGCATTTTTCTGACCATGTCTGAGGTCTGGCCCGACTGGTTAGAGGATGTCCTTGAGATGGGATCAGATGTACTCTTTTTTGGTTTTGTTTTGGAGTTGTATTTCTTATTATTTTAAACATTTGCTGCGAAGTGAAACAAAAAGCAGTGGCTGCATCTTTGTATCTACGGCCCCGGTAGTTAAGATGCATAACGTACTGTTTTGTTTCCTCAGTGTTCAGTTCAAGCTCCCTTCCCATCCCGCCCGGGAGTCTTTACTCCTGTGGCTTCCTCCTGCTTTCGGGAGGAAGGAAGGGTAGACAGAGCAGAAAATCAAGCGTCAAAAACCGCTTGCTGTGAATCTTCTTTTTTCTGTGTGAAAGACTGATCAAAGAGTACACTGATTTTCTTGATCATCAATGGGGCCAGGAGGTTTGGCTCGGCTTCCCAGGCGACAGAATGCATTTTTCTGACCATGTCTGGGGTCTGGCCCGACTGGTTAGAGGATGTCCTTGAGATGGGATCAGATGTACTCTTTTTTGGTTTTGTTTTGGAGTTGTATTTCTTATTATTTTAAACATTTGCTGCGAAGTGAAACAAAAAGCAGTGGCTGCATCTTTATATATATATATACAATATATATATATATAATATATATATATATACAATATAATATATATATATATATTATATATTATATATATTATACACAATTATATTCCCATTATATACCAAATAAATCACTTTAATCATTATATTCCCATTATGTACCCAATAAATCACCATTTATGGTTCGTTTCCTCCCATCAACCAAAAAAATGCCCTTGGATTTATGGTTATATCCCAATGATATCCCGGACATCCCATCCCCCTAATACTAAGCACACCTCAGAAACCATGGGTTTAGCAGTGGATTTACATGTATTAGGAACCATTTAGGGTGTGATTCATATTAGGGGAAGGGATTATATGGGGATGGGTCAAAGCCGATTATCGCCATATTTGGGGGGAAAACATCCATTAGCCAACTATTATAGGATACCTAGAGTACCAGGGTTTTGCATCATAGTCACATCTCTAAGATCGGTACATATGGAGGTTTCCTGAAATGGGGGTACTATACCCTTAAATCATGCATTTCAATAAGATTTTCCACAAAAACCATCAATTTTGGAGTAACCCCTTTTTGGGAAAACCCTCATGTATATATTATATATATATATATGTAAGTATATATATATATAAGTGTGTGTATATATATATAAGTATATATATAAATATATATATAAGTATATATATACTTATATATATATACTTGTATATATACACAAGTAGATACATATATATATATAATATATTATATATATACTTATATTTATATATATAATATGTACTTATATATAAGTATATATATATATCCAGATAACTCCAATATCCCTATAATCTATGATATCCCCATGAATTTCCCTATGAACCATCCATCCACCATGGGATTTCTGGGTGAGGAATGCCACCAGCAGCAGCTTCAGCGCGGTGCCCATGCGCGCCACACACACAGCGGGAGGGCAGACTGATGCGGCCATGAGCCTCGGGAAGGTGCGCGATTGAGCTGGGGAAATCACCATAGAAAGATGAACATTTCACCTAGAACTGATAAAGATTGGGATTTCACCTCCAAAATTGGTGATAGAATATGATAAAACAATGGTTTCGAGGGATGCAAGTGTGGATTTGTGTGGTGAGATACTGGGATATGACCAGCAATTCTGGGGATATTCTATATGGATATGATGGAGAGATGTTTGGATATGATACTAAGTGGCCAGCAATATAGTGATTGAGTTTCTTTATGAAACTGTTGGAAATTTTCCAAGATCAGATATGGAAACATCAAAAGGATTCCAGCAATGGGAGGTTTCGGAGGATGGGGTTGAGGGGATAGTAGCCAAGTAATGATGGGCTTACTGTATATATATATATATAGGGATATCTACTGCGGAGGCATGATTACCACGTTGGACTAGATATAAGAACGGTAGTTTGATGATTGATGGTTAAATCTCTGAGGATACAAGTACGCTGATATGTATCTATCTGTCTGTCTGTCTGTCTGTTTGTCTGTCTGTATGTAGTGTAATGTCATGTGATGTGATGCAATGCAATGCAATGCAATGGTGCGATGTGGTGTGGTATGGCATGTATGTATGTCAGTAGCAACCCCCCCAAACAGATAGAAAGGTGATTTACCACGATTTTCGTGTGATTTTACGTTTCTATCGTTTTTTGATTGCCATGCCCTACTTTTTTCGATCTCCAACGGGGCAAACGGCGCCAAGCCCCCGTTCCTTCCGCCGGGTGCAAACGACCCGGAGGCCTTCATGAACTTCCTGAGGGGCGAAGTGGTCCCCTGCCAGCGCAAGGTCTATTTGAACGCCATTTGCTGCGCAGGTGGGAAGTCAGACGACGAGTCGTTGACGCTGTGGATGGTGCCCCAGGGAACGAAAAAACAACGATGATAAGTTGGTTTATAACTCACATAAAACATATAAAACTGTTGGGGTTCTATATATATATATCTATATCTGTATCTAATATCTATATCTAATATCTATGTACAAATGAGGAGTGTAAACCAACTTTCGAGGATTATCCCAGTGCAAGTGGTGAATCTTTTGGTGATCGTAAGCCCATTCTTTTTGGACCATCGTTGGAGTCGAACCTGGACCTAGTCATCCAAGAAACCGGGCAGAAACAAAGGTGTGTTGGTTGAGGGTTTGCCAGTTTTTCAATCCTATTTGGAGGTTTCCTAAAATGGGGTTATCCGAAATAAATCATCCATTTTATAGATGGATTGTCCATGAAATAAACCATCCTACGCGAGCTTGGGGTACGCCCATTTATGGAAAGCCCCATTTGAGACTTTGGGATAGCTGCGGATAGCTTGAATCCACCAGTCAGGCTGAAGAGCTGGCTCGAATTTGTGACATCCCTGGCCCAATATTCCACTGGAAACCATAGGAATTCAGATTTCTGATGATGTACCCTCTGGTAATTTAACATAGCTATTGGAAATGGCAATTTATAGTGAGTTTTCCCATTAAAAATGGTGATTTTCCATAGTTATGTTAGTTTACCAGAGGGTAGTCTGTTTTCAGACATCTCTGGCTCTGAAGTAGGCAAAGTCTGGATCTGAAAGGTGTCACATAAAAAAAAGACCGAACCGAACCTGACGTGCGGATTCGTGTTTGTTGCCGATACAAGATGTGGGTATGGCTCAAAATCACGAACCCCAGAAAACTGAAGGGTTCGTACTGAAGATGACCAATTGGTGACCCCTAAAAACATCTAAAAACCCTGTTTTTGGGTCGGCATCGCCATGTTCCGCCAGGAATGATCCTTGGTGGTCTCTTGGCGGGGTGACTTGGCATTCCCATCCTCCTATCCTCTTCATTTCACCAGGGTTTCAACATTTTTTTTTGGCATTTTGGGCTCTGAAAGTCCAGTGTTTTTCTATTTGTTGGTACATATCATCCTACATCATCCTACATCATCCTACATCATCCTACATCATCCTACATCATCCTACATCATCCTACATCATCCTGCTAGATCATCCTGCATCTCGAGATACGTTTTCTTCGCTTGTGCCGTTAAAGATACCCGTATCCCATCCCCTAGTATACAGGTTCGTTGCATCATGTTCCTGCTATCGGTTATCATAATTCCTCAATAAAGCAGGTAGTATAACACCCCATTTCATAACCAATCAACAATGCTATTTATGAATGACATTCTCATTATCTTTCATAGTCAACCCCCTCTAAAACCCGAAAACAATTGATGAGAAAAAACTCCCCATTTCATCACCAACGGCCTTCCAGGAAGACGCAGAAGAAGTACGGCTGCGTCGCCGCGCTCTTCCCCGCTGGTGCCCTGGCCTTCTCCGCCACCATCCTGCCGCGGATGATCGCGCCAGTGCCTGGGAATTTTCTGGGACTCCTGGGAGCACCAGAAGTTTGTGAAGTGATACACTAATTAGTCTGATTAACTATGTAGTCAATTATAATCAATTATATATATATATAGATATAGATATATGTGTACATTAGAATCATTAGATATATGTGTACATACACATATATCTATACACACAGCGTACCGATTGTCAGACAGCCTCAGAGGAACAGGAGCGCCGAGCTGTAGATCAGGCCGATCATGTTGCGTTTCACTTTCGCATGGCCATTATATTCCCAGTACTCTTGAGATACCAATTACCAACTTTTTTGATGTGACAGATTTTATACTATACTCTTGAGATTATACCAGAATAGGGTTGATTTTCGAATCCAACTGGGTTTGAATATTATTCCAACTACCATCATATAGCCATTATATTCCCATCCCCAGCTATTTTGACTTAGCTACTTGATCTTTCTTGATGTGCAAACCCAGGCCCTGACTGAGAATGGGCCGATCGAGGAGAAGAAGAAGTGATGAGATCCACCAGGTTCTAAGCTGTGATCCAGGTGGCGTCGGAAAAATGGGCAGAACGAGATACCCCAGGTACCCCCAATCTATGGGGTTTTGGGATTTGGGGAAAGTGATGAACTGGCGGATTTATGGTGTTCTGACGGTCTAGCCCTTTTTTTGACCACATTTTCAGCACCCAAAATACACGAAGCAATAGCCTCTGGGAATCTAACCTGGCGGGATCCGCATCAGCCACAGAATTTCTGCAGAAATTGCAGCCAGGTTAGAATGCCAGACAAACAACAGCCAGGAAGATGTTTACCACCAGCCCCCAGCACTGAAAAGACCCTCCCAATGATTTCAGCTGGTTTGGACATGGTGATTGTGCTCGTTGCAAGCTTGGTTTGTCCAAGCGGGGACTCCCCAACATTTTCCAAACTAGGCTCTTTTTGTGCAGGGAAATGGATGCTTACCGGCATCAACAGATTTATTGAAACATACCCAGGCGGTCCAAATCAGATGCCCCCGCATTGAACATCCGTATTTTTTTTGGGACCCATTCAACTGACATAGCTCTGGAAATCATGGTTCTTTGTTGAAAACTGATGTATACATTCATGATAGATGTTCCATACCCTTTTTGTTTACTGGCGGTACTTCAATCTTGACCCACACCCAAATGACACATCCACTATCCCTGTGACTTCAAAATCGCATCGAGTGCGGAGT
Organism: Cladocopium goreaui; assembly: GCA_947184155.2. Taxonomy (NCBI): domain Eukaryota; class Dinophyceae; order Suessiales; family Symbiodiniaceae; genus Cladocopium; species Cladocopium goreaui. Next base: position 110,883 of record CAMXCT020000319.1, read on the forward strand.
TTTCCGCCCCAGAAGCTCTTCCCAGGGGCCCTGCTAGCTGTGGAGAAGGATCATCTTCAAAGCGTGAAGGAGTCACATAGAAATCATGGAACTTTCAATCTGTTGGGATTGAAAAACTCCCCAGTAAAGAATCAAATCCGATTCTTTTTTTGCGTGAACAATTCAAGAGGGAAACAGAGATGTTGGACACTAAAAACTTGACCTTCCAATCTATCCATTTTTTGTCTCATTGATCCTCCCTCCAGCCGCTAGCGGCGTGAGCGACATGCTCAGCGAAAACGTGTTGCCGTCCGGGCGAGGAACCGTTGGACCAGGCAGTGCAAAGCGCTGATCAGACTCGACCAACGATGCAATGAAAATGCTTCAACTGGTGGTTGCGCCTGGAAGAAATGGGCTGTCAATGCGACAATGGATCTCATGAGATATGCAACCAATCTGGCCGATGGGTATCTGTCTAGGGCAAAATGGCCACCAAAAAATACAAATGTAGACAGGTGAAGATGGACTTGAAGCGAGAGCAGCTTGGTTCAAGGGTCTGTGAAGATGATGAATGCGGAAGGAGGAACTGTGAGAAACCGATAGGCTTCAGGGTGCACAACTTGGAACAGCTGTAGACACCATCTATTTTGCAGGTACAGAACCATATACTCCTGGAAATACTGTCAAAGAAACCGACCCAATGAACCCAATCCGAGGTAATGGCAAAACGCGAAAAAAAACCTGTTTGAAATGTTGGGAACGCCTTAGAACCCTTTTTGGTTTTTGAACATCACAAGTTACCCATGTTGCCAGAAGTTACACCAGAAATGTTGTGCTTTCGCTTTGCCCCATGGTCGCGCCATCGCTGGCGCTGTGGATGGCTCCTGTTGGGGCTGGCGCTAACATGGAGCACCAATTTTGAGGTATTGCTCACTTGGGTTCGAAATTGGGGAGTTGGCAACAAAATAGCAATCAAATAAGAGGAAGAATGAGGAGTACCCACTGGATGGAAGCCTCAGTTTCCCCCCAAAAATGTTCAGAGCCACTTAGACTTGGAACCTCCAATATGATCATTTGCAATTGCATTTTGTGTTTCTTGATATTTTTGGGCGCTCGCAATAGGCCAGAAGGGTCAACATGGACCCCCTATTTCGGTTGCGAAGAAACATGGTGATATCAAACCAACAATGATGGGTGATGTTGACCAAAACGGCGGTGTAAAAAGCAACAAAAGATGACATGCAGATAACCACACTCCCCTCCCCGCGGTAAGAAAACAGAACCTAGAGACCTTGGTGGAGTGCATTGTGGTCTTGGCGTGTGGTTCTATCCATTTATGTCTGGTAATTGTAAAGTTCGACATCATTTGTGTAGGTCATCTTCCCGCTTTGATTCTTTGAACCTTTACCGTAAAAGCCAACAAAAAATGAAAAGTAGATTTTTACCTCCACTTCTTGGCATAGGATTTGACTTTTGACTTTTCTACTCTTTTTAATCATCTTTTTCACCTTTTCTACTTTTCATCTGAGCAACATTTTCGGTTCCAACCCCAACCCCAGCTGCTTCACCGTCACAGGCGCCGCCTGCCTTTCTGGCCGCGGAGAGCCGGGCTCTCCCACGGGTTCCGGGAACGGCGCTGCGGGGCGCTAGAGGAGCCGCTGGTGGAGGTCCCTTGGACTAGTCAGATATGGGGGTTTCGTACCCCAATAGCTGGATGGTTTTTTCCATGGACAATCCATCTATAAATGCATGAGAACTGGGGGTACCACCATGACTATGGAAACCTCCTCATGATATCTGTGGCTTTGATTTTCGAATGAATGATGATCCTGGAGGTCGTGCGAGGTGCCCCAACTTCTGGATGCTCATGGGACATTTTTTATGGGTCCATGGAGTCCATGGCTTCTCGAATTTTGGGTGCTATGCTTGTGACCCAGTCAATTTATCCATTTACCATCTCGTTGTTGAACGTGGCGCACTGGATTAATAATATATATATACATATATATATATATAAATGTATATATATGTATATATATATATATTAAGATATATATGTATATATATATTAAGATATATATTAATATATGAATATATTAATATTAATATATATATATATATATACATTGATAGGCAAATCAATGTAAATCAACTTTTTTGTCATCGATAAATGGGCCATGTATACCAAAGCTATGTTAAATAACCAGAGAGTACCATCACTTCAGGCGGAACGCTTGATGCGGGATCGCCTGCGTGACTTGGCCACAGAGGATGGAACTGGATGAAACATGTAACACATCTAACCCATGATGTATATATATATATGTATACAATACAGATCGATACGGTATATTTACACACAGACACACACACACATATATATAAATACACACATACTGTAATACATATCTGCAGGTCGCGACAACTACTTGCAGGTTTGGTGCTCCTTGGCACAGGACGGGGAACAGTTAAAATTTGGTGATGCAAATGGAGTCATTAAGATACCTTGAATACCCTCCGGCAATCAAACGCGGCAATGGAAAACCCCCTAGACATGAAGGTTTTCATGGGAAAATCATCTATCAATGAGGGATTTTCCAGCCAGCCATGTTTGATTACCGGAGGGTAGGCGTTAACCGGTATGACTTTCCAGTAATCAAAGGCTGGGAAATCGTCGATTCTCCGGCCAACTTGGACCAGAGGGCCACCATCTGTCCGCGAGGATCCTGCGCACGTTTCGCCTGGAAAAGGACGGCGTGTTTACGCCGTGGCAAGGCCAAAGATGCGGTCGTGGAAGCGTCCCTTGGAGAAGGGCATCGCGCGTCCGGTGATGGCTACATCAAGAGATATAGACTCTAATGTAGACTGATATAGATGTAAGTCGACTTAATATATGTTAATTAATGTTAATTATATTTAGATCCATGTTCTACACATATAGAGAGATGACCCAGTTCATACCTTGGATATGAACCGACATGGAGATAGAAGAAACAAATGATGATTGAGGAGGGGTTCAGTTCTGCCCTCCAACATGCTGATAACAGCAGAAGAAAACAAAGAGTCACGGCACACCGGCCACTGAAGACTTTGAAATCGCAAAGTTTGCCTATTTCATGTTGGGTCATTTGACCATGCAACACAATCAGGAACTCCACAGTTTTGTCAAGTATGGTAGATTGTTTCTACGTGGAGCTCCATTTGAACCGGTTTCAAGTGTTGTTACACCCCCTCTTCGTTACCTACATCTCCTTTCGGTTGTTTCGTAGTCATTTGATGACTCATATTTCTCTTGCATCATTGCATCCAAATCCCAATGTTATCAACGTTGAATCCATATGTTTTGTGGCGTAAATCCACATATTTCCTGGTTCATTGAAGCCCAACACATGTTTTGCTTGTTCGATCCATCTTTTCTTTGCTTAAAACTCTTGCTGGTTGAATCCATATTTTTCCTGCTGGAAAACACTGTCTAAAACCATATGAAAAGCACGTCTTTAATGATTAAATCCCTTCCAGGTTACAGTACATCCAGGTTACCATGTCAAAAAGTGTCTGGTGCGGCCGTGACGTGTCCTCTCCTGTTCATGGCTATTTGATCTGCTTAAGTCACCACCATTTTGCTGGTGACTTCCCCAACCATGTGATAAAAGTGAACCACAAAAAACACCAAAACCGCCCCATTTTGCGAGAGTCCGTAAAGTCTCACTGGAAAGGCTGGGTGAAGACTTCTTCAACCAGCTCCGCGCGCGCGTCGCGTCCTCGTCATCTGGGTCTTCGTCCTTGAGGCCGTTGATTGTGGCCATGGGAACGCGAGGAGACGTAGCACGCCTCAAAGTCAGAAGGGTCGGGTGTCAAGGTCGGTCCTTTGAGGGGGAATTGACCCCAAAAACATGGCCATTTCCATGTGGAAACTTACATGGGAAAATGATGATCATTTATTAATTGACTGGAACTTGGGGTTTACCTCTGAAAATAGGATTGTCCTCTAAAATTTGAGGATTCATCAGCATTGTCCTCTAAAATTTGCCTTTTTGGGGTTCTTTGCAAGATCTTGGGGCTGTCAAAAATCAAGACCTACAATAGGAGAACACAGATTTCTGGTTGGGTTCTCAATAATTGTTTTTAATAGCCAGTCTTTAACGATCAAAACTTTGCTTATTACAATCCAGTTTTGGGTTTTCCCAACAGCCCACCAGCTCCAGCCCAAGATTGGTGGATTTTGGATGACTCCTGTGGACTGGATAAGAAGCTTTGACAGAATTCTCCTTGAAGTCTACCCCAGATAAATAAACTCTATTGATTATATAATTAATAGGGGGTTCCCCCCAAAATAGGGATTTAATATATATATATATAAATCTAATCACTACAATAATTGGTACCCCAATTAGTAAACTGGAGCTATATCGATCCTGAGTTGACATTAAATGAACATGTGAAGATTTGACAATGAAACATGGGTATCGGTCAACCTGTAAAACCAGAAGAACGCAGATTTTGGCACTTTTTTCATTCGTTGGGGTAGCAGGAAATCTATGCACATGAACAAGACCAGACCTGATGATAAATTACATGCACACCAGAAGAAACACTCCTTCCACCTTCCGCAGTAATTCCTCCAATCGCTCGATGTATGAGATTCTTATCCCAAATCCCAACACTTCATCATCACCAAGATTGGTGATTTGAAGGATGTCCAGTTGGTGATTCAAAGGCTCTTGGAAGTTGTGTTGATGATCATTCCCTTGATGATTGGGTGATGTTCAACTGTGACATGGACCACCCGGAAGTACTTAGGTGGTCTTCATCCCCTTTTTGGTTGATTAGAACCCATGAATTTTTGTTTCACCTCTTCCTTTCTTTCTGCTCAACATATGTGTATGTATATATACACTACAATATCTCGCTATTTTTGTTAGTTTCATCATATCAGTTTTATTTCATACTCCCATCATGTTTATCGGAGACTTTGTCCCCAAGGCGGAGCCGGGCTTCCGTCTGGCTGCGGCGCTGAAGGAGCGAGGACATGAGCCTTTGGTGGTGTCTTGGCGATTTCAGGGTGGGTGTAGAGGATGATTTCAGCACAGGGGTTTCCACATGGGGGAGCCCCAAGCGAGCTTAGTGGATGGTTTACCCTCTGGTAAACTAACATAACTATGGAAAATCACCATTTTTAATGGGAAGACTCACTATAAATGGCCATTTTCCATAGCTATGTTAAATTACCAGAGGGTATTTCATGGAAATCCGAAAGTCACATGGATGATAACTGGGGTACCCCCATGACTTAGGAAACCACAAAATATCACCTGAGAACTGAGAATATGGGGCTGTTGGATATAAAAGGGGGATGGAATTAATGAAGTTACCCGGAAAGTGAGTCTTTTTCCGCTTTGGACAATTCTGAAGTGAAACATCTCTGTTCCAGACTGATGCATCTGATGCACTTGAGACTGGATCCAATAACCATCCTAGAATCCAGGTACCATATGAAACGCCACATGAACACCATATGAATTCATACAATCCATGCACAAAACAAGCAGTTTTCGGTGGCATCTTGCGAGGTTTCACTGGATGCATACAAAGAGGAAGCTGTGAAGAGGTGCCGTTGGTTGAGCATGACAGGGTATATTCCCAAAAGGTGGATGCCCAAAATACCTCGGAAAAGTGGAAATGAGGACACCATTATCTACTGTATACCATCAGTAGGAAATGCAATCGCTCAGTTTAACGTGTTTAGGAGTTCCAAAATGTCAGTGGCGAATAAGCCATGAGTCTCTGGTGAACATAAACATACATAAACTAATTTATCATGAATCTAAATGGGATATTATATTTTAGTAACTCTAAGTAGCCTATTTCAAATCGTTAAAATCCCCACTTTAGACTAAGTGCACTGCACATCCAAGTGCGACTGCCGTAAGCCCAGAGGGGAAGGTTTTGAAGCTGCCCGTCTCCCCCAATTTTACCAGTCACCCCTGCACTAGAGACCACGTCAACGGATAGCTTGGGAGAGCCAATTTAATCTCCAAGTTTTTTCCGGCAAAACATATGTTTACCCCATTTGCCCTAGATATTCCCTAGATTTTCCCTTCAGCTTCCAGAGGTTTTGGTCCATCCCTTGTTTTTTTTGCCAGGTGGAACTTAGATTTTCGCTCCTGCGGCCTTGAACGGGTGCCGTTGTCGGAGGACTGCTAGGATGATGCATACACGTTTAGACACACACACACACCATAAATCGTAGACATATATATATATTATTTATGTGTATATATATACACATATTATATTTCATATCACATATTTTTCAATAGCTCTTACATGTGTAGAGCTGGAGTAAGAACTCTTGAGGAAAGCTGTCGATCATTCCAGTGGGGAAGATGGACCCCAAATGCACCAAATGAAGCCCGTCCCATGCGCAGATGCGCAGTGGAGAACAACGAGGATATGACCGCCCGATTTCTGGGAGAGAGGTCGGATAGGTTAATCTTCACCTGAAATGAATGGTTTACTGTAAAGTTTACCCTCTGGTAAACTGTCACATAACTATGGAAAGATCCACCATTTTCAATGGGTAAATCCACTATTTCGACTGGGCCATTTTCAATAGCAAACTGTTAGTTTACCAGAGGGTACTGTAATAAATACAAAAATTACTAGCTAGCGAACGATCCTCCATGGGACTGCAGATCAATTTTTCATCAATCACCGTCTTTTGGGCGGTCGATTGGGTCCAAGAGAAGCCAGCACATCAATCCGTTGGGACCCCGTCAAATTACCCTCTTGGTGTTCACTATGGAAAATCACAATTTTCAATAGGTAAATCACTTTAAATCCATGTATAAATTGGCAATTTCCCCTAGCTATGTGAAATAACCAGAGGATACATTTGCAGTTTCAACACATTATACAATCATTAGGCTAGACCCCCGACCCAAGGCTAAGTTCATTTTCCCAAAATCTGCATCTCTCGGAATTTGAGAAAGCGTACCCTCTGGTAATCAAACGTGGTTTGCTAGAAAATCCCCCTTTGTAGACGATTTTCCCATTAGCACCATTTGGATTCTTTTTTTCGGAAGATTTCCCAGCTAGCCATGTTTGATTGGTATCTCCCCTGCCGATGGTATCTGCAGGAGTACCTGACAGGTCAGACTCGCGCTGACCAGGTGTATTCGGATCGAGGTTGGTATGGGGATGCCTGGACCATGGTGGGTCTCTTGGTGCGACGATCAAATCGTTGGAACTCATGGGTTGCCGTGGCGGATCAACACCTATGATATCAGAAACCACAAAATTTGGGAGAACAGCAGGGTTTCTTTGCGTTTGACGCATATCCAATGGTATTTTATGATGATTTTCAATCACAATTCACAATGCCTATTTTTCGTGGCTCATTCCGACGTTGGCGTGCGCTGAGTTTCAGGCCACGTACTACGAAGAAATCCGGCATCTCATCTCACCCTCCAAACCTCCAGTTTTCCAGCTATTTTTCTCCAACTCCATGCAGTTTTTCAACAATTTTTTCCACCAATTTCCAACATCTTAGATCTTCCACATCATGGATTTCCGAAAGATCCCAGATGAATTTTCCCACCATCCCCACCATCCCCAGGTGAACGTCTGCACCAAGCCGCGCTGGAGCATCGTTGCGACCTCATCGTGACCACCTCCATGGGCAACACCCACTGCCTCGACGTGGCCGAGCAGCTGAACCTGCTGTGCATCGCGCTGAAGTTCTGTCGCTGAGCGATGAGAAAAACAAAGGGGTCCCCGCTGGGTGCAACGGGTGCAACGCTGCGATGTAGAACTTGGAACTCCAAGTGCAACGAGGAGTTGATGATTTGGTGAAATTTGTCCATATGATGATGATTTTTGGGGTGGATATAGCCCATGTTGGAACAGTGGTTGGGATCCACCCATGCTTTTTGTGGACTTTCTTTACCCAACTGGACAAGGTGAATCAAGGTGGTGAAGGATGGGGCAGATGTGACCGGTGGAACTTAGGACCTCTTGCAGGATGATGAATCCCCACTGAATGGAATGGTGAGTCGTTTTTTTGGTGAAGAGAGAACCCCAGTGTCCGCGGTGAATGCATTTCCGGGTGAAACTATGAATTTCCAAGTGCCGCGTAGGTTTCAAAGAGGATTGCTGGGTTGAACAAAAGGGCTTGAAACCTTTTTGATCACAAAAGGTAGCATGAGCTGATTGTTCCGTGCTTTAGCACATTTTCCTTTTCGGGGCAGAAGAATAACTACAGATATTCCACCACCTTTCCCAATCATATTAAACAATATTCTGTACATCCACCAATGTTTGGAACCCAAAATGAGTAGTAGATCCTGTAATAACTCCGCGTTTTAAGGGACGTATTTAGTTCTTGGGGCCTGGGATTACAGTTTGAACCCTGACCGCGCATCTGAAGGCCCCGACATTGACGGTCAAGTGCCGACGGGCGACTTTCCACCCTCTGGTGACGTGGCTGGGTTTTTCTTTCGGGGTGTCGTTGATCCACGGGGCAGTGACCAAAAATCCTACGTTGATTAGGTTATTTGAGCAGTTTCAAAAAGCCCAGTTAGGTGATGATTCTGATATACTTAATACGGATATAATGGGGATATGATTGGGATGTACTGATGTAATTTGATTGATTAGTGAATTGAATATCTCCAATGATATATCATATCCCATTGAATTTTCCCCTTTTTTTATAATCCGTAACAGATCTTCCCAGATCCCGAGGCTATCCGTCCTTACCCGGACCCCTCAACTACTTGCAGCACCTGCTGGAGAATTCGCGGACGGTGGCGGCCGTGTTCCGTGGTGGCTACATCCCCAAAGTCATCGACTTCCGCACCAAACTGGGCATGGAATCCATGGAGATCCCCGGCGTCGGAGCGATGCTTGGTCCGCACCAAGGGGATGGTTCCGTTGATCTTGGATCCAATCCATGGATAGAAACATGCCCAAAGGTGTGTGGAGCAGCTGTTTTTGGATGCTGTTGGTGATACATTCATTGCTTTTTGGTTCTAGGGATATCTCTTCTTTCTTGATGATGATATATGATGATACAGTATATGTTCCTCATATTCCAAAATCCAGTTTGGAGTGTTTGCGAATCCCTCCCCCCTAACATTCAGTCCCCCCAGATGAACATCAGAATGTTTCGGACTATGCAGCTATTGGGGTCCCACAAAATCGGTGTACTGTATTTGAATGTATTCGACACATACAGTATGCCATTATATACCATGATATACCATGATATACATTTATATACCATTGTACACCATTACATACAATTATATAGCATTGTATCCCTGTTATATCCCCACTAAATGGTTATCACGCAACCATCATTTGTCATCTTGGGGATGGCTAATCATCACCAGTTTCTCTCTGGTAAACTAGCATGGATGTGGGGAGAACCCCTGCCATTTGCAGATCATTTTCTACGAAAACCCTTGATTTTCCACATCCATTATCTATGTTCGTTTACCCCAGGCTAAATCCCCCTAAATACTTATCATCTATCATTCATTGCCATTTTTCATAGATCCCCACAATAACAGTGTCGTGAAGCCACATTATACTCATCATCTACCCTCTGGTAAACTAACATAGCTATGGAAAATCACCATTTTTAATGGGAAAATCCACTATAAATGGCCATCTTCAATAGCTTTTTGTATGTTTACCAGAGGGTATCATTCACTACCCTTAGGACATCGGCTGGATCAAGCCTAAATGGCGGCCCCGGCAGGAAGGTTCCCACATACTCGGAGCTCCGGCAGAAGCAACAGGCGAACCAGCCCAGTCTGTACGCCTTTAGCGATGCATTGGCGAATCGCCCCCAGGACATGGGCCGAAAGGGCCAGCAGGTGGGTTGCATGGGCACCCCAGATGCACCCCCTACTTGGAGGATCCCACTTCAAACCAGGATCGCCCAGGGGACTTACGAACCCAACGGTCGGGTTACGAAGCAGTTGCAATGAGAAAATCCTCCAAGTAGATAGCTAAGTTGACGCACATAACTTGGGGAATTGTTATTGGTTTTATGGGGTATCTTCAGTATTCATGGGGTTCACAAAAATGGGTGGTCAGGATCTACAGGGGACCACATATTTTGGTCATTTTTGGTCCATGTTTAGTAGTAACCATTCCACTTTGGGGAACCAACCATTTTTGACCCGGCCCATACTCGTATTCCTTGTTTTTTTTTGTGAATCAGACTTGAAGATTTCAGCTCTTTATTGATCAAATTAACCTTCCCTTCTACCTGGTGAAGCAACCCTGATAGGTATAAGATGGTATAGGTATAGGTTGATTTTCAATCAATGACTGAGATGATTTGTTGCCAACGGAAACTCGACCAGAGGAGTATCAGTCCTGGCACTTCGTCACCGGCTCCTTTTCTGCCAATGAAAGCAGAGATGTAGAGCTACCAGGTTGGACTGGGATGGCCTTTTTCATTGTCATAGCACCATGATGCCATGGGAATCCCAGAAAATGCCAGCGACTCATTTTACAAAAAGGGTGGATTAGCACAACTTTTTTTTGGTGGGTGAGTCGTGAGTCGTTTGACTTTCAGGGTATTCTGGACTAGGTTCATTTTTTGGGCATCACCGATGGAGCCCATGGATGATATGGATGAATTTGTAATTTTTCAAGCGGAAAGAGCCCAATTTTTGGGTGCCACAATTATTGACTTATTCCCAGTTCTATTGACTGGACCGATGTTTTTGAGGAACATGCCATTTCCTAGAGGGGAAACCACCATTTAAACCGCCATTTTTTCATCGCCTGAAAAAGATAATCCCAGTTGGTAAAGGGTTCTTACCCCTGAAAAATCCGAACACTCTGCAAAGAATTTTGGGATGATCATCCCAATTCAAGTTTGGGTCTTTATTCCCATGATATTCCCCTTAAGCTCCCATCGTATTCCCATTAGATTCATCTCCTTCATATCCCCATTCCATGAAATACCCATTACATTCCCATCAACTTTATCCCCATCAAATATTCCCATCATATTCCCAATGAAATCATGAAAACCCCCATCACTTTTCATTTCAAATTATATATATATATACATATATATATATATATTTATTCCTACATACATGAAACATCTCCATGAAATCCCTCCAAATCTCCAATCTCGCCGTGGGCGAAGGTGTCCTGAGAGACTTCCTGGCGTCTTCGCCGGTTTGCATCGCCTTCGGCTCCATCAGCCTGGCGCGCGGCGACGACGACAGCTCCGGCGGTTCCGGCGGCGCGCCCTTCCAGCGCCGGGCGCTGGCGGCGGCGCGGCGCCAGGAGCTGCCCGTGCTGGTGGTGGATCCGGAGGTGGAGGTGGAAGGACTGGGATGGGCCCAAAAAACCCATGAAATCCATGGAATTTTCATGGGGAATTCATGGGAAATTCATGGGAGAATGAGGGATACAATGGGATAAAATGGTAAATCATGGGTAAATCCCGATGAAATCATTGGTAAAGAGGCCATAGAAATAGATGATTGAGCTATTAAGAATGGTGATTTCCCATAGCTATGTTGGTTTACTGGATGGTAAATCAGACGTGGAATCCCGGAACTAAACAGCAGGAAAATCAACTATAAATGATTATAAATGGTGGATTTTCCATTGCCCGGTTGGATTATGGATCTATGACCATCCTCGGGTCGGATGAGATTTGGTTCACAGAAGTTTGCTGGGGGTGAGGTGAAGCGCCAAGATTTGTGGGCAGATGATCTCATCTACCAACATCTGATGTGGACAAAAATGGGAACCTAAAGGAACCCCATTCCAGTCCATGGTTTGTCATCATTTGTTCCTATTTCAAGTGTCCATAAAGTTGGGACCATCCACCATTTCGTGACAGACCTAAATCGCCAATTAACATTTGGTTGAGATGGGTATGGGTCAATAAATAAATTGTCCCCTAGTAATTGTATAGTATAGATGGTTAGTATTAAAAGTGCACTAAGTGCACTAAGCATACCAATAATTAGATGGTGAATGATAAAAAATAGCAACCATAAACCAACCAACCTTCCGATCGACGCAGGACCGGATGCAGACGACCCTGGCGTTTTCCGTTTGCGCTCTGCACCCTACAGCGCCTGGGCTGAGGGGATAAATCCAGAACGCGGATTTGGGAGTTGAAAAAGATGGTTTTGGACATCCCATTTCAATTTTCAACTGTTGGTAAGTCACCATTTTTGCGAAGCCACGCTTTTTCATAGGAAAAACCATTTTTCCTGGTGAAACCATCATTTCTGCCGGTTCAGCCACCATTTTTTGCTGGTTCAAGCGCCATTTTTCTTGGTGAAACCGTCAGGTTTTGGATGGTTCACCCCAAGGATCTCCCCCATGCAGGCGCGCTGTTCCCCCGCTGCCGCCTGGTGGTGCACCACGGCGGCGCCGGCACAGCGCAGGACGCGGTGCGCGCAGAGTGTCCGCAGCTGGTGGCGCCGGTGCTGGCGTGGTCGGATCAACCGTTTTGGGCCAGGGAAGTGGAGGAAAGGAAGCTCGGTTGAGTTGTGATCTCCAGTACGATTATAATATTCTTCAAGTTCTCAATATGGTTAGATAATGTCAATTATGGGTTATGGGTTATGATATAGACAGGATGTGGTTAAACATAGGATGCTTGGGATTACAGGACGATCATTACGGAATTCTCATCGGATTAGCATCATCATGGTAAGCTCGGTTGGGTTATGGTTATGATGTGGATGGGATTATCATGAAATATCTCGGGATATATAACATGATATGGTTAAACACGTTGGGATTATCATTATGGAATTGTCATCATTGGGATTATGTATCACCATGATTGGATGAGGTTGAGCATTCAACAGATTGGAATTATTGGGATTACTGCGGGATCATGATTATGGGAATATATATCATTGTAGAGCTTCGCACACCGGGGACGCCATAAGGGTTATGTTGGTTGTGCGAGTGTTGGTGTTGTTCATCGCGCACGCAGACCTTACATACCGCAGCTTGTGATCATCTTACCACATATCTTTTTGTCGCATTTTGGTGTGCCCCTAAAATCGTCAAATAGGTCAGGTTGCTTTTTTTTGAGACTCTCGGAGCACAAGACATCGTAAATCGTGATGTGTTTGGCGCCTCGGAAGCCAAGAACCACGGTATTTACGATGTTTTGTGCCACTGGGAACAAATTCCACGGTATTTGCCGGGGTTTTGAAACATCACCTAGCAAAAACACCAGTATTTACGCGATTTTCAGCATGTTTCAAGAAGTAGTTTTTATATGCAAAAAGCACAAACACATTGTACATCATGAGGTTGTTGATTCCTGAGCGCAGCAAACAAATCGGCCAAAAATGGCCAAAACACGCTCCAAAACAGGCCTCCGGAAGCATTCTAATTTTTTTTGGTTCCAGCTCCGGGCCTTCCAAAACCAACCTGGCGCCCTCGGGTATTTAAAGCTAGCTGCAGGCTTACTTCAACGTACCGCGTCGCCGCTTTTTTTGTTCCAAAAAACGGGGGACCAAAATTGTGGGATTTTGAAGCTGGGGTATTTGGCAACAGGGGTTCTTCAGAAGTGATCTTCCGCAAAGCCCCTTTTGTCTCAAGAGAGAAGACAGCTCCTTCTCAATAGATGGCCTCCACTCCTCAATGGATCGACGCACCTCCGCTTGTGACACAATGCGTGTCTGAAGCACCTCCTCTCCCTTTTCTGGACCTATCAATTCCTTCACCACAGCTATGGAGTCCAAAGAAAATACCTGCAACCTCCTCATCATCACTCATGGCCTCTACCATATCTTCCTCCACCAATCGTTGGACACGCTGCTTTCTGGCCCAAACATCTTCACCTTCATCCTCAAAACTGGGCAGTTGAGATCTGCCTTCCTCCTTCTGACTTTCTTCTGCTTCGGCTGCATCCTCAACTTCCAGCATGTAGATGGACGCCTTATGCCGAATCCTTCTCCTTTCTTCGATTGGGTTAAGGGCATCCTCCACTCCAATCCAACCCTCAATCTTTGGCGGCTCGCTCAAGCCATGCATGACCATTTTTGTCAATGCCTGAGTTCCATCTGCCCTCTCAATCCAGTGTCCATGATGAACCCAGGATGAGCAAAGATATCTGACAGACTCCTGAGTGGGTTTTAGCTCTCGAGATCTCCAAATCCTTTTCCCAAGAATGGCGGTGACTTCTTTTCCTTGTCCACCTGCTTCTGCCTCAATTTCTCGTTGATGAAGCGAGCAGCTATTGGCCAGCGTTCAAATGGAGCTCTTGAGCCATGAAGAGTTCGCCTGATGGCGGCTTTGAGGTGTTGAACGGTGGCTTCAGGCCGCCCATTCATTTGGGGATGATCCCCGGGTGTATACGTCTGGAGGATCGTGTGGGACATGCACCACTTCTCAAGCGACTTTGATCGGAACTCAGCCCCTCTGTCGCTATGCAATTGGGTCACTATATGCCCGTCAGCCCTCAGCCGCATGTACATGTTGATGATCGCTCGCAGCACGTCCTCTTGGCTTCGAGAGGCAAGTGGCTCGCAGAGCTTGGTGACTTCAATCCTCATTTCTCTTCTTTCTTCGATCTCTTCTTGCGGATCATCCTTCGGATTTTCTTTCTGATCTTCCTTAGGCTGACCTTCTGATTCTACAACTTGATCTTCATCTTCAGCGTCTGGGTCATCAATCTCAGGCGCATCATCTGGAACTTCTGGTATTTCCTCTTCCTCTCCATCCTGCTTTCTGGCGGGCCGAGTGAAGGAGGCGACAAGGAGATATTTCGCCTTCTTCTTCTGCAGATCAGGGGTTGCTTTGAAAGGTTCTGATATGTCCACGCTCAGAACGCCAGCCTTTGGTGGGAGCTTCTGGCACCTGTGGTGCGCATCAAGCGCACATGCTTCTTGACAGGTTCTGAAATCCCGTCTGACAGGGGTGTGTCCAGCTGCTATGTGCTCTTGCCATGAGACTGCACGCATCTTGACTTCTGCTCCCAAGGTGCATGTTATCGACCTCATCATCACGGGTTGCCACCGAGACAACTTCTTGGACGACTCGCAAATCTCAAGCTTGGTCATACTAGAAATGTCACGTGGCTGACCCTTCTTTCCTGGAAGTGGTACTTAAAAAAGGTAGATTTCCTCCGATGGCTGTGGGTTTAGCGGCAATGGCTCCAAACTCAGACTGATCGAACCGTTGCATCTGCAGCTCATAGATGTTTGCCAAGCTCTTCCATTGGGGTGTCCCCCATATTGACACTACTTCTGGTTTGTGCTCTGGAGCAGCTGGTTGCTCCAAGATCAGCGTGGTCGGGACATCCAATCCAGAAGCTCGACGCACCGTTTCAGAAACGATGTAGAGCAACAGAAATCGCATCAGCAGGGTGTCATCCATGTTGACCTGGGCCTTCTCAAAATTGGACAAACCCTCAATGCCAAATTCTCCTCCGTCCCAATTCCGTAGAGGCGTCGGCATTGATTCACCTGGAACTTCAAGATGCCTAAGAAACGATCTGGTTCTACGCGGGGACCCAGCTATCCATGCCCTCACCCATCCATCCAAGGCTGCTCTCAGCAAAAGTGGATACGCTTCGCCCTCAGGTGACAAATCAGCAGTGGGCTTGTCATGGGTGATGTCGAACTCATGCAGCAACCGACGATCATCACCAATTTCATGAAATGCTCTTCCCAAAGTGTATCCTGCGTTTTCACCTGAGAAAGCATGAATCATCATTCCCTTCGCCTTCCATACCTTTCTCCTCCGCCTATTTCCAAGTGGAATGAGGTTTGGCTCAGGCATCTCCACCAAGTTCCTTTTGACCTCCTCCGGAACTCCTTGGAAAACTGGATGTTCATCTACCAGTCTCTTCAACCATGCCACTTCTGAATCTTCTTCAGCCTTCAAGCCCTTGACATCCTTCACAGCCTTTGCCTCGATCTCTTCAATGAGCTTCATGGCCACATTCTGCAACACCATTGGGCATCCGCTTTTGACGGTCACATCGATCTTGCCATCCACAGGGTGAATGGCCTGCAGGCCATCCGGCTTCCAGGAAATTTCATATCCAAGGATTGCTGTCAGGAGTCCCATCGGCACAACGGGTTCTGTTCCTTCCTCACCCACTATCACACCAGTTCTCCCCAGAGTCCAGCAAGCCCTTGTTGACCATGGGACACAACTTGGAAATTCGAAATGGTCGCATTGAAGCCTTCTTGAGCTGATCCAACTGTTTCTGCAAGCCCAAGATCTTCTGCTCTGCATCTTCTCCTTTCTGTCTCCTCTCCTTTGCTTCTCCTTCATTCATTGACTTGAGCATGCGGCTAGCCTCATCTATCAAAGCTTTCATGCTCTCATCTCCCCCAGACCCAGCGGCTTTGGACTGCTCCTCAGACTTCTCTGGTGAAGATGTCGGCGACTTGACATCCTTGTCAGCGCTCTTGGTGCCTAACTTAGCGGCACGTGGCTTCTGGTCTTCCATAGTGGGACATGTAGTGGCCATATGGTCTTTGCCATCGCAGGTCCAGCATTGCTTGTTTCCATCCAACAAATGTCCAAAGGGGCATGCACGGCCTCTACTGCAACCTGAGTCTGTGAGAAAAAGCCGGCATGGCTTCTTCTTTGCTTCAACTCCTTCTTGAGGTTTCCCTTTCGGCCTCACCTTTTGGCATTCGAGGTTTCCTCAAACTTTCGCACCTTTGTCTGGCCTTCTGCTACCATCTCCTTCTTCTTGGTCTGCTGACCTATCTGTTCCAGTTCTGCAAGAAGATGTTCACTGTACTGCGTCACAGTGTCCAGTGTTGGGACGGTGTCCACCAGGAGTGAGCTTTTGACCAGCGAAAGGCGAAAGCTGAGATCGGGGTAGTTGAGGACAATGCGCTTGCCCCCCCTGAACCCCTTCATGAGAATGGAGCTATCTGGAATGGAAACTCCAACTTCCAATGCCCTCCTTTTCCACCTCCGCAGCTGCACTATTGCCGATGCCACTGAAGATGCCTCGGCTGGTGCTTGGAGTGCAGAGAGGATTGCGCTCCGCTCTGTCAGTCCACCAGGTTGAGATTATTGCAGCATTGCTCGCGTCAGGGACCGCTGCCCCGTCCTGAATCTTTCTGTCTTGCCGGGCTGCTGCCCCGTCCTCCACATAGAGAATTTCTGCAGACTTCTCTTCAGGAGTTCCATGGCTTGAAGATTCCTTCTTCTCCAAAGCTGCCATCAACTCTTGACGCTCTTGACGAAGTCTTTGATTTTCTGTTTGTGAAGCTCGCAACTGAACCCCTAACTGCTCTAAGGTGTGTTCAAATTGCATCCTCCACATGTAATCCCTTTGCCTTGCCTCATGTTCACCTTGTGCTGAACCTAGTGATTGGATAAGTCCTGCCACCCAAACTGGAAGTCCTTGTCTTTCTGCTCTCCCGTGACCAAGTTCGCCAGTCATTGGTCCAGGCCAAGTTGAAGAAGGCGTGGCAAATGGTGGTTGATGGATTTCTTGAAGTCTCGCTGATTGCTCAGGTGAAAGAGCGGCAACATGCTCTGGACCCGTCCCTCTGGAGTCACAAAGGATTGGGGACCTAGTGAAACTGGCGGTCCAGCTGGTGATACTAACATGTCCTTCTTCTCAACCTCCTGAACATCACGACCTTTCAAACTCCTATCTTCACCACCATGTGATGCCGGTGTTCTCTGTGAACCTCGTGCTATTGCCTCTTCAGACCTCTGAACTTGACTACGTGACTCTGTAGGTGCACTGGATGGTTTCTTGGCTGAACCCTTTTGTTTCCCTTCCATACTCCCTTCTGGAGTTCTCAGAGCTAAGGCTTGAGAGGCTGGCACCATTTCTTGGCCTACCAGTGCCAATGGTTGTTCAGGCACAGATTTCAACACTGCCCGACTTGCCTCTGCTCCTCCTTCATGATACCATCTGCATGCTGCCCGCTGCGCCATCAACCGCTATGCTGCCCGCTGCGCCATCAGCCGCTGCACTGCCAGCTGCGCCATCAGCCGCTGCACTGCCAGCTGCGCCATCAGCTCGCTCAGCATCGACGCCATGATTGCCCGACGCCATGATTGCCAGCAGCCACAGCAGCACCGTTGGCACCATCTTGCTCAGCCGGTGCGCTGCTCTCCATGGCACCTTCTCTGCGCCTACGCATCAAGTCAGTAGTCATTGGGATTTTGAACAGGCTCTTTGGGCTCATAGCCTACGTTTTCCCCAAAATGCAACCCTTGACCGTCCTGGAGAAATCCAACAGCTGACCTCACCACCACGGATACCCTGTTTCTCAACCAACCAAACCAAAGGGTTTTCCAATTCCACCTGCGGCCCTCAGTCACCGCTCGATGCTGCACCTTTGTTCGGCTTCTCATGTAAAGGGCTGCAGTCGGCCCATGCAAAAAGTATTGGACCCGTTCAGGATCAACGCCTTGGCAAAATTGAATTTCAAATTGACATGAAAAGGGTGGGTTCCAGTGCATGACATTTTTGGCCATACGCAAAAACGATCTACATTTCATGGTGGATGTCTCCACATCTGAAATGTAAAAACGATTCAGGAAACTTGGTGTCAAAGTGGGTGAAGGAGGACGTGCGCCCAGCGATGAAGACTGGGCAACTTGGCGCTATGGATGATGTGTAATGTTCGCTGGGAAAATCTTCTATGAATGGCAAGTTATAGTTGAATTTGTTATAAAAATGGTGATTTTTCAAAGTTATGTTACTTTACCAAAGGGTAACTGGGGGGGATTTTCCATTGCCAACCATTTTTAAGTGCTTGTATATTTTTCACGGTTTGCGAACTGGAACAGCACCATTTTTTGTAGCTAGGTAAAGTTCATGATTTTTACCGTCGAACTTCGAACTAAATGGGCCATCTATGCCGTAGCAAACTGTTGAATAAGCAGAGGATCCTTTTCTTTTTGAGGCTTCCAACGTCTCCAAAACGTTTCACCTTTTTCACAAAACATGGGTATCCATGGAGCTGAGGAGCTAACGAATAGAGCCTCCAAATCGTGGGATTTGATAAGAGAGGCATTTTGCCAGCAAGTTCCCACCATCCAGGACCATATTTGACATGTCCCCATATATATATATATCTCTCTCTCTCTATAGTCATGTATATATATAATCACACATATATACA
>CAMXCT020000319.1:135000-268404 GCA_947184155.2 Cladocopium goreaui
GTATGTAAAAGCTTCTGTGTGTAAAAGCTTCTGTGGGTAAAAGCTTTGTGTGTAAAAGCGTCAGTGTAAAAGCGTCTGTGTGTAAAAGTGTTTGCGATGCAAACTATTGTCTTGCACTTCTCACTATCCTGTCTTGATACTCCTCTTCTCGACTGCCTATAACAGAGCTTTCATATATCGTTTCTAAAATTGCATCTCCATACTAACAAGAGAAGACCTTGCTCCTCTACGCTCTCGGGCCATCCGTCGTCTAGTTTTTCCTTTTATTTTGTTTTTTTTCCTTTATGTCCAGGTAGTACAGGTTTGTGACTTGTTTGGAGTCATCCTTTCCAGCTGTTCGCGCAACGTTGCGATGGCTTCGCTTTTTAACCGGCGACTCATCTCTACGAGGATCCTCCGAAACCTTGATGAAAGTGGGGCGGTGACCAGTTATTGGGTCCCAGCAACCATTTCATGGGAGGTGTCCTAAAAGGGGGGTACCCCATTTCATGAAATTCAATGCTTAGTTTCTCGACTGCCTATCCGGTCCAGCTGGTCAAGTCCAGTGGGTTGGAAGCCTTTGGGTTTCCTATCCTCCATGGTTATCCTCGAAGCGCCGTCTCGTTTTGGGGGATCCCCATAGAGACGAATCCCCTGTCGACCAGAAAAAAAACTCGGCACTTGGGGGGCTTGGGTCATCGGTTGGAGCTTTGGTGTCCCCATCCAGGTTTGTAAGAAAGCTGAAGAAGTTCGTAATTCTCATCATTTGTGGGTCATATAATGAGTCATATATATGTGTATATCCCGTTGAACCCAAGCGTTTTTCCTTTTTCCATACCCATCCCCCAATTTTCTTGAAGTTATCCCATTTTCGATGAGCCGTTTGTGTTGGTGATCTCTCCTTTTTTCCGCAGATTTTGATGAATTCCTGAAGAAATCGCAGCAAAATCCCTGTATTTCCAGCCAGGTTAAACCCAACATGGACACAGACTTCGATTTCGAGGCGGTTTCAGCGCAGTTGGCGATTTAGGCAGCTGTTTATTTGAGTTTGATTTTGGGATTATCATTCTTATTGGGTCAATCATCTTGAATATCCTCTTTACTGATGGCAAATTCATTCTAAATCCGAATTGTTGTCAGATGACTCACAATTTTGCTAGATAACTCCCACGCTTGAGGATTTGACTGTTAGATAAATCCATTGCAAAGGTGAAATCCACTTTGTGGCGGTTAAACCATGTAAAACTATCATTTTTTTTTCAATCCACATGTTTGTTGGTGAAACCACCTTTTTTGTTGCTGAGCTTCCAACTTCTGATGGTAAAAAATGTTTTTTTTCTTGATCCGTTGGTTAAAACCGTGAGTGAAATCATCATTTTTCCCGGGGTTATGGAAAAAATGTATCTTTGAACTTTTGTTTTTCCCCAACAGCATAAGCTAATGGGGTCTTCAGCCCAGAATAGCTCCGGTGTGCACTGGTGCAGGCGCCGGGTCAGGTTCAGCAAGGTTCCGGAGAAGGTTCAGAAGGTTCCGGAGAAGGTCTGGGAGGCTTGGTGCGGATCCAAGTCAGGTTCAACAGGGTTTCGGAGAAGGTTCCGGAGAAGGTCTAGGAGGCTTTGGTGCAGAGCCGGGTCAAGTTCAACAGGGTTCCGGAGAAAGTTCCGGAGAAGGTGTGGGAGGCTTTGGCGCAGAGCCAGGTAAGGTTCAACAGGGCTCCGAAGAAGGTTCCGGAGAAGGTGTGGGAGGCTTTGGTGCGGAGCCAGGTCAGGTTCAACAGGGTTCCGGAGAAGGTTCCGGAGAATGTTCCAGCAAGCCTTGGTGCAAAGCCAAGTCAGGTTCAACAGATTTCCTGAGAAGGTTGCAGAGAAGATCCCGGAGAAGGTTTTGGGAACCTTTGGTGCAGGGCCAGGTCAAGTTCAACGGGTTCCAGAGAAGGTTGCAAGAGAAGGTTCCGGAGAAGGTTGCAGAGAAAAATTTGTAAAAATAAAACGTTGCGGCTGTTGGGGGCACCACCGAGGCTTATTTTCACCATAGTTTTCTGGTTTAATCACCATTTTTCCCAGGTTTAATCAGAGGTTTTCTCCATCTGGGCCTGTTGGGGGTGGCCAGGAAGGCATCTTTGCCAAAGACCTGAGCCGCGCCGAGAGCTTGCGGGTCCCCAGCCTCGATGAAGTGGTGAAGTTCAACGGGCCGATGCTGTTTTCTTTTAGGGGAAAATATGGGACATGCCACCGGATTTTTATAGTCAAATAGTCAAACGCCTTTTTTCTTAAAACCATGGAAACAGAACTTTTTTTTGGGTGGAATGTTGATAATTATTTGTTGGTAAATATCCACGTTTCTTGCGTTTTTGTATGGTTAAATCTCCAATTCTCTCCTAGTGCAAATTGAAAGATCCCCAATTGCTTTCTGGTAGAATCGACAGTTTCGCTATTTGAGAACCCTTTTTCGTCCTACAGAACTCCTCAACTTTTTTGTTGGCAACAAAAACAACCTTTGTTGGTTAACGGATACGAAAATCACGTTTTTGTTCCATTGTTTAACTTCCAAGTCTGTTGGTCAATTGAATCATTTTTTGTTTCGCAATGCAATATGATTTGATTCAAACAAATCAGAGATCTCCAAGTCCAATGTATACATATATATATATATACACGTATATATACACACATAATATTATAATATGCTTCAAAAAATCCCAGATCTCCAAGTCTTTCAATGTCAAACAGCCAGCGATAGGCTTCCAGGCGATTTCAGCGTGTCTCACCGAGGCCGACGGTTTGACCTCCTCGGAGGGTGCCCTGAATCGAGGCGCTCGGACGGTCTGCAGACACTACTTGAATGGCTTGTGCATGAAAGGCGGGACGGGGACGGAGAGCATCCTGGGGGCGAAATGTTTTTGAACGATGACAGTTAATAGATATGAATAGATGGATGTTGTTGTTGTTGTTGTTGTTTTTTGTTTTTTAATAGGCCATAAGTCGCAACTCTGCAGTAAGTGGAGCTTTGTTTGCTTAGTGTTGCATGACCGAAGGATTTCAGCAAGAAATCCGAATTTTAACCCCCCAATTTCTGGCCTCGTGCCACCTATGCACTACATAACAGGATACCTCCATGCAGTGTTCACTACCTAGAATATGACCATACAATCTATTTACAGTACAACGTTTTACTGCCAATAAAGTACCTTTATAGTAGCCATATACTAGCTACTATCAAGATCTCATGTGCTATACATAATACGTGCTTGCCATGTACTACCTATGCACTATCTACATGATACCTCTATAACACTCCACCCATCCCACACGGGGGGCGTGGGGGGTAAGCTACACCTCTCATCACTCTATTTCCAACGTTTTACTGCCAATAAAGTACCTTTATAGTAGCCATATACTAGCTACTATCAAGATCTCATGTGCTATACATAATACGTGCTTGCCATGTACTACCTATGCACTATCTACATGATACCTCTATAACACTCCACCCATCCCACACGGGGGGCGTGGGGGGTAAGCTACACCTCTCATCACTCTATTTACAACGTTTTACTGCCAATAAAGTACCTTTATAGTAGCCATATACTAGCTACTATCAAGATCTCATGTGCTATACATAATACGTGCTTGCCATGTACTACCTATGCACTATCTACATGATACCTCTATAACACTCCACCCATCCCACACGGGGGGCGTGGGGGGTAAGCTACACCTCTCATCACTCTATTTACAACGTTTTACTGCCAATAAAGTACCTTTATAGTAGCCATATACTAGCTACTATCAAGATCTCATGTGCTATACATAATACGTGCTTGCCATGTACTACCTATGCACTATCTACATGATACCTCTATAACACTCCACCCATCCCACACGGGGGGCGTGGGGGGTAAGCTACACCTCTCATCACTCTATTTACAACGTTTTACTGCCAATAAAGTACCTTTATAGTAGCCATATACTAGCTACTATCAAGATCTCATGTGCTATACATAATACGTGCTTGCCATGTACTACCTATGCACTATCTACATGATACCTCTATAACACTCCACCCATCCCACACGGGGGGCGTGGGGGGTAAGCTACCCCTCTCATCACTCTATTTACAACGTTTTACTGCCAATAAAGTACCTTTATAGTAGCCATATACTAGCTACTATCAAGATCTCATGTGCTATACATAATACGTGCTTGCCATGTACTACCTATGCACTATCTACATGATACCTCTATAACACTCCACCCATCCCACACGGGGGGCGTGGGGGGTAAGCTACACCTCTCATCACTCTATTTACAACGTTTTACTGCCAATAAAGTACCTTTATAGTAGCCATATACTAGCTACTATCAAGATCTCATGTGCTATACATAATACGTGCTTGCCATGTACTACCTATGCACTATCTACATGATACCTCTATAACACTCCACCCATCCCACACGGGGGGCGTGGGGAGTAAGCTACACCTCTCATCACTCTATTTACAACGTTTTACTGCCAATAAAGTACCTTTATAGTAGCCATATACTAGCTACTATCAAGATCTCATGTGCTATACATAATACGTGCTTGCCATGTACTACCTATGCACTATCTACATGATACCTCTATAACCACTTCCAACCCATCACACACGGGGGGGGCATGTTGGGGGTGAAGCTACCACCTTCATCACTCTATTCACAAAAGTTTTTACTGCCAATAAAGTACCTTTATAGTAGCCATATACTAGCTACTATCAAGATCTCATGTGCTATACATATACGTGCTGCCATGTACTACCTATGCACTATCTACATGATACCTCTATAACACTCCACCCATCCCACACGGGGGGCGTGGGGGGTAAGCTACACCTTTCATCACTCTATTTACCAACGTTTTACTGCCAATAAAGTACCTTTAGTAGCCATTATACTAGCTACTATCAAGATCTCATGTGCTATACCTAATACGTGCTGCCATGTACTACCGATGCACTATCTACATGATACCTCTATAACACTCCACCCATCCACACGGGGGGCTGGGGGGTAAGCTACACCTTCTCATCACTCTATTTACAACGTTTTTACTGCCAATAAAGTACCTTTATAGTAGCCATATACTAGCTACTATCAAGATCTCATGTGCTATACATAATACGTGCTTGCCATGTACTACCTATGCACTATCTACATGATACCTCTATAACACTCCACCCATCCCACACGGGGGGCGTGGGGGGTAAGCTACACCTCTCATCACTCTATTTACAACGTTTTACTGCCAATAAAGTACCTTTATAGTAGCCATATACTAGCTACTATCAAGATCTCATGTGCTATACATAATACGTGCTGCCATGTACTACCTATGCACTATCTACATGATACCTCTATAACACTCCACCCATCCCACACGGGGGGCGTGGGGGAAGCTACACCTCTCATCACTCTATTTACAACGTTTTACTGCCAATAAAGTACCTTTATAGTAGCCATATACTAGCTACTATCAAGATCTCATGTGCTATACATAATACGTGCTTGCCATGTACTACCTATGCACTATCTACATGATACCTCTATAACACTCCACCCATCCCACACGGGGGGCGTGGGGGGTAAGCTACACCTCTCATCACTCTATTTACAACGTATTACTGCCCATGAAGTACCTTTATAGTAGCCATATGCTAGCTACTATCAAGATTTCATGTGCTATACATACGCGCTAGCCACGTACTACCTATACACTATCTACATGATACCTCTATAACACTCCACCCATCCCACAGGGGGGGCGTGGGGGAAAGCTACACCTCTCATCACTCTATTTACAACGTATTATTGCCCATGAAGTACCTTTATTTATAGTAGCCATATGCTAGCTACTATCAAGATCTCATGTGCTATACATACGTGCTAGCCACGTACTACCTATACACTATCTACATGATACCTCTATAACACTCCACCCATCCCACAGGGGGGGCGTGGGGGTAAGCTACACCTCTCATCACTCTATTTACAACGTATTATTGCCCATGAAGTACCTTTATTTATAGTAGCCATATGCTAGCTACTATCAAGATCTCATGTGCTATACATACGTGCTAGCCACGTACTACCTATACACTATCTACATGATACCTCTATAACACTCCACCCATCCCACAGGGGGGGCGTGGGGGTAAGCTACACCTCTCATCACTCTATTTACAACGTATTATTGCCCATGAAGTACCTTTATTTATAGTAGCCATATGCTAGCTACTATCAAGATCTCATGTGCTATACATACGTGCTAGCCACGTACTACCTATACACTATCTACATGATACCTCTATAACACTCCACCCATCCCACAGGGGGGGCGTGGGGGTAAGCTACACCTCTCATCACTCTATTTACAACGTATTATTGCCCATGAAGTACCTTTATTTATAGTAGCCATATGCTAGCTACTATCAAGATCTCATGTGCTATACATACGTGCTAGCCACATACTACCTATACACTATCTACATGATACCTCTATAACACCACACCCATCCCACAGGGGGGGGCGGGGGTAAAGTAGACCCTAAATGGATCATTTACATGCTCGCCACATACGACCTACTTACTGCCTTACACACTAGTTGTGCCAGTGACACACTACCTGGCCCCCACCCACCCCACAGGGGGCGCGGGGGTAAAGTAGACGCTACATCGATCATTTATATGCCAGCAAAATGTCAACTATATCCGACAGCGTACATACAGGACCATGACCATGAGGGGAGGAGGGGGGGTTGCAGGGCTGAGCCATATATATATATATAAGATAGCAGAACCATCCACTTCGGACTGGACATACAGAAGTACCCAGCAGATTGGTTGGTGCTGACTCTGTTGACCAGCACTCCTTTGCCAGGCGACAAGTGCGACTACTTGCATCAGTTAGATCCGAATCGAATGCCGGAATGTACCACCTTCCTGAAGGCGCTGCGTGTAAAAATGGACTTGAAATGCCGATGTTGGTGGAAAGAGTGGAATGCTTGATTTTTTGTGCCTCTTTTTTAAGGAGTCGATGAAATCTTGAAAACTGCAGATTGGGATTTATGAATATTTATGATGTGTTCTTGGTCATCAAAGGTCCCAAGTGTTTGGGGTAGATATTATGATTTATTGCTAGGTTTTGCTGCGAAACATGCCTTCCAAATCCGTCCAAATCTATCATTTCAGTATATTTCAATTCATTCAAGTCATTTCCTGCTTTGTGAAGTGAGCCAACAGATCCAATGTGAGCATCTCCATTCTTTAAAGGCCGCTATTCGTCCTCCCAGGATGACCCCGGAACGTAGTGAAGTTCGTGACGTAGTTCCCGAAAGTGGTGGGAGAGTTCTGATGGCTATCCATTAAAAATACCATAGTTGATTGTGTTATACTAGCTTGTTGATTGGGGATTATGATAACCCATTTTTTCAGGAGCGTTAACTCAGACCAAGCAGTCTCTGAGATCGCATTCTCCCAGAAATGCAAGAGTTCGATTGCAGGAACTTTTGGCCGTTGAACGGTTTTTGAGAAGCCCCACTGTCCCCACTGTCCCACGTCTTAAGGAACTCTTACCCATCTGTTTTGAGGAAAAAACATTCAGTGTTTCCAGTGAAAAGACAGCAGCGTGATGTCTCCCTGGCCCTCACCATGGGTTGCAGTTTGGGAAGTGCTTGGACCCTTTCTGCGCGTTCAAACATGTGGCGGCCAGTGAGTGCGAAACCTCAGCTGAGCAGTGTTGTCATAGGAGATGATCAGCTGCCACTGTATTGGGAATGATCATCATCCACAAACTGGAAATCCCGTTCGTAACCAACCAGTATTTCATGGAATGACAGGAATTTTGAACACTGTGTGTGGCATCTCTGTGCAAAAGTAGGGACCATGCCCTTTGCCAGGAACAATGCTGTGGATTGGACGAAGGGTCCGGGAGTGGTAGACATCCCAAATTCAAGGACGAATCCCACCTTTTGGATGATCCAAAAGGTGTTTTTTTTCCACTAAGCCATGGTTTCTGAGGGGTTGTTACAGTGTTTGATAGGGGTGTTTAATAGGGGGAAGGGATGATCTCTGTTGAAACTGGGGCACCAGTTATCGGGGCTAGCGTGGGAAGTCATTGAGGCGGCAGGAATGCCCCAGATACCGCCGGAGTGCTCAAGTCTGAAACGAAGGGATGGTGTACCCTCTGGTAAACTCACATAACTTAACTATGGAAAGATCCACCCATTTTTCATGGGTAAAATCAACTATTTCGACTGGGCCATTTTCTATGTCGCAAACTGTTACTTTATCAGAGGGTAGTTCGATGATGTTCCCTTCATAGTTCTACAGGTTTCAAGCCTTTCGAACGCCCCAAAAAAATCGGTTGGCATAAGCCGATCGCCGAACAGAGAAAGCTGAAAGCTTGGGGCTCTCAGAATTCCTACTGGACACAAAACCTACACTGCAAAGATGTTATATATATATAGGGTTTCCATAAATGGTGGTACCCAATAGTTGGATGGTTTAATGGAAAATCCTATTAAAATGGATGATTTGGGGGTACCTCCATTTCAGGAAACCTCCACATATATATTCATGCATTGAGTTTGGCAGGCTTGGGTGTGCATGTGTCATCTTTAAGTGAGTCAATGAATGCTTTCATTTTGGCTCAAGTGGAGCTGAGCCAAAATAGCATTCATTGCTGTTTCTTTCCTGGCCCTGGTAAGGGGTGACCTTCCTAGACCTTGATTGAGCGGCTCACCACATCAATAACCAGGGGTGACCTGGTTGGTTACAAGCATCGTAAGGGGTGACCTGGTAGTTGCAAGGGGAGACCGTGCATGCAGCGTAAGCTTCGTGGGAGCGATATCCCGGCGGCCACCGAGGCGTCGCTCCTCCATGCTGCTGCGTTCCTGGAGTTCAAGCAGCACGTGGCGAAGCGATGCATTCTTGCTGCAGCAGTTCTTGGAAGACGCCAGAAACGGTTTTTGTACACCTCCTCTGCGGCGAGCAGAGTTCCTCAGGGACATTGGCGGCCGGGCACATCGTCTTATCCTGCGCTGTGTGACCACCCAAAGTTCGGGGAAACAACGAGTCATCGACAACGGTGACACCGGAGGGCAATCAGACCTTTCTTCCGATGCCAACATGCTTACACTATGTAGTCGCCCATAAGCCTGGTTATGCGTCGTTGGTCTGAGGACGAGGTCGCCGAGTTTTGTCACCATGATGCCTGGGAGACAGGCTAAGAGGACCTGCCGTCTGCCTACAGGTACTGCCCCATGTCAGCAGGAGAGCTTAGGCTGCGTTGTCGTCTGGTTTCACTGATGAGTGGCAAACTCCGGTATCCCAGGTCTATGCAGGCCTCTTGTTTAGGCTCCCCCTGGCAATCACTTCGTTCAGCTGATTTTCCCAGACTGTTGGAAGCGCTGACTCGCTGGTATTGCCAAGTTTTGACATCCCTGTACTTTAATGCCGCGATCACTGATGTCCGCTCTGCCAAGGGCTCCGGGCAATGGGCGATGAAACAACTATGCCTGATGATCGGATCTTTATTTGCGGAAGACAAAACGCAGACCATGCAGAGCACTGGCGCTTCTTTGGGACTTACCCATGACCTGAGTTGCATCAATAAGACAGGTCATCTTCGTTTTTGGGCCCGCACCAGACTCCATGGCAAAGTTCGTGATGTCTTGCCACAGCACGTCAAGCAGGCCACTTTACTCGAGGCACAGCTTCCAAACTTTATAGACTTGCAATCTTCTTGGAGCAAGGTATTTCTGGGCGAGTCGGGTATGGCGGTCTCATGGCCATCAAGGCACGCAACTGGAGCTCTCTATGGTGTTGTGCGCCTTGATCGAGCGCCCCGACCTTTTCCGACATCGACATGGTCTCTGGTTCCTCGACAACGTTGCCGCAGTCATGACCTTGGTGAGAGGGCGCTCTAGCAATTCGGGGTTAGCAAAGCTCGGCCATTTGATCCATTTGGCTCTGTTTGCACTGCGTGCCCAGCACTTGAGGGTTCCCAACACTTGCCATGCATATGAATTGACTTTTTAAGCGAGTTTCAGTTTCCAAGTAGGGGTGATCCTACTTCTGGAAACCTGGATATTTGCGATTTCAGCAGCGCTGGCTGCTGCTGGTTTTGACTTCCCCAAGCAAGCTGGGTGTCGGCAGTGGGCACAGAAATGTGGGCGTTTGCTGTTTTAAGCAGGTTGGGTTTCCAGCAGGAGGTGATCCTGCTTGGTGTGGCCGTACTTGCTTTCGTGACATATATTGGGGTCCAAGCGGGGGTGATCCTCCTTGATGGCGCCCAACACTTGCCATGAGTATTGCTTGGACCACAGGGGGAGTGACCACACGGCTGTGGGCCTCTGCGTTCTCAAGTAGGTTGGGTTTCAAGCAGGAGGTAACCCTACTTGGTATGGCCGTATTGCTTTAGGGGCATAGGGTTTTGGTCCAAGTGGGGGTGGTCCTACTTGAGGGTGCCCAACACCTGCCATGAATATGGCTTGAAGTTTTAAGAGCAATTTCAGTTCCAAGTAGGGGTGATCCTGCTTCTGGGCAACTAGGTTTCTGGCCATTTCAGCAGCTGGAGGCTGTTGGTTACTTTGACTGCCCCAAGCAAGCTGGGTTTCCAAGTAGAGGTAACGCTACTTGAGGATCACAGGTTGCCCACTGGCACTGCCAGGAGTGAACACAGGGCTGTGGGCCTCCGCTGTCTTAAGCAGGTTGGGTTTCAAGCAGGAGGTAATCCTATTTGGTGTGGCCGCACTTGCTTTCGTGACATAGTTTTGGGGTCCAAGTGGGGGCGATCCTACGTTTTGGTGCCCAGCACTTGCCATGATGAATCTGGCTCGAATTTTTAAGCGAATTTCAGCTACCAAGTAGGGGTAATCCTACTTCTGGGCACTTGTGTTTTTTTTTGCAAATTCAGCAGAACTGGAGGTTGTTGGGTCTGACTTCCCTCCAGGAGGCTGGGTTTCCAAGTAGAGGTAACGCTACTTGCAGGCCACAGGTTGCCCATCGACACTGCAAGGCAGTGACCAGAGGGTTGTGGGCCTCTGCTGTCTTAAGCAGGTTGGGTTCCAAGCAGGGGGTAATCCTACTTGGTGTGGCCTTACTTGCTCTAGCAACATAGGTCCGGCGTCCAAGTGGGGATTATCCCACTTGAGGGTGCCCAGCAGTTGCCATGAGTATGGCTTGAAATTTAAGCAAATTTCAGTTTCCAAATAGGGGTGATCCTACTTCTGGAAACTGGATTTTTGCAATTTCAGCAGAGCTGGGGGCTGTTGGTTTTGACTTCCCCAAGCAAGCTGGGTGGCGGCAGTGAGCACAGAGATGTGGGCCTCTGCTGTCTTAAGCAGGTTGGGTTTCAAGCAGGAGGTAATCCTGCTTGGCGTGACCTTATTGCTTTAGTGACATATGTTTTGGGCCCAAGTGGGGGTGATCCTACTCGTTGGTGCCCAACACCTGCCATGAACGTGGCGTCAGTTTTTAAGCGAATTTTGGTTTTCAAGTAGGGGTGACCCTACTGGTGGAAACTTGGAGGTTTTCGTTTTCAGCAGAGCTGGAGGCTGTTGGTTTTGACTGCCCTAAGCAAGCTGGGTGTCGGCAGTGCGCACAAAAATGTGGGCGCTTGCTGTTTTAAGCAGGTTGGGTTTCCAGCAGGTGGTGATCCTGCTTGGTGTGGCCGTACTTGCTTTAGTGACAATTGTTTTGGGTCCAAGTGGGGGTGATCCTACTCGTTGGTGCCCAACACTTGCCATGAACGTGGCGTCAGTTTTTAAGCGAATTTTGGTTTCCAAGTAGGGGTGACCCTACTTGTGGAGACTTGGAGGTTTTCGTTTTCAGCAGAGCTGGAGGCTGTTGGTTTTGATTGCCCCAAGCAAGCTGAGTGTCGGCAGTGCGCACAGAAATGTGGGCGTTTGCTGTCTTAAGCAGGTTGGGTTTCAAGCAGGAGGTAACCCTACTTGGTGTGGCCTTATTGCTGTAATGGCATAGGTTTTGGGTCCAAGTTGGGGGTGGTCCTACTTGAGAGTGCCCAACACCTGCCATGAACATGGCTTGAAATTTTAAGGAAATTTCAGCTTCCAAGTAGGGGTGATCCTACTTCTGGGCAACTTGCTTTCTTTTTTTTTTGCATTTTCAGCAGAGCTGGAGGCTGTTGGTTTTAACTGCCCCAAGCAAGCTGGGCTTCCAAGTAGAGGTAACGCTACTTGGGGATTACAGGTTGCCCACTGGCACTGCCAGGGAGTGACCACAGGGCTGTGGGCCTCCGCTGTCTTAAGCAGGTTGGGTTTCAAGCAGGAGGTCATCCTACTTGGTGTGGCCGCACTTGCTTTCGTGACATAGTTTTGGGGTCCAAGTGGGGGCGATCCTACGTTTTGGTGCCCAGCACTTGCCATGAACGTGGCTTCAGTTTTTAAGCGAATTTCAGCTACCAAGTAGGGGTAATCCTACTTCTGGGCACTTGTGTTTTTTTTGCAAATTCAGCAGAACTGGAGGTTGTTGGGTCTGACTTCCCTCCAGGAGGCTGGGTTTCCAAGTAGAGGTGACGCTACTTGAAGGCCACAGGTTGCCGATCGACACTGCCAGGCAGTGACCAGAGGGTTGTGGGCCTCTGCTGTCTTAAGCAGGTTGGGTTCCACGCAGGAGGTAACCCTACTTGGCCTTATTGCTTTAGTGGCATAGGTTTTGGGTCCAAGTTGGGGGTGGTCCTACTTGAGAGTGCCCAACACCTGCCATGAACATGGCTTGAAATTTTAAGGAAATTTCAGCTTCCAAGTAGGGGTGATCCTACTTCTGGGCAACTTGCTTTCTTTTTTTTTGCATTTTCAGCAGAGCTGGAGGCTGTTGGTTTTAACTGCCCCAAGCAAGCTGGGCTTCCAAGTAGAGGTAACGCTACTTGGGGATTACAGGTTGCCCACTGGCACTGCCAGGGAGTGACCACAGGGCTGTGGGCCTCCGCTGTCTTAAGCAGGTTGGGTTTCAAGCAGGAGGTCATCCTACTTGGTGTGGCCGCACTTGCTTTCGTGATATAGTTTTGGGGTCCAAGTGGGGGCGATCCTACGTTTTGGTGCCCAGCACTTGCCATGAATCTGGCTCGAATTTTTAAGCGAATTTCAGCTACCAAGTAGGGGTGATCCTACTTCTGGGCACTTGTTTTTTTTTGCAAATTCAGCAGAATTGGAGGTTGTTGGGTCTGACTTCCCTCCAGGAGGCTGGGTTTCCAAGTAGAGGTGACGCTACTTGAAGGCCACAGGTTGCCCATCGACACTGCCAGGCAGTGACCAGAGGGTTGTGGGCCTCTGCTGTCTTAAGCAGGTTGGGTTCCACGCAGGAGGTAACCCTACTTGGTGTGGCCTTATTGCTTTAGTGGCATAGGTTTTGGGTCCAAGTGGGGGTAGTCCTACTTGAGGGTGCCCAACACCTGCTATGAAATCCTACTTCTGGCAACTGGATTCTTGCAATTTCCGCAGAGCTAAAGGCTGTTGATTTTGGCTGCCCCAAGCCAGCTAGGTCTCCAAGTCGAGGCACCGCTACTTGAGGCTCACAGGTTCCCCATCGACACTGCCAGGCAGTGACTACAGGGTTGTGGGCCTTTGCTGTCTTAAGCAGGTTGGGTTCCAAGCAGGAGGCAATCCTACTTGGTGTGGCCTTAATTGCTTTAGCGACATAGGGTCCTTCCAATTGGGGGTGATCCTACTGGTGGGTACCCAACACTTGCCATGAATATGGCTTGAAGTTCAACCGAATTTAAGTTTCCAAGTAGGGGTGATCCTACTTCTGGAAACATGGTTTGTTTTTGCAATTTCAACAGAGCTGGAGGCTGTTGGTTTTGACTGCCCCAAGCAGGCTGGGTTCCCAAGTAGAGGCAACGCTACTTGAGAAGCCCAGGTTGCCCATCGACCCTGCCAGGCAGTGACCACAGGGCTGTCTTGAGCAGGTTGGGTTCCAAGCAGGAGGCAATCCTACTTGGTGTGGCCCTAATTCCTTTAGCGACATAGGTTCGGCGTCCAAGTAGGGGTGATCCTACCTGAGGGTGCCCAGCTGTTGCCATGAATATGGCTTGAATTGTTTAAGCGAATTTCAGTTTCCAAATAGGGGTGATCCTACTTCTGGAAACTGGATTTTTGCAATTTCAGCAGAGCTGGGGGCTGTTGGTTTTGACTTCCCCAAGCAAGCTGGGTGGCGGCAGTGAGCACAGAGATGTGGGCCTCTGCTGTCTTAAGCAGGTTGGGTTTCAAGCAGGAGGTAATCCTGCTTGGCGTGACCTTATTGCTTTAGTGACATATGTTTTGGGCCCTAGTGGGGGTGATCCTACTCGCTGGTGCCCAACACTTGCCATGAATGTAGCGCCAGTTTTTAAGCGAATTTCGGTTTCCAAGTAGGGGTGTTCCTACTTCTGGAAACTTGGATTTTTGCGGTTTCAGCAGAGCTGGAGGCTATTGGTTCTGACTGCCCCCAGCAAGCTGGGTTTCTAAGTAGAGGTAGCGCTACTTGAGGATCACAGGTGGCCCATGGGCATTGCCAGGCAGTGACCACAGGGCTGTGGGCCTCTGCTGTCTTAAGCAGGTTGGGTTACAAGCAGGAGGCACTCCTGCTTGATGTAGCCCTACTTGCTTTTGTGACATAGGTTTGGGATCCGAGTGGGGTCAATCCTACGTGGTGGTACCCAACACCCGCCAGGAGCCTGGCTCGAAATTTTTAAGCGAATTTCAGCTCCCAAATACGGGTGCTCCTACTTCGGGACACCTGAGGTTCTGAGCATTCAGTAAACTGGAGGCTGTTGGTTTTTGACTTTTCCCGAGCAAGCTGGGTTTCCGAGTAGAGGTAACGCTACTTGAGGGTCACAGCTTGCCCACCGGCACTGCCAGGCAGTGACCACAGGGCTGTAAGCCTCTGCTGTCTCAAGCTGGTTGGGTTTCAAGCAGGAGGTAATCCTACTTAGTGTAGCCCTACTTGCTTTAGCGACATAAGTTCGGCATCCAAGTGGGGGTGATCCTACCTGAGGGTGCCTAGCAATTGCCATGAATATGGTTCGAATTTTCAGCGAATTTCAGTTTCCAAGTAGGGGTGATCCTACTTCTGGAAACTTGGATTTTGCAATCTCAGCAGCGTGGGCTGCTGTTGGTTTTGACTCCCCCAAGCAAGCTGGGTGTCGGCAGTGCGCTCACAGATATGGGCCTCTGCTGTCTCAAGCCGTTTGGGTTTCAAGCAGGAAATATTCTGCTTGGCTTCAGTGACGTAGGTTTGGGGTCCAAGTGAGGGTCCTACTCGTTGGCACCCGTTTTTTTTTTCTTCTTTTTTTTTACGTTCTCAGTAGAGCTGGAGGCTGTTGGTTTTGACTGCCCCAGCAAGCCAGGTTTCCAAGTAGAGGTAACGCTACTTGAGGTTCACAGGTTGCCCATGGGCATTGCCAGGCAGTGCCCACAGGGCAGGGCTGTGGGCTTAAGCTGGTTGGGTTTCAAGGAGGAGATGATCCTGCTTGGTGTGGCCTTATTGCCTTAGTGATTCAGGTTTGGAGTCCAAGTGGGGGTCATCCTACTTGCTGGCACCCGTGTTTGCGTTTTCAGCAGAACTGGAGGCTGTTAGTTTTGCCTGCCCCAGCAAGCCAGGTTCCAAGTAGAGGTAACGCTACTTGAGGTTCACAGGTTGCCCATGATCATTGCCAGGCAGTGGCCACAAGGCTGTAGGCCTCTGCTGTCGTAAGCAGGTTGGGTTTCAAGCCGGAGGCAATCCTACTTGATGTGGCCTTACTTGCTTTTGTGACATAGGTTTGGGGCCCACGTGGGGGCGGTCCTACATGGTGGTGCCTTCCACTTGCCATGAATCTGGCTCGAACTTTTAAGCGAATTTCAGCTTCCAAGTACGGGTGCTCTTACTTCGGGAAACTTGAGGAGCAGGGCATCTATGGGCGAGTTGGCTATGGTGACCTTATGGCAGTGAAGGCTTGCCAGGACGAGAGTGTCACCAGCTTGACTTCAGAGATTGAAGAATGCTTCGAGGTGATCGAAGCAGTGATGCGTTTCGAGCCAAAACGTGAATTTACAGTTTTGTTGCTACCAATTGCGAAGAACTACAATTCCTGTGGCAGCCTGCAGAGACCCACATTGCGCAGTTGGAGCTCTCCATGGTAATTTACACCTTGAGTGAGAGCCCTGGCCTTCTCCGCCATCGACACGGTCTATGGTTCCTCGACGCTGTGGCTGCAGTCATGACCTTAGTGAGGGGACGTTCTAGCAATTCGGACCTAGCAAAGCTAGGCCATCTGATTCCTTTGGCCCTCTTCGCACTGCGTGCCCAGGGCTACTGGGAGTACGTCCAGAGCAAGAGCAACTGGGCCGACGACTTGGTGGCGCTGCCATGGATCTAGCTTTCATTCGTCGTACCTCCCCACAATCTTTTTCCAGTTGCCATTCGTTGCAGTCATTCTCACCTTTGAATTCCTCTAGTGCTTTGGGTGTTTGAGTGCATTGGGTGATACCTGCAAAGGCAGGTCCCAACCTGGGGTGACCAGGTTGCTGACCAGAGGTGATTCGGTCTGGGGCTATGTGCGAGTCACATTGTGACACATCCAAAGCAAACCTGAGGAGAGCAGGTGAAACAGACTGAACTTTGGTAGGTGGTTGAAAAAGAGCTGTGCGCGGAAGACGTGGTGAGTTCTTCATATGTCACTTTGAGATGTATTCATGCATTGAGTTTGGCAGGCTTGGGTGTGCATGTGTCATCTTTAAGTGAGTCAATGAATGCTTTCATTTTGGCTCAAGTGGAGCTGAGCCAAAATAGCATTCATTGCTGTTTCTTTCCCCACCCTCCCAACCCTAAGAGCCGACCTCCCGTGGAGATGTCCGCCTAGGTTAGGGGAGCCTGCATGGCAGGCGAGTACATAGCCTCTTTCGGGGATACTCTTTTGGGGCGACCAAAAGAAACTTCCCTCCCTTAGGTTAAGGGACGGGTGATACCTGCAAAGGCAGGTCCCAACCTGGGGTGACCAGGTTGCTGACCAGAGGTGATTCGGTCTGGGGCTATGTGCGAGTCACATTGTGACACATCCAAAGCAAACCTGAGGAGAGCAGGTGAAACAGACTGAACTTTGGTAGGTGGTTGAAAAAGAGCTGTGCGCGGAAGACGTGGTGAGTTCTTCATATGTCACTTTGAGATGTATATATATATATGTACAATGATATACATGGGAAATCATGGATATGAGTGAAGTCATTGAGTCCCAAATTGGATGGTCAACACTCCCAATGGCCAGCCAGTTTTCGAGCCCATTGATCTAACTGTTTTTGACCCCTCATCGGATTGTTGATTGGGAATTTGCCAATTTTTCAAATGAAGCTTCCATAACATTCACATTTTTGTTCGTCGACAGTCTTGTCTATGTAAATGGGTTCGTTGTTCTTTTGTTGTGATTGGGTCCCTATTCTTGGTTGGTTGTATGTGTATATATATATACATACATACATAGATCCCTCATATTATTGTTGACATAATCCCTTCAGCCTTCCAGTTTTTTCTTTAAATCAGCAAAATTTCCCCCTAAGTTTGGAGGTAAAACTCATGGTTTCCCTTCTCAAACTGTTCCTTAAACCCAACCATTGATACTTGCTGGTGCATCCCACTTGGTAAGTCAAAAAAACTTTGATTTCAATGGGCTAAGTAGGCCCTTCTGAGAGAGGCCTGGGCTTCTGCAAGTTTGGTCCCTTGTGCCGATGCACGTTGGGCACCCCGGCAACCTCGATCTTGGCTTGGGAGAAGGTTTGAAACCACACTTCGCCTGGCTGAAACTGAGTGTAAATTAGCTAATTAGCATTAATTAGCCACGATTTTACTTAGCTATTGAGCCACATGTTTACTTAGCTATTTAGCCACATTTTTGTTGTCTGAACCTTGACGACAATCTCACCTACAAGGGGGCGAGTTTCTCGGGTTTCCCATTGGTTGTGGCAGGCACGAGCGCTTGTCCGGATCTCAGGTGTCCTGGAACAACCCGCGAATCCCAACAAACATGTGGCTTTCTGCGAGATATTTGACCAAGGCCCAAAGACAAGATGCCCGATGTGTCCGGAGCGGAATCCGGGGAGAGTTCTGAGTCGTGGAACAAAAACCAGAGGAAGCGAAACATCCGTTTTGGCTTGAGAATTTCCACATGGATTTGCGACGTTATGGTGAGTGCTTCAAGCGTTTTGTTTCTACAGCAGAGTGGCCATTGTCAAAGAGTGAAATGCTGGTGTTGTAACGTTCATGTTCAGATCATCAAGTCATTGTGAGCCCTGAAACCAGATGATTTGGAGTTTGGCCATTCCTCAATTTTCGGACTGTGCATCCCAAATGTTGAACATGGTCAGAATATGTAAGAATAGCTGAATAGCCACCTTTTCCCCCAATCTGCCAACATCCAGGAATTGTCTCCGAAAAAAACCCTGCATTGCGATGTTTAAATCTGCCCCATGCATTCCCCAGGTTGCCTGATTGGTTCTTGACGCCGTTGCTCAAGAACTGGTCGGGGTGCCAAGAAGTTGCCGGTTTTTTCCTTGGTTGAAACCAAGAAAATGATGCTGAAATAACTTTTGGTTCTGATTTTTTACCAAAATGAACCAAGCCCAACTTTGGATAGTCCCAACTCAATTCATAATATCACATTTTGGGGATTTTGAATCATAGCCAATATAAATGATATAAATCCCAGGCGTTTGGATTTTGATGATTTTGAATCTCACATTTTTCTTCTTATTTTAACTCCCTTCCCAAATCAAATCATGACATCTCCAAGCCAAACGTTGGGTCGCTTTTCTGTCTTGATGATAGCTGTTATCCACCCGTTGGATTCTACAGATTTATCCCAGGACAGACGTATAACTTGAAATCTTCAATTCTAAGACATTCTTCAGATGCAAACAGAGATATCCAGAGATATCAAAGATGTAAAAATTCTGTGTCCGTGTAATGTTTGAATTCTCATTGGTTGAATCCCAAACAAAAATAGATGATAACACCTATAAAATAGTGAGATGTTCCAAGGTCAAATGTCAGTTTTTTTTTTTCTATCGAATCCCCTCAAGAAAGATGATCGAATCCCTCAAAGATGATACACTACATACCATATATATATAGTTATTTATATATACATATTGTTATAGTTATTTATCTATGGTATGTAGGTATCCTACCTTTTAGATTTTTTTTTCCAGAAAGGTGAATTTTCCAAAACGATCGCAGCGATCGCAGGCATTTGGTCCCGAGGGTCGATGACCTGAAGCTCTCGGGCTTCGAGTTCAGTAGGTCGGCGCCGTGGCTTGACATTTTCTCTGGCTCAATATACATAATATATACACATAATATATGTGATATTATTATTACTATTATTATTTATTGTTATTATTATTGTTATTATCACTATTATTATCATCATTATTATTATAATTATATATAATTGTATATATATATATATTCTGTCTGTGTATATATAAAACCATGATTTTAATGTGTGTATATATATATATATACATGTATACTAACATACACGTATAGTATGCATCTTTTCCGGATGGCTTGGAATCATCTGTTGGAGACCACATTTTTTGCCGCGAAAACGCGACTTGATTCGTAGAAATCGAATGGAATTTTTGGAGACAATTCACACAGGATTGGGCCCCCAAGATAGCTAAGTTGCCTTATACGTGGCCTAACTATGGTTTATGGTAGATATAACTATACTTGATGGGGGTTATAATGATTAATGGTTTATACAACTTATAACTGGGGGGCCCCATCCTGCAGGTAGTTGAGATCATTTTGGAATGTTGTGGAGCCAACTTTGTTTTGTGCTTTGTGTCTAAGATCAGCGATGCCAAGCGCAGGAGTCCAGACGTGGCGGCCCGGAAACCTGGAGCTACGTCGAAGTTGGGGATGGATTTATGGGCTGCGAAACGCGGTTTGCACCTGCAAAAAAGAGCATTTCATGCACAAAAATGCAAAAATGAGGATTTAACTATCAAAAATCAGGGTTAACTATTTAAGATGGTGTTTGAAGAACGAAACTATGAGGATTTCCGAACTAGTCCACTAAAAACACCCGACATTGGATGGTGGATACTCAAGATGGTCCGTCCGCATCCTTGGTGCAAAAAAAGCGTTTTGAATGGTGGTGAACTGCTGACATTTTCCATGATTTGTGACTTTCAAACAGCATTTTGTCCAACGAATCTTTTTCTTGAAATACGTTTTCCAACTTTGCTGCTATGAACACATTTTTCTGTTGGAATTTGAAAAAAGATTGCGTTGTTTTTCTGATAGAAGGACTAGATTTTTGTATGTAATTCAGGAATGTTGTTGCAAGCAGCAGCAAGGACTGGGCCCCTTTACGGAAATTGGACAAAAACAACTTTTCGATGGGTACCCTCCATTGTATCCCAGGTTTTTTTCATACTCCCTGAAAATCCCCATACTTGTTGTTTGATACACCCAGCTTATATATATATATATATACGTATATATATATGCTTTGCTTAACTCCTAGAAGTCAAAAAAACAGGTGCAAAAAAACAGATGTCCTAAATTCTATACCCATGATATCCCAATGGTGTGTTATACCACCATGAAAGCCATGGCAGATCTCCTCGGTCCCTTCCGACGGCGCGGCCATTCCGGGTTTGCCGCCTCCGGTGAACGGCCACCTGGCGAGCTTGAAGAGATGGTGACTTCGGGAGTTCGACCATCCGGAAATGGTGCTTCAACCAACCATTTTTGTGTGGTTTAACCATCCAAAAACGGTGGTTCAACCAAAAACAGATATGGTTTAACCATCCAAACTGGTGGTTTTAGAATGATGGTGTTGACTATCAAACATGGTGGTTTAAGCAACACAAATTTGGGAGACCAGTAACATAAGGATATAACGTCTCATGTGGTTAAAACAATGTCATAAACTACCCATTTGGGAATGGTTTATACCACCTATTTCTGGTGATTTGGTGATTTGGGGGATGGTTTACGATTGCTTTAACCACATTTTTTTGCCTTTGGTTGTTATGGATGAGTCAAATCCCTATGAAAAAACATATCATAATGGGGAGTTGACCACCCAAGCATGCGAAGTTGCGGCTTTTTTTTTTTCCAGAGCATCGCCAGGGAAGTGCAGATACTTCGCTGGGGCAGCCCAGCACCGGACTGCTGAGCCCATGATGCCATGGCTGTGAACCTGGTGAGTTCTCAGAACTCAGACTTGGTCAATCTGGGATGGACATTTCTCTGACTTGTAGGAACTGTATAAAAAAAACCCTGGGGGCATCCACTACTAGCCGCGCCGACAATTTTCTGAAGTCCGGGAGCCTGAGGTGATGAGATCGATGTAACTTGGCAGCAACGGTTGGATCCGCTGGTGTTTTGTCGCTTAGCTGTCCCAATTAGATGGGACAAATCATAGATTTTTTGAGGCTGGAAGATCCTCACATGTTCGATGGGTTCCCATCCCAAGCACTTGCTTGGCTGGACCATCTTCGGGTGGCCAACAACCCACCCATTGTGCTCGGGTTTTCGAAAGCACCGCGAGGAACCTGCGCAATGTTCAGATTTCGGCGTGCAAGGCGGTTCAGAAAATGGTGATTCTTAGAGGTGTTTTTGGCTGGTGAGTTGAATCCCGGTCATGTAGCTGTGGCCTTGGGCGTTGTAAATCTCAGCATCCAATTCATCTTTTTGATTTTGGTGAAACTTTGAGGATGTGCTTTTTATGTAAAGAACGGGGAATCGTAGGATGTTCGATGACGTTGTGAGTGACAGAGCACAAAGGGGGGCAAAACCCAGTGGACTGGTGACTTGTGTTCGGAATGGTGGAAACCATCAGGGTCAGACCGAATTGTTATGTAAATCTCATGCACTGTACACTGTACACCCCGATCTTCTCATTGTACTGTTGGTTCACGTTGATTCCCCCGGTGGCCTGGAGAATTCCCTATTTCTTTTGGAACTTTTCTTTTGGAAAAGAAGAAAATCATGAAATTTTCGTTTTTGTTTCGAGGGTTTCGCTACCCATTGTTCAGTCTATGGTCATTTCCTCCTGGTTCATGGCGCTGGATGATTTTGGGGTTGTACTGGCTGGTTTAATGAGAATCATCATACATTAGTCTTATCCATGATGTGAATCCATGGTGTAAAACGACAATGATGATGATGATGATGATCATCACTATTACCGCCATCACTAATCACTACCATTAAATATATGTATATATATATATATTAACATACATTACTACTGTTACTATGATCGTTATTATCCGTTTTCCTTTCGATATAGCCTCCCGTGATCAGTCACATGGCTGGAAAATCCACCCTTCAGTTCGATGAGTTTCCCAGCGAACTATCCACCTCCATGTAGCGGTTCGGGGATTTCCAGTTGCCTGCCATGTTTGATTTCCAGAGGGTATGATTCTTGTCGTTGCATAGTCCTAGTCCATGTATCACAGGTTTCACCTCTCGTTGCAGGTAGCTGTATTTGTGGTTTATGTGGTTTATACCGGCTTTTACTTTGTTTCTACAATTCTGATTCATCCATGATGTTTGGTGATATTCCTACCACCCAGCCGTGAGAACGCGACCGAATTTTCGCGCTTGTGCCGCGTCCGGACGCAGGGGATCTGGGCTACTGGCAGTGGCAACACATCCAGACTGTCTCAGGCGACGATTCCCTGACTTTTTGATGGGCTAAAACATGCTAAAACTCTGCTTAAATATGAGTGCCATCCCTAACTCTTTGTGTGTTTCACCCCAAAATTATAGCGACATGTGGGTTTCAACGCCCTAAATTCACTGCCTTAAGAATGCAGGCTTTTTTTGGAGACCCATGGACACATTCCCTTTTTTTCCAGCCTTGTTGGAACCATATCGAGACGTCAGGGCTTTCGGGAAGTGGATCATGTCATCATGACGCTGGGCTGCAGCGGGATGCAGAGATGGATTGATTTCTTGGAAAAACCCATAGGATTTCCATGGGATGAATTTTGGATCCTCAATTTTCATCAAATTTACCAAGAGTTGATATATGGGAATGGCTTGAGAAATTTTGGTCATATCCCATATATCAACATGGTTTAGGAGGCTTCAAGTTCACCGCGGCGAAGCTCAGTTGGCCAGATCAGCCCATATTTGCATCACCCCATTCCAGCTTTCCAGCTTTCCAGTGGGACACCAGGTCATGGCAAAAAAGAAGAGGCTCGTAGCTCCCAACAAAATGTCAATCTGTTTTGTCAAGTGACGTTTCTAAAATCTTTCCCACTTATATAATGGGCCATTTTCCATAATTTTCCATAGCTATAGGTTAAATGACCAGAGGGTGTATCCCATTCATAATCCATTAAATCACATTTTGAAGTCCCATGAAACTCATGAAACAGCAATAAATCACCATTAAATTACCAGACGGTAGGTAGCATTCACCATTTTCACATCACCAGTGTCGTTTCCGAGGATTTTCACCTCCGCGGAGAGTCGGACCTTCTTGGGGTAAGCTGCCGGAGATCTTCTTGGAGACCCGGCCTGGTAAACATACAAAAAGCTATGGAAAATATGAAAGATCCACCATTTTTCATGGGAAAAACAACTACTGTAATTTTTAATGGTCATTTTCAATAGCTACGTTAAATTACCAGAGGGTAAATGGTGGTTCATGATGGTTCAAAATGTGGGACATCCATTCCAAAATGATGGTTCATGATGGTTCATAGTGATTGATAAATGTTAAACTATGGTTCATAATTAATAATGCTTATTAATGGGTATACAACCAACAATAATAGATGAAGAATGGAGAACTGGAATAATGTGGTATCTACCCAAGGCCATAAACCTACCATTTGGGGATGGTTTACATACCAAAAAAAGATGATTCTAGGGACGGCTCATTATTGGGGTTTACCACATGACAGACTATGGGTTTCCGTGATTTCTAAAACACCAATGCAATGATACAGTCAGCTTGCAAGACTTTGATCGATCAGTTGACAACTTGGATCATTCAACTGAAGTGTTGGGTGTTTGGTGGAGTTCATTGCACTTCAATTTGTCATTTCTGTATATTTCTGTGGGATAGCCATTGGAGTCCTTTCGGACTGACCAAACCAGCCAGCGAATCGTCGCCAGGTATGCTCGGATGTTGGATGAACCGGATGAACGACTTTTCCCAGGCAGGGTATTTTTTTTCGGGGACCCATGAAGCGATGAACGGATGACGAATGAAAAGATACCCTCTGGTTATGTCAAAATAGCTATTGAAAATGGCCATTTATAGTGGATTTTCCCATTAAAAATTGTGATTTTCCATAGTTATGTTAGTTTACCAGTGGGTACTCAGATACTGAGTCAACTTTTGTGAGGTTCAAGGTTCGAACAAAAATCGGTTTCAGCCGCAGCACTCTGCCGAGGCATTTGGGGTGAGTTCTCCAACCGACTGGGGCGTAGCTTCAAGGCAGGATTGCACTCCCGGTCTGACCCGCGATTTGCAATGGGACATGCCCTGTCAATGGAGGTTGATCTTTTTGGGATGCAGGTACCCTCTGGTTATTTGACATACAGTAGCTATATGGTATAGATGGCCCATAGAAACAGATCATGAAAAACATGGTTTCCCTTGTAAACATGGTGATCTTCCAGTTCACTACGTTAGTACCCAGAGGGTTACAGGGCGACCCTATGGCCATCCGATCCAATCACCATTTCATTTCGCTCAAATCGCAAGCGACATCCCCATCTAATCACATGTACCATCTGGTTATGACTAACATAGCCATGGAAAATCACAACGCTATTAATAGGTAAACCATCTATTTCTATGGGCCATCTATACCATGGCTATGTTAGTCATAACCAGAGGGTAATCATGTGAAGTTGGTGAGTTTTCTATCGATTCTCCCATGAAATCAGCATGGAATCCCCCGCGAAATCATGACGTTTCCATGAACTCACCATGATTTGCCCATGACATCACCATTTCCCTCGCTTTTCGCCACGTTTCGCCACGTTTCGCAACGTTTCGCCACGTTTCGCCACGTTTCGCCACGTTTCGCCACGTTTCCGTCCAGGTCCATTGGCTAAAACATTGCTCCGTGC
The DNA here is from genome assembly GCA_947184155.2 of Cladocopium goreaui. Taxonomy (NCBI): domain Eukaryota; class Dinophyceae; order Suessiales; family Symbiodiniaceae; genus Cladocopium; species Cladocopium goreaui. Next base: position 160,107 of record CAMXCT020000319.1, read on the forward strand.
CGTTGGTCCGGAGCTCATCATGACGAGATGGGGGTGGTTTAACCAGCAAAGATGGTGGTTTAACCATCAAAAAGCACAAATAGTGGTGGAACCATCCAGAATGGTGGGTCGACTATCACAAATTGGGTTTACGCGACAATGGTGGTACCAATTTAAATGGTTGTTAGATGGGGATATAGTGGGAAAAAGTGGGAAATATCTCAAAGTTGATTGGGACATATTGTTTGAATTTCATCATCATTTAAAATTGGCGGGTTTTAAACATGTGGTCTGATATTTGGAGATATCAAAAGCAACCACTTTATGGGGACATGACAGGATTTTCTGGTGTTGAGAGTGATAAAAGGCAACAAAAAGGCTGGGTTTTAATGGTGGTTCACCAACAGAACTATATGTTCTTTTTGTGGAGATAATGATTATTAGCTATGGGGAAACCGACAACCCCTGGACATCCCTGGACTGTATTTGGGGGTACCGGGCTGGCATTATGGATCAATCTTTGCAGTACGAAGCAGCACTGCAAAAGTCGGGGATTCACCCATGTAAGATCAGGAATTCATCTATGGATCTGGGTAAATTATAACGACCTCACTGCGACCTCACTGGAAATCATGGTTAGTAAGGGAAATTATCCCCAAATGGCCTTAATTCAGGTTAGTGAAATATTATAATTTACCCAGATGGATATACCCTCTGGTTATTTAGATAGCCATGGAAGCCATGGTCCATTTATAGATGATTTTCCCAGCTATAAACCTCCATTTACAAGGGTTTTCTATGGCTATGTTAAATAACCAGATGGTAGACATAAACACTTGGGATATTTATATCGAACCTTGAGGTATTCAACCATTGGAACACAGCTAGGCCCGGGGTGCTAGTTGATGCTCCCCCAAGCTTCTCTGGGGCAAGTTGAACAGAATTTTGTGAAGCAAATTACATAGATTGCAGGGTCCAGAATTCACGAGGATGGAACAACCACCCTACCTACCTTACCTCCGGTAATAAAACCTGCCTGAGCCTGGCGGCAAAATCTGATCAAGGGATAGTTTGGGACTTTCCCATCTGATTTCTGGACGGTACCAAGGCCAGAGCGGATCATATCCGAAATCCGCAGAATGAAGATCAACCAGTGCGGAAAGGCAAAGATGGACAGGAGAACGGATTGGTGGCCGATGCGTTTTTTTCTGGTTTCGGGTTTACCACATCAAAAACCTGGGGGTTTTAAACATTCTGGTGATTTTCCAATATAGAAATGAGGTGATGATCCAAATTTGTTCTCTTTTTTCTTGGTGGTGCCCCTCAAATCAGCCTGGATTTTGAGCGGGAAAAATGCAGCTGGAGCTCCTGAGCCCATGATTTTTTCTCTGGTCTCTCCAGGATTTGGTGGTAATAAATGGTGTATAGTTATATATATATACCCTCTGCTTATGACTAACATAGCCATGGTATAGATGGCCCATAGAAATAGATGGTTTACCGAACTTAGAAATGGTGATTTTCCATGGCTATGTTAGTCATAGCCAGATGGTATACACTATATATAACTATATAACATCATCATTTTCCCATTCTTCTCGCTTCGATCTGACCTCGGGACCGATTTCCGGGCATTTTTTTTGCGTGTTTCCAGTTGGTTGGAATACGTCCACAGTTCCTTATATTCTTTCCTAGGCTGAAAGTGCTAAACCACTTCCCCAACTTTTCACAGCATGTTTCACCATCTGGGTGTCGATCAAGCTTCACAAAACTCACCATGTCTGACCATTTTTCACAATGTTTCATCAGGTTTTGTCCCCAGAAATTTGACAAAAAACATCATATTATTCTTTTCGCAGTGTTTTGTATTTCCAACAAAACGTCATCTTCATCCTTTCTTAGTCACTTAGTAAATGCTTTTTGTTTTTAATATTAGATATTATTAGATCTTAGTTCTATTCTTAGTAACCTATGTAGTCATTAGACGTTAGATGTTAGAGTATATTCAACATTTCAAACCTATTTGACATCGCCAATTAACACCTGTTAGAGTATATTTAACATTTAACGCCTATTAGACCCTATTAGATCATGATGTTAGACCCTATTAGATCATAATTAACATTCAACAGATATTAGATGTTAGTTATATTCTTTGTCACTAGAATCAGATGTAGTCATTAGATGCTATTAATTGTTATGTAGTCATTAGGTGTTATTAATTGTTCTTAGTTATATTCAACATGGTCAATATCTAATATTGAACATTGCCAAAAACTAATAACAACTAATAACAACTAACAACAACTATTCACAACTAGTGACAACTAATAACCAACATCTAATAACATGGTGACATGGCCCATTCAAAAATTTCACCCATCTTAGGAGCTTCCCGCCTCGGTGGGGGAACGGCTCTGCCGCTTCCTCTGGTCCGAGCCGGAGGAGGTGTGGTCCGTGTGCGCGCCGGCGGGTCACCGTTAGGAAAAGCCATAGGGAAAGCCGTGAAAGCGTAGGAAATCCATGGGTTCAGAGTGGTTAATCCATGGATTGTCAGTGATTTTTTATAGTGATTTTTTGGTGAAAAAAATGGAGGTTTCTATAAATGGGTGATTTTTATCATGAGTCATGGAGGTTTCCTTATGGGCAGGCCTTTTTTTCATCAACAGAGTGGGATTTTCCATGAAATAGACAATCCAGCTATTGGGTTAGCCTCATTTCAGGAAACCTCCATATGGGAACATATGATCTAGACCTGGCTAGACTTTCTACCAACGTTTACAGGAGGCTAGTGTGTTTTTTGTTTCATAGTTATTGTAACTAGTGATACCAATGGTATATATAATAGTTGCAGTCAATCATTAGGGTCAATGGGTCAATGGCTTGGAATAGTTACGCATATTGATGAGAATGACTCAGTTATTAGTTGTAACCATGATAGTAATAGTATAGTATAATTATAACTGTTAATGACTCATATGGAGGCTTCCTAAAATGGGGGTATATACCCCTCAATCATCCATGAAACAGATTGGGATTTGCCCTGGAACTCCGGGAGTCGATTGATGATACCATGAGTCATTCTTGGTGCTGAGGTTTTTTTGGGATTTCCCAAAGATCTTTGCTTGAATGTTATGTTTGGGAAATGGGAACCAAAAAATAGGGATTTCCCAAAGATCTTTGCGAAGAACCAGAGAGTTTGTTTCACGTATTGACCATGTTTGCGAACCATGCGGCAGGCGAATGAATGTTACCCTCTGGTAAACTAACAGTTTGCGAACTTGAAAATGGCCCAGTCGAAATACTGGATTTTCCCATTAAAAATGGTGGATCTTTCCATAGCTAATGACTCCCATTCCCTCTGACAGGGCCCCGCCCTCTGACATATATGGGCCTTATGGGTCCCAATTTTTTTAGAGATCCAATACCCCGTTTTTGTGGCCGGGGTGTGTTTCATATTGTTTATGGCGGTAATTTTCTAAGAACTGGTAATTGGTACATGTATTGCATATAATTTTCATGGTCATAAATTGATATACATGTATAGTTACTTTTGATCCCATGATTCAATGACAAATCATACTATTAATACTACTTAAGTGACACTATACATTAAGTAATAGTCAAAATAGCGGATCAGTCACTGTTAAAAAAGACTTGTTTGTAATATATACCATTTATCACCAAGGTGTCCATTTTAAATTGCCATCATAGCAGGTGATTACATCAACTAATGTTGTATCCATACCATCAGTGGCTACAAAAAACACATGGGATATTTTTAGGGGGATCCATCCTGGCCAGCTGGGTTTTTACCAACTTAGCCTTGACAAAAATAACTTTTTTTTTTTTTTAACCTGATATAAAGGTTACTTTACAAATCACTTTCCACAGATTCTTTATACATCACCATTTTTTTTACCTTCAACTGGTTCAATCCTGTGACATCCCGAACGTCCGCAGGATATCCTGAGAGGCTCCGAATTGGAGCCCGGCAACGCAGTGCCGCAGGGCGGGTGCGGTAAAACCGTAAAATGACTTGGAGAATCCTCCCATTGGTGAAGCAAGGCCAGTTACTATAGGCAGTTACGATTCTGGGTGATCCCATTGAGCTGGATGGAGATAGTCCAAAGATGGAGATTGACCATGGATATCCAACAATAGGATGTAAAGCAAAGACATCTTCAAATTTAAATAGGATATAAACCATGGATATTAGGTTGTGCCTGAAAATAGGGTACCCCTCAATCCCTGTCAAATGGCTATAATTGGAGGTATACCTTATTTTCAGACGCACCCAAATATCATATTACGTTGTTGGTATAAGTATCACCATCAAACATCTATATCTTAGGGTGTTGCTCTAACACGTTTTTGGCAGGTCTCTTTAGACGATTGTGTACTGCTATTTTTGTCATCTTGCATTGTCTCGCGTACTGCTATGTTTGCTCTCGTGTTCTGTTATTTTTGGGTTTGTGTTCTGTTATTTTTGCTCTCATGTTCTGCTGCTTTTGCTCTCGTGTTCTGTTATTTTTGCTCTCTTTTTGTGCTCGTGTTCTGTTATTTTTGTGCTCGTGTTCTGAGATTTTTGGGCTCATGTTCTGTTATTTTTGCTCTCGTGTTCCGAGATTTTTGGGTTCGTGTTCTGTTATTTTTGCTCTGGTGAACACGAGCGCCCTTTTTACTGAACACGAGACCCCTTTTTACAGAACACGAGACCTTTTTTACAGAACACGGGGCCCTTTTTTTACAGAACACAAGACCCCGTTTTACAGAACACGAACCCACCCAAAGGCTCTAAAGAAAACGTGATAGGGTAACTGCCTAATCTATATCCATACGATAGCCCCATAACATATCTATATGACATCTCCACAAACATATCCAGCTGTTATCCCCATAATTGTTGGTCATATCCCATCATATATATATGTTGAATCCAACACGTGCCAATCCATGGATGCCTATGAACATATGTCAGGTGGCGATCTGGCAGGGACCTCTGGCTCAGGTGAAAACAGAGCGCCCACTCGTGCGTTCCTCCCGGAGGGGGACTGATTCCGCTATTGGTAGCGGAGCCTGCCTCGGCAGGCTCCCAAGCCATGGAGTGCCTTTGATCTTCAGGCGAAGATCCAGACAACACGTGCCATGACGTCTGTTGAAGGCCAACAAGGCCTTAGGTTCTTTTCTGGAGAAGCAGAAGACGGAAAAGAGTACTTACGCTGGAAGACATGGACGCAGAACAAGCTGGTCACCCTGGACAAACTGAGTGCTGAGGCCCGTGGGCCATACATATACACGCTTTTGTCTGGGAAAGCCTTGGAAGCGGTAGAACACCTGTCTCATGAAGAGTATTACAAGAAGGATGGGGAGAAAGTTCTGTTTGAGCTGCTGGATGCACGTTTTCCTCAGAAAGAAACTGCTGATGAAATGGCTGAAGTGCTTGGCGGTGTGTTTGCGTTGAAAATCAATGAAGGGGAAAACATGAAACAATGGACAGCTCGTGCCACCGAGCTCCTGGACAGATGCCAGCGCAAAGTTGGTGTAGCCTTTCCAGATGAGGCCCGTGGCTGGTTGTTGCTCAACCGTGCCGGCCTGAGTGATGGTGAACGTGCTGTGGTGATAGCCAGGGCCACTGGCTCGCTGAAACGGGAAAAGATCGCAGCCTCCTTGCGGTCATGCTTTCCAGATTATGTTGCAAAGCGTCGATCTGCAGTGGCATTGACCGAAGAACTGTTAGCTGTTGAACATGAGATGAGTGAGGAAACAGTGGACGAGCACGACTTTTCTGACGTGCAACAGTTTTTGCAGGATCACCCTGAAGCTGGTGCCGGCGAAGATTCGGCTGAACCCTTTGCTGAGTCAGACGTTGCCGAAGTCCTCGCTCTATCGTGGAAAGAGCGTAGATCAGAGCTGGGCAAAATCCAGAAGGGCCGCAAATTCAACCAAAGCACAGACCTTCGCCGAAGTTTCCGCATTGAGGTTGAAGAGCTCAAGAAGAAAACAAAATGTAACAAATGTGGAAAAATCGGCCATTGGGCCCGTGAATGCAGGTCAAAAGTCGGCTCAGGCGATAAGGGAACCGGGAAATCTGCTCCGGTGTCTTCGTCCTCATCCACTGTGGGGGCGGCTACGGTGTCCGTGCTTCCCACACCCTTTGAGGATTTTGTTGCCGCTGTGATTCCAGTGCCATCGATGTTGCAACAACTCCGACAGCTGCAGCAACAGAGAACTGATCCAGACTTCAAGAACTCTTCAGTACTGGAGACCTTGCTGGTTTCAAGCCCGGGATATGGTGTCCTAGATTCTGGTTGTGGCCGTACCATCATTGGTGAATCGACCCTTCGTGAGTTTGAACAGTTGTGGAAGGCTGCCAACATTCCACCAGCTGAACGTTCTGCTGAGGTTCATCATTTTCGATTTGGAAATGGTCAAGCCGAAGTGTCCACAATGTCGGTGTCCATGCCAATGGTGATTGCTGGGAAACGGGGGAAGATTCGAGCTGCAATTGTGAAGGGTGCTGCGCCTTTGCTGATCTCCAGATCCGCTTTGCAGTCACTCAAAGCCCAGCTCAACTTCTCTGACAACACGGTCACCCTGTTTGAGGATCGCCGTGAAGTTCCTTTGCAAGTGAACGAGGCCGGCCAGTATGTCCTGAACGTGCTTGAAGTGCCCGGTCGTGCCGAGACGGCTCCGTCTTCTGAGTTGAACTTTGAGGAAGTGATGATGTCTAGTCCTGAAGCTGGTCCAGGTCAGTCTGTGTCTCCCGAGCCCCAACAGCCAGAGAGCGAGGTGCCTCCTCAGACATCTGATCATGTTGAACCCCTCAAAGTTTGGTATCAGTATAATTTTGGGAGTAATGAAACCCCTCAACTTAGTAGTGATGGACCGAAATGGAAACACGTGCATCGGCGTATCATCCGAGACGCCACCTCTCAAGAAATCATTCGTGACGACATGTGCTCTCATATGAGCAACCAGCAGTCCGTGCATTTCCGTTTGCCCCGTGCCTGTCAGGATGTGGTGACCGAGTTTTGGCATGATGATCCTTCGGTGCCCACACGTGCTCTTGATCAAGAGACCCAGTCCGAAGTGCCCTGGCTTCCAAGTGTGCATCAGCTTAGGCAGTTGGAACCACAGGTGAAAGCATGTGCCCAGGTTGCCCCTCTGTCCAATCGATGTTTGGTCATGGAGGGTTTTTTCACCACCCAGGTTTACCACTCAAGCTGAAGCCGCAGGTTTTAGGGGAAGGTCTTTTGACATTAAGCAGGGTTGGGATCTGTCCACCGCCAAACACAGGCGAGTGGTGGAAGATCTGTTGGTGAGAGACCCACCGGACTTGCTAGTGCTGTGCCCTCCGTGCACCCATGAAGGTGGTTGGTGGTACCTAAACCGACACAGAATGTCCCAAACAGAGTTTCTCAAATGTAGAGCCCAAAGCCGCAGTTTCATTCGTTGGTGTTGCAAGCTGTATCGCCTTCAAGTGCAACAGGGCCGACGGGCCATGTTTGAACACTCCCTGCCGTCTCAAGTGTGGGGGTACGATGAAATGCGAACCTTGTTGCGACGCCACTTCACAGTCAAGCTGCATCAATGTCGCTATGGTTTGCGTTTGCCTGAGAGTTCTAGGTTGATCCGCAAAGGCACACGGCTGTTGCTGTCACATGAAGACATGAAATGCCTTGGACTTGAATGCCCCGGCAAAAGTGACCCTGAACATGTTCACCATGATGTTGTAGCCGGCAGCTGCCCTGGAATTCCATCCATCAGTGCCTTTGCGGGACAATACCCACCAAAGTTTGTTGAAGCCGTGCTGCAGTGCGTGCCAAGATACCGCCAACAGTGTGGTAAGCCGGTTGCAGTGTCTGCCTGCGAGTTTCTCGACTCAGAGCCTGTCAGCCATGAATGCCTGGCAAATGAAGATGCCTCAGTGGATGATCTGCAACCAATCATTGCCCGTTTGCATAAGAACCTTGGCCATCCGTCCAGAGAAGATTTGTTGAGGGTGTTGAGAAATGCCAATGCATCCGAACCGGCTCTGCAAGCTGCGAGGAAGTTTGAATGCGATTTCTGCCTTAGCCAAGCTCGACCCAAAGTAGCTTTGCCAGCGCAAACCAATCGTGTCTGCGATTTCAATCATCAGCTGGGGTGTGATGTCAAGTATCTCACCGGGTGGAAAAGTGGCCAGAAAGTGTCGGCAGTGAACATGGTTGATCAAGCCAGTGGTTTCCAACGCATGGTGCCGTTTTTCCAAACTGAAACTTCCAGTGTGCTGTCTCAGGTGTTGCATGAACATTGGATAGCCCCGTTTGGTCCACCAAAGGAGATTGTCCTTGACCCTGCCCGAACAAACCTCGGTGAAGGTTTTGTCGGTCCAGCAGAAAGTCTCGGAATTCACATTCGTCCCATTGCAGCTGGTGCGCATTATCAGCTTGGCAAGACGGAATCACATGGTGGTTGGTTTGACCGCATTCTACAAAAGCTAATCGTTGAGCATGCCCCCAACAGTCAAGAAGAATGGCTCACTTGTGTTTCACATGCACATGTTAAGAATCAGATGTTACAGGTTCATGGATATTCTCCTCATCAGTACGTGTTTGGTAAGAACCCCCATGTGCCTTCTGATCTGCTGAATGAGCCAATCCAAGTAGTGCCAGCCACCGCATCATTGATGGATGATGCAGCCGCCAGAGCCCAAGCCTTGCGTCTCACAGCTAGAAAAGCAGTAGTTGAGTTGCAGGATGACAAAGCCATCCGCCTAGCCCTCAACGCACGTCCCCGCAAAGCCGTAGATTTCCAACCAGGTGATTACGTTTGTTATTGGCGCCATCAAAAATGGGTTAAGGGGAAACTCCAACAAGGGGGACGATGGTATGGCTGTGCGATTGTGCTGGGTACAGTAGGCCGCAATATCGTTCTCCTGCATCGCCGACAAGTCATCCGTGCTGCACCCGAACAGGTGCGACTGGCGACCAGTGAGGAGCGTACAGTTATTGCGGCTCCTCAGGCTGAACTCCTCGGGATCAAAGATTTAATTGACAAGGGCCAACTGAAGTCCCAACAGTTTGTTGATTTGGTGCCGGAATCTTATCCCACGGAGGAAACACCATGCCTGGACCCCAGGGAACATGCCCCTCTGGTTCCTGCTGCGGGAGATTCAACCGATGCAAAAGAAGTACCTGTAGGAAGTAGGATTAGTGATGTGCCAGACACCGACATGCCTCCCTTGTCCTCTCCTACGGTAGTAGATAAGTCTCCCTTAGAAAGCCAGGATGGTGAGCAGCCTGCAGCCTCAACCTTGACTCATGATCAGGCCGCAGAACTTTTGCCCAGTCCGAGCTCAGCCGAATCTAGCTATGGCCCTGTGCGACGTAGAGTAACCGGTAAGAATGGTCCTCCGTCCCTGTGGCGGCCTCCAGCTCTACAACCTGAAGATTTCTCTGAAATCATGCAAGAGTTGCTACCTCACCTAATTGATGAGGCAACCAGAGGAACTAAGCGTGACCAGCCTGATACCGGCCCTGCTGCTGATGCTGTTCCATCCCCTGCCGGACAACGCCAAAGAGTAAATGAGACTCTCAGTGTCCAAGATGTTGATCACTTGTTTGAATTGGGTGATGCTGCTAACCATGAAGTTCTTATTGCAGAATACATGCAGAAGCGAGCCCAAAAGGAACTTCCTCATAGCAACAATCCTCCAAAATTGCAATCCATGGTCGACGAAGGCAAAAAGGTGGAATGGAACACTATGCTCAGTAAGCCGAATGTCATTAAGATTCACTATGGTAAGGCGGCGGCCTCTATCAAAGAAAAGTTTGCACACCGTTTCATTGGTAGCAGGTTTGTGTTGACACGGAAAGCTTGTCGGGAAGGTGAGGAAGTCAATCCTGATGACCTCAATAGTTTTGTTGTCAAAGGGCGCTGGTGTCTGCAGGGTCACTTGGATCCTGACTTGGCCGAAAAGGCTGAATCAGGTTGTCTCAAGTCTCCGACTCTTAGCCAGTTGGGTCGTATGACACTCATGCAGATGATCGCCAGCCACAAATGGCTGCTTCAGTTAGGAGACATCAGAGGTGCTTTTCTTGAAGCTGGACCGCTGGAAGAGAAATATAGGCCCCTATATGCAAGACAACCAGCAGGCGGCATTCCAGGTGTACCTGCAGATGCGGTCATTGAAGTTTTGGGAAATGTCTATGGGCAAAACGATGCCCCAGCCTCGTGGTTCCGTGAATTCACTAAAGAAGCCCAGCTGTGCGGCTGGCAGCCAAGCAAATATGACCCATGCCTGTTCCATCTCCGCTCCAGCAAGTCTCAAGCGCTGATTGGAGTGCTTGGCGTTCATGTAGATGACACAGCTCTTGGAGGTTTTGGGGATGAGTTTGAAAAATCAGTTCAACGTTTGCGTGCAAGATTTCCCTATCGAAAATGGAGAACAAAATCAGGCGAGTTCTGTGGAGCGTGGTATTCCCAAGATGATGAATTCAACATAACTATGAATATGGGTTCCTTTGTTGACAAGATACGTCCTGTGAATGTGCCCAAAGATGCAACTCCAAATCAAGTTTTGGCTCCTCATCAGATCAAGATCTTGCGCGCGGTGAATGGTAGTTTGAACTGGTTATCCTCACAGTCGAGACCAGATTTGTCAGCCCAGACCAGTTTGAGTCAGCAATCGTTTCCGACCCCCAAAATCCAAGATTTGCGTATGGCTAACCATGCTGTCAGAAGAGCGAAACAAAATCGAGATTTGAGCATCACGTTCAAGGCAATTGATCCTCAACAACTTACCCTAGTATGTCATTCAGATGCTGCCTGGGCAAACGTCGGATCACATACACAAGCAGGATACATTGTTGCCTTTTGTGAAAAATCGCTTCAAGACGGCAAGGTGTCGAAATGGTGTCCAGCAGCCTGGCGTAGCTACCGCCTTCCAAGGGCCGTCAGCAGCACACTGGCAGCAGAAGCACAAGCCCTTGCGACAGCCACAGGAACAGTGGAATGGCTGGCCCTGTTGATGTCCGAGATTTTGGATGGACCCACTCCTGCTCGTCAGTGCCGCGAGATGCTGAAAAAGAGACCGCCCTTGTTTGTGACAGATTGTAAAAGCCTCTATGATCATCTAGTCTCTCCATCATCTCCAACTGCCATTGAAGACAGACGGACATCTATTGATGTCATTATCATCCGTGAAAGTGCTAAGGCCACACAGGCTTTTGTCAGATGGGTTCCCACTGCACACATGTTAGCCGACAGCCTTACAAAAGATGCGGGAGAACCGGTTGAGTTGCTGCGTGTTTGTTTACAACGCTCTGAATATCAAATTGCACCAGAATCTATCGTCCTCGAAAGACAAGCAGCAGAAAAGGAAAGACGGAAACAAGCCAGACAGAATCACCAGCCAAGTTCCGAGTGATGGAAAAGTCATCACGCTACGTTAATGCTTTCATGATCTCACAGTCTTTCGTGTGCATTTTGCCTGACTGTAAGATAACTTTCATGGGGTATAAACAAATAAATAAGTAAGGGGTCCTTGAGTAATAGAGTTGTAACCTTGCTGAGTCTTTTTGACTCATTGCCGAAGTGTATCGATCGCACAGCACCTGGCTCCATAACGTGCGTTCGTGCCGTGAACGCCTCCGGGGTTTGACATCCGGATTTTGCGTGGTACGTTCGAGATTCCTTTCTGAGCCATGCCGGAGCACAAGTCCAGTCGTCAGCTGCTGGCTGCGCTCTTGCAGCAAGCTAGCCGCGAAGGCCTTGGTACGGACGACTTGCCGGGGATGTTTGCGGAGTTGACTTCTGGCGCACTGCCGCTGGATCAAGACTTTGAAGTCATTGCTGACGGCGATGTTCATGGTGCTATGACTGATGGGTCAAAGCGCCGCATGGTGGGTGAGGCAGCGGGCACCACAGAGACCAAGATCAAGCCCCATGCGCTGTTGGTTCACTTGCCCAGCATGCCGGTGGATCCTAAGCGCTTGCCGGATGGCATTCCCTCGCTGGAAAAGTGGTCCAAGTGTTGCATCGAGTTCGGTCGCTATGGAGGAGACGGGTTGTCCTATGCTGACTTAGTGGGGTCAACTGCTCCTGAACATCAGTCGTATGTGAAGTGGGTGAAGGACAATCCCAAGAAGTCCAAAGACCCGCGCTTCACTGACCTTGTTGATTTCTTGAAGCTGTATGAAGAAGTGGTCAGTGCTAAGAATCCCGGTGGATGCTTCCCTGGTTCAGTCATTGCTCGAAATTTTAAAGATTGAGAGCAGTGTTGAATCCAACACGTGCCAATCCATGGATGCCTATGAACATATGTCAGGTGGCGATCTGGCAGGGACCTCTGGCTCAGGTGAAAACAGAGCGCCCACTCGTGCGTTCCTCCCGGAGGGGGACTGATTCCGCTATATATATATCTATCCCCATAGAGTATCACCCGTACATCCCACGTATCACCCATGGATTCTATCACCAACAATTTATACAAGACTTCGTGGTAAAGCCTCCAAAATCTGCCAATTTGCTCCCATAGAACCATTATAATCCCAATATTTCCCATAGTTAAATCTCACGGTGCTACTTCCATCATTTTTCATCCCAATGTGTCATGGTCAAAATCCCAATGTTTCATGCTCAAAATCCCCCAAGGTTTCATGCTTAAAACCTCCAATTTTCACGGTCAAAATCGTCAATATTCCCTCCATGTTTCAAGCTCAGTGTTTCGTGGTTAAACCTCCCAGTTATGGCCCGAAATACTAGTTATCAGTACTTATTATAACCATTAAGAAAATCACTATTAGCCACTATTAACCACTATTGATCACCACTAATCACCAGTTAAATTGTTATTAGTTATCACAATAGTTATCACTTATCACCATTATTCACTTTTTTGATGTTAAGTCACCATTAATCACGAGAAAAATAATCAGCAGTTTAATCACCAACAGTATTGACCACAACTGCCACCATTTTTGGACGCCTCAGGTTTGAGCCTCGCGTGCGCTACGAGTACCGCATGCCAAGTCCCGAGCGCAACGAGGTGCACCCTGGGGGTAGGCCATGAAAGAAAACATGGGAAAACTGGGGGGATTTCACCATGAAACCTGGGATATTTAGCATGATGTTCGTGGATTGTACCAGGAAAAAAGGTTGATCTTACCATGATTTCTGTGGATTCTACCATGAAAATTTTTGGACTTTACTGTAAAAACTTGGGATTTCACCATGAATGAACTTAGTTTAGGCATGAAAAACTTGGGATTGATTCGTGAACAATGGGAATTGAAGCATGAAATGTGGGCATTTAAGCGGTAACAATTGGGATTTGAGAATGACAAAATTGGGATTTAGCCAGCAAAGCTGGTGATCATATTCTGCGATTTGTTTATCATTCATGATTGTGAATAGTTTACCGGAGATTTTAACCCGCCAAGAATAGGGGCCTTTCAGAAGCCTCCTGTTCATGTTGGGTTTACCCGACTAGGGGGGTAAACCTGGATTTCCATGAGAATTAGTAGTTTGATCAGGATGTTTGGAAGATCTCTATTTTGATAGGAACATCATCCGTACCATCCGGTAATCAACCATGGCTTGCTGGAAAGTCCACCTAAAAAATAGTTGATTTTCCCAGCTATAAACCTCCTTACCGGAGGGTAAAAGTTTTTTGTCTTTCATAAGAGATTTTTCAATTGTCGGGTGGGATCAAAAAGGGCTAAAAAGTCAGCAACCGAGCTGTGACACCTTCGACTGTCTGAGAAAGAACTTTGATTTGCGCTTACATAAACCATGCTTTATCAACATGTTCTCCCAACAGATTCCCATGTTTTTTTTTTGAACCTCGATATTTTTTTGAGTTTCCTGAGTTTCCTCCATTTTTCAACAAAGGGAAGAATTTCAGGGTGCATCCCATTCCGTGACCCGGCAGGCGCCACCTCTGGCCCTGGAAGATACCAAGCAGGCGAGGGACCCTTGGGGATTTCCAGATTTTTTTTTGTGCCCTTTAAAAGCCCCGAAAACGGGTCTAACATCGCAAGACGAAATCCCCTTGCCAAGGATGAGGGGAGCCCTGAACGTGACCCGGCGCGGCCGCGCCCGGCGCCGCTCGGCGGTACGAAGCCGTCCATTTTGGTGGGTCAACCCCCCTGACATTTTTAGCGACTTGCCATCGCTCAGATGTACTCGAAGATCTTGAGAGATCCCCAACGGCTCATCGAAACTCGTCCATTTCTGGTAGCTGCTATCCTTATTTTGGGTTGGTTCTATGATGTCCTTTCCCAGTTGCAGGTTACTTCCATCCGATTTTGTCCGTTTTGTTCCCACATGTTTGGGCGGTTCCCACTGAAACAACACATTGAAATCCTGGGCCTGCCGAAGCATGGCTTTCGCCGTTTGGGGGAATTTGCTGGGAACTTGGTTCAATTTATGCTTTATTTTTTCCAAATCAGCAAATCCCAGAAGTTGAACCCATTGTTCTGCTGCAAAGTTGCTCATGGGTTTGTCCGAAAATAGGGTAAACAAATAGCATGGTAACTCATCATTTTCCATGTTCTTTGGCAATTTTATGGGTATTCTCCCATTTTCAGACAAACTCATCTGGCTTTCACAGATATTCACATGATGTTGCGAGATACTATCCATAGAGGTCCATAGAGTTCGTTCCTCATATTTTCTATATCCTCTTTGGGGCGTTACCCTAAGATTTTTGGGGGTTGAAATCACCAACCAGCTGTATATCCCATGAAATCCCCATGAAATCCTCCATTTCTGGACCAAGGCCCGTCCCCTTGGGCACCTTCCAAGATGCCAAACGTGGCAAGGCGCCACGCGGGGAAGATCCTCCATTTTTTTCCGGGTGAAGATCCTCTATTTTTTTGCTGGTCAAAAGTGAATTCTCAACATTTTTGGTTGGTGGAATCCTTCATTTTTGCTGGTGATTTTTCTTTTCATTGGTCAAATCATTCTTGTTGCTGGCTAAAGTTCATCGTTTTTTTTTGCTGAGTCCTCCGGTTGAACAGTTTTTTCTGAGGTTCCTTTGTCAAGGTCAGATCTCACCCTGCAGTCGTTCCCCCGACTTGGCAGGTTCGTTTGTCAAGCGCAGCCCCTGTGGCCGTGGGGAAGGCCAGAGCATGATGCCTCAGACATCGTTTCTGGGAGATCTCCTGTGCCCAATGCAGGGATCCTCCACAAATTCGGGGCACAGTTTTCTTGGATTTTTCCTGATCGCTTCATCAATCGTTGGATTTTTGAAGGCGTAATGGACCAACGAAAAATCACACATCCAATGGTGCCGACATTTCCCTCCAATTTCTTTTGCACTTTTCTGACAATCTCTTTTTGCACACTTTTCAACCTTTCTCAACATTAAAAAAACATAACATCCAAGGAATTTCCAAAATTTCCAAGGAATTTTCCAACATTTGGATTTTTGTAAGGAATTTTCCAAATTTTGGATTCGTTTTCTTCACCAAAATTCCCCAAGATTTCCACTTTTGAACAGGGAAAACTTCCAGCCAGGCCCTCGCCAGTGGATCCTCCTCTTTGTTGGCTGCCATGACGGAGGTCGCCTCGAATGGTGAGATGTAGTGAGATCTAAAAAGGGGATATATAGTGGGATAGTACTGTGACCAACAATTATGGGGACACACATTGGATATATATATATAATATCTGTATCCTGGAGATCTAAATGTTAGACTTTTTATGAGGCTACCATATGGATATAGATATTTTATGGAGATACTTCATCGCGACAGAACAGGGCTAGAATGGGATAAACTTAAGCAACTTCATGTTAGAGTATAATATCGGATATTTTACGAGGATAAACGGATAAACACGGGATATTTTATGGAGATATAACACTAACACATTGATATAGTCATAGATACTGTATGTGGATATTTGACGAGATAATGGCAGACATAACCAACTTGACATGATATTTGGGTGTGTCTGACAATGGGGATTTTCTCCAGTTACGGCCATTTGATGAGGACTATTTATCATTGGGATGTAATGGTTGTATCAAGCCATGGTGGGTTGAAACCTGAGTTGTTTGAAATGAAGATCAACTCAGTTGTCACCGATTTGAAATGAACCACAGATTTGTTTTCGCCATGTGTAGATCTGCAGCCCCTCTAAGGTAGTCAGCATCTTGGTACGTTCGGAACTAGCCCCGCCAGTCATGCTGGCTTATCCTACCACATGAAAACTACAGTAGATGTATCCACGACATGAATCCCAACTTTTTGGCCTAGGGCCTAGGACCTAAATCAACCACCAACCCCATGAATCCCCGAGTTTTCTTGGTTAAACATCACCATTTTTGGTGGAAGAAATCCCCCCATACGTGACCTGCGAGCTTGAGAGGTGGACGATGATGGCGACAGGGAGCCGCGCGAGAGATGGCCCCTTGGGGTTTCAGGTGTTAAGCAGATCGCTGTGGTCTTGGAATGGGGACATAATGGGTATATCAGTATATCTATATCTATTACCCTCTGGTTATGACTAACATAGCCATGGTATAGATGGCCCATTTCTATGGAGAAATAGATGGTTTACCTATTAAAAACGGTGATTTTCCATGGCTATGTTAAATAAGCAGATGGTACTATCTATACACATATTTAAATATAGTATGATAATATTGATAATAATTATAATACTAATTATATATATAGTATAATACTACTACGAATAATACTAATAATAATGATAGTAATAGTAATAATAATGATGATAATAGTATATAGTATGATAATATATATATATATATAATAATAGTAATAATTATGATTAATAATAGTAATAGTAATAATAATAACAATAATAATATATAGTACACTAATGATAATATAGTATAACAATAATATATAATATAATCATAATATAGTACAATGATAATAACATTAATAATAGTAAAAAACATATATAATATATTAATAATATTAGTATAATAATAATGATAATAATAATAGTACTACCCCTACTCCTCCTCCTCCTACTACTACTACTACTACTACTTCTACTTCTACTTCTACTTCTACTTCTACTACCACTACTAACAATAACAATGATAATAATGATAATAATACTACTACTAATAATACTACTAATAATAAAAATAATGATAATAATAAGAAGAATAATGTGTATATATATATATATCTATAATATACTCACATATAAGCAACAATATGATATTTGGATGCGCCTGAAACTGGATAGCCCAAAATTGCTGTTCTAAGAGGGAGAATGATGATGAATCCTGGTGTTTGGGGGTATTCTATTCTCAAACAAACCTATCTACTGTATAGTTTATAGAATATCACTCAGTTCAGCTTTTAGATGATTTTCCTGTGGGTGGTCACACTATCAGATCATTGATATCATTGATCTCTAACAACCCCACTGGCTGGTTGATGGTATCTTCCCATGCAAAGGTCGATTTTGCAAAACGTCGCAAAGTGGCAACCCCAAGAAAACCACCACCTTTTTGAACGGCAATCTTTACGGTGGTTCATCCCATTTTTTGCTCGTCAACGACGAACATTTGATGCAAGATCTCAAGATCTCCCAAGTTTTCCAAGCCGCGGAGAAATCTATGAGGGTCACCATACAACTCTTGGTTCATTCACACGAGCCATGGTCAATACTGATGGCCAATTCGTCATCTTGGGGATGGTCACCAACCCAGTAGTAGGGATTATAAAACCATTACGTTTGGTTTTGTATGATGGAATGGATGACCATTACCCAGGTAATGAGTTTTGACCATGGCACATATAAAAGCAAACAACAGAACATCAAGAAACATTATCCTGCAAACTAGATCCAGAAAAAAATATCACATGAACTGCACATGTTGTTGGATTTTAGCCTATATCTCTGTGGTTAGTGTATCATAAGCTTCCAAGTTTCCCAGTGTTGGTTGTATCTTCGTTTGTCCTCATTATTCTTGCATAAAACCATATACCACCTCAATTCTGGTTGGTTTACATCCCATTGGCTAGATTATCTGCAAAAAAACTCCCACGATTTGTTGGTGTTTTTGCTTGAATTCCCCAAGCACAGGAAATAAATCGTCCATAACTCAGATTTTTTTTTCAAACATTCTATAGATTTTTCTGGCGATGTCAGAAATCACCGGGTATTTTGCTAGGTGAAGAAATCCTCATTCCATACTAAATCGTCCATCTCGCCAAGTCGTGAGGCGCCATGGGCACGGCCGACCGCCGGACTGGGGCCCGCCCCATCCGCGACTCGGCTATGGAGTTGGTGAACATCTCAGCCAAAACTGGGGATTTTTGGGAGTTTATCGATGTTTTTCAGATAGTAAACATATAGTTCTAGTTGGGGATTTCAACATAACTCCAATCAGATTTGGGAGTTTTGGTTTATAACTTTATAACTATGTTTAACTTACAAAGAATTGGGATTTCCCCGAAGGAAATGGTAATAAATATCATCGAAGATGGAGGGTTTCAGCCAAAAACCAATGCTGGGGTTGTGCTGGTGCCCCTAGACTGGACCCATTTGTAGAGAATTTGGCTGTGAACAATAGCGATTTTCACTAGCTATCTCAGTTATTACCAAAGGGTACCCAGAAAAACCGCCAAAAACTGGATAGAACCGCAATCGGGACATTCTTCTCTCCGTGGCATGGCCCTGGATGAAGGGTTGGTCAGGTCATGAAAGCCGTGACACTTGTTGCGAAGACGGACTCACGAAGCCAGCAGATACAAACAAACCAGGCTGTTTCAGGAGCGAAGATGTGGATACATTGCCAACAAGAAAGGGACTTCAGCAAGGACAAGTTCCAAACTGGCGGCCCGACAGCTTGCTGAATCAGGAATGAATCTAAATCATAAATCATAAATAGATTAAATAGATGGGCCTTCTGAGAGCAAAGAGAGATGCAGAAGGCATGATGATATTATCAACAAGAATCGAGGGGGTTCTTTCAACGTAGGGATTCAAATTGCAGAGGTGGGGAAAAAATGCCAACAAAGATCGGCATTTGACCATCAGCGGAATTTTACATGAGCGATAGTGGGGCAGCTTCCAAACCCACCTATTTGAATCTGATACTGCTTGGAAAGATAGCTATTGTTTTTTTCATCAATGGGAGATCTCCAGGATCCTAAATTGGAGGTACGTTAGTACCATATTTTGGGCCATATGAATTTGAATTGCAGGGATATTCCCTGAAATTTAGGCCTTATATATATATATAGGCCTTATATATGCTAGGTACCTCCAGTAAATCGGATCCTGGAATGGCCATTGATTTCATGCCCCAGTGCAAGAGTAGACCAATCCCTTGGACTGGGGGTAACCAGTTTGACCAAACCCAATCATATTGTTGCTGATATATTGGTTATATCCCATATCCATATTATATACAGTATATCCCGTGTATTATATCCAGATATACACAACATATTATAATCTCAGATTATGATATTCCCTATTTTATCCCATATCATATACCCTATATTGTATCCCATATTATGTCCCATAGATAATCCCCATGGTATCCCCAACATTTCCGCGGTTTCTTCGACCAAGGTATGCAGGGCGCTTCTATCCACCGCCCGTGTGGCAGCTCCCAAACCGGTGTTTTTGGGCGGTTTTGACCTGTAAAATGGGGGATTCACCATTCGAAATACAGATCATCGGCTGGTCTGCACGGGTTGTATAACTTTGTTGCCACGGTGGATCAAGATCAGAATTTTGAGAGGTTTCTACGCCACCCTTTGAGGGTAAATCAGGTTGGTGGTGTATGATCTATGTTTTTTGAATGTTTTTGATGAGTGTGTCTTCATAGTGCATGTCTGTAGCTGAGCAGAGTGCCGCAGGACTCGATACAAGTTTCTTGGGTTTTGCAGTCTTTAACTTGATAGTAACCTGGAAAAGATTTACCCAGCTATTTGAAGAGTGATTTACCACTATTTTACCACTATTAGATAGTAACCACTGTAGGTCACATGGGATTTGACCAAGCTCTATCTTGCTGTGGGCTACTCTAACTTTACCCCACACTCTGTGGAGGTTTGGTGCGCCTTATGGCTATCCTCCACCCTTCGGCTATCCTCATGGTGTCCCCTTGGAGGCCGTGGTTTGTTAAAGGGGCAGCTGTGAGAGATCTTTTTCTCAAAGACACCAAAAAAAAACTGACTATAATATATATATATATATATATACAATATAAATATCTGATGAGCTCTTATTTTTGGTTCTTTGGTGAGGTTTTCTTTGACACTGTTTGCAGTTGGAAAAGGAATGAACGGGGGCTAATCCTCTAGAAGTAAGGGCTCAGGAAATCCTTTGTCTCGCACGCCACTTTCAAAGTCAGTATCCAAATTCTATCCGATTTCATACAGAAATGATCTATAACTTATCCCGCAACATATAGCCCCATTGGTGCCTATCAAAGTTTATTGCTTTTATTTGCCCATCAAATGCATGGGCATTCCATCATTGAATTTAAAGATGATGAAGAAACAAAAGCACAATTAAGACACACCCTTGACACACTATTAAAATACAATCAAACCCATATCAAACCACTATTAACACAGCACACTATAACCACTATGACTATTATCATGATTTTCATGATCATTATCATCATTATCACCAATATCATCACATACCCTTATCATTATCATTGTCATTATGTTTATGATGATTATGATCATGCTGATACACAATCATTGTCATTACTAATATCATGATGATCATGAAACTCATGATAATCATGATGATCATGATTATTAACATTTATCGCTGTCATCGTCATCATCATCATCATCATCATCATCATCATCATCATCATCATCATCATCATCATCATCATCATCATCACCATCACCATCACCATCATCATCATCACCATCATCAACATCATCATCATCATCATCACCACCACCATCATCATCATCATCATCATCATCATCATCAATAGTATTACCACCATCATCATCAACATCAGCATCATCATCATGATGATGGTCATCAGCATTGCCATCACCATCAGGAGCACCAACATCATCGGGATCATCATCAGCATCATCATGAACGGCATCATCACCATCACCATCACCATCATCACCATCATCCTCCTCCTCCTCCTCCTTATCATCACCGTCTTCATTGTCATCATCTTCTTCATCATCATCATCATCATCATCAAATTTTGATCATCAGCATCAGCTTCAACACCATCACCACTATCTTCAGCATCATCAGCTTCAGCATCGTCTTCATCATCATCACCTTCATCAGCACCACCATCATGATCAGCTTCATCATCATCATCACCACCACCATCATCATCATCATCATCATCATCACCACCACCATTAGCATAAGCATCATCATCAGCATCGTCATCATCAAAATCAACATTATCATCATCCTCCTCATCAACATCACCATCACCATCACCATCACCATCACCATCACCATCATCATCATCATCATCATCATCATCGTCATCGTCATCGTCATCATCATCATCACTATCATCGTTTTTACTGTTTTTATTTCTATAACTATTATTATTTTTTATTATCATGATTATTTTCTCTTTTATCATTTCTATTTTTTGCCGTTTCCAGACACAACTCGCACATTCTCACCTCATCGCCAGGCTGCCCCACCCGGCACCTGGTCCGGCGCGCGGCCGGGCTTCCGGGACGGCCGGGACGGCCGGGACGGCCGGGACGGCCGGGACGGCCGGGACGGCCGGGACGGCCGGGACGGCAGGGAGGGCGGCCGAACAGTGGCCTTTGGCGCGCCGCCGCCCAGCGACTGGCAGGCGCGATCCCAGCTAGCTATGGTTGATTTAATGGGGTTTAATGGGATTTAATAGGATTTTATGGTGATTTCCATGGGATTTTATGGTGGTTTAATGGGATCTAATGGTGATTAATGGACGTTTAACCTCTGGTAAACAGTCCCAAAAACTATGGAAAGATCCACCGTTTTCAATGGGAAAATCCACTATTTCTATGGTCATTTTCAATAGCAAACTGTTAAATTACCAGAGGGTAATAGTGATGTTAATAGTGATTAATGATTAGTGATGTTCATCCAATATTGGGTAATACTGGTTGATAGTGGTTGATGATGTTGTTAATAATGGTTAATAGTGGTGAATAACTGTCAATTTCTAGGTTAGTACTGTACTGTGGTCAATGCAGAAAAATCAAAGAGTTTATTATACGATATTTTCATGGGATATTGATTGGATAACATGGATTTTTCGATGGAGAAGAGTGGGAAAATATGGGATTTTTATTATGTGCTAACTATACAATAGACCATCCCCGATATAGAGGTTTAGTATTGGGTATACCGGTATACCCCCGTTGAAATGGGATGATGCAAACGACCAATCCATTGGACCAATCAGGGCGCCTCTGCGCGCGGAGACGAAGATGCCAGGTGGGGGGGGTTGGTTGCATCAAAGTAGGGGGTTCACTAAGAAAAATCCATGGAAAATGGATGGTTAATAGGGAACTGTAGGGGTATTGTTAGGATATTGATCTGGGATATTGATCTGGGATATTCCCCGAATTGGTGTCATCAAACATGGCTTGGGAAATGCCCGATTTTTCGCCACGCAGGTTTTTCATTCCCTGGGAAAATCATGGAAGCGGTGGATTTTCCAGCCATCAAAGTCATCCAGGTTTCACCAGATGGGAACACCACCAAGCTTCGAGCATGGGAGCCGGAACACTTTCGGCTGAGCTCATTAGTTGCATCATGGGAGAAACCAAGAACCCCCAAGGTGAAGGCCCCTGCCTGGCTTGGGGATGGAACGATTTCGCTGAACACGTCATTAAGGCAACAATCGATGCATAGATTCCGCCGGCATCTCCAAATTTTGTTATCCAGCATCAACCCCAGGTATATAATGGTGTGTATAATATATATATATAAAATATATAATACGTATATATATATATATTTGGTATAGGCCAACTGCGCTAACGGTTAACGAAGTGGGGCACCACTTTCTTCATGTTGGCCTTGCCTCCTTCGAGGTCCCGAAGCGTTAAGAGAAAGTCCGGGGCTAAGCGAAGCCATGGGTGATTCAGGGTTGATTTTTGTTGGGGTGATTTTTCCAGAATTATGGCAGAATTGTGGCGATGATTGAATATGGCGTTGGACCTCTGTTTAAAGTGGATTTTGCGGAAATCTCGAAGTTGGAATAGATGGGTGGTGGAGTTTCGTTGGTCTTTTGAAGGCTTTTTGTTTTGGCGAGCGCAAGAGTGGAATGATTTGGAGATGGTTTTCTCATGTTTTCTCATGGAACATGGCTAATTTTCATGCTAATTAGCCATGAAATTGAAGCCTTCCTGGTAGAATTTGGCTCTCCTCCTGGTACGTCCCAACTCTTAGGACCTGTTCGCATGACTGGGTCCTAGTAGAATCTTTGTTGGTGGATCTTTCCATCGATGGCTAAGATTGGCTAAGGCCAAAAACCCTGTTTTCTACTCACTGAAAAAAAATGTCCATCTGGCAGTCAAAGGTGGATTGCTGGAAGATTCCCCAGTTCTGGATGATTTTCCCGAACTAAACCTCCATTTACTTCTGGATTATCCAGCCATATAGCAATGTTTGATGACACCAGAGGGGAATATCCCAGATCAATACCCCAGATCAATACCCCAGATCAATATCCTAACAATATCCCAACAACAAATCCTATGAACTGTCCATGAACCATGGATTTACCATGACTGCCTGTCGCCTAGGCATCGCAGAAGGAAATGACTGGCCGGGGACGGAGCGCCGCAGCGCCAGGGGCAGCACCAGGGTTGAATGGTGGAAGGTAATGATGGTTAACGAGGGTAAATATATGTGGGAAATAATTAATGTGGTTAAAAATGGTTATACAACCAACAATAATAGATGAAGAATGGATAACTGTTGAATTTCCTGTCTTGAGAGACACCCTTTCCATCGCCATTTAGGGATGGTGTATCCAATGAATCTATGGCAATATCGGGGATGGTTTATGATTACCACATTGACCCAGCCCCATTCCATGTCGGCGACATGACAATGATTTCCTCGGAGAACGAAGACAGCCATGACAGCTATGTTTTTTCTTGTCCCTCCGCGGGATGTCGTCACATATTTTTCGAACTCCAGTTTTCGAACTCCACCTTACTGGTTTGTACCCTCTGGTAAACGTTTCACAATTTTTAATGGGTAAATCAACTATAAATGGTAATTTTCAATAGCAAACTGTTTGTTTACCAGAGGGTAACTCCACTCGAAACTCAAAAGACCAAGTTGGGCATTTCCTTTGAACCTCAGCAACCAGAAGTGACCGAAAACCACACCCAGTCTTGGGATAGCAACCCCAGGGTTGGTACTCAGGTCCTTGAGAGGAACATCCAACCCCAAGAAAGCTCAAAACTGCAGTGAAAATCGGCACCCGGAGAGATCCCCTGGCGCAGACGGCGTAGATGGCAGTGGAAAAAGCGAAAGAAAAGCTTTGCCGATGGGAAGAGGTGCTTGCGTGACGCCCACAAAAGCTCTGGTATAATGAAACATGGCAATAGACAATCCCCCGGTTTTCAAGATGATTTCCCCTATTGGAATTGGGATTGTCCAGACAGCGATGGCTATGATTACCGGAGGACAAGTATATACCCAACTGACTGGAGTATAAAACTCAGACTTGGCTTAAGGGTGCTAAGCCGCTAGCCGCTACGTGCCACTTGACAAGGATGGCAACCCATGGGGAATGCTTGGCAGAATGCCAGCCCTGGGACCAAAAAATGCAGAGACATGAGGTGCCAATTCAGGGGATCATGCATCTTATGCCTTGTTTTGATAAATTTTGATACATTTCTGTTGCAAGCAACGTGAAACCTCCTGGGTTGTGGCTGAAAGGGACCGTTTGCCAAACCTTGAACAACTCCCAAGATGCAGTTTGGAACAGTGCCCAGAAGATGGCTCATTTGCCCAGAAAATGCTCCCGGATGTCTCCCAGATGTTCTTTTTCTCGGGAAAAAAATCCGGAAACTCCAAGATTGGACTGGTAAGCCCACGGTTCCAATAGATCTTTCCTCGATTCAATGGGAATTCCAGGATCCTAAAATGGAGGTACTGTACCATATAAGGCCATATTTTGTTGGGATATTCCCTTACATAGGCCTAGAAAATATGCCTTATATATGGTAGGTACCTTCAATCAATTGGTTCCTGAGATGGCCAGTGACTCGTGTTTCATTCTCTGGGCTCCAGAGGGTAGATTTCTCACTTCCTTCCATGTGCAAAGGCGCAGGCGCCGGCCAAGGGAGTAGAGCTGGATATGTTTGAAACCCTTCCATTGGCAAACCTACATTGACATTCTAGTGGGGCTCATATATATATAATATAATATATAATATAATGTAATATAATATAATATAATATAATATGATATAATATAATATACCAGTGGTACCGCACAAGGCGGTGGCGGAAGTTTCAAAAATAGGAAACCTATAGGAGAAGTTGGTTGTTGTAAATCACGGATGGCAGAGCGAATCCACTGATGGACCGAAAGGTGGTTGGAGGTGTGTTTGTTTGGAGTGGTTGCAATGGTTGCGCAGTGGTCACCTCACCCACAACTGCTGGATGTAGTGTGGTGTAGTGCAGTTGTAGTTGTAGCTGTAGCTGTAGTTGTAGTTGTAGTTTTAGCTGTAGTTGTCGTTGTAAAGTAGTGTAGTCTAATGTAGTGTAGTGTAGCGCAGTGTACTGTAGTGTAGTCTACTGTCGTGTTGTGTACTCTAGTGTAGTATAGTGTAGTCTAGTGTGGTATAGTGTAGTGTAGTCAAGTGTAGTGTGTGTGAAGTAGTGTAGTTGTAGTTGTAGTGTAGTGTCCTATAGTTGTAGTTGTAGTTGTAGTGTAGCGTAGTGTAATTAGTGTAGTGTAGTGTTGTGTAATGTAGTGGTGTAGTAGTGGTGTAGTAGTGGTGTAGTAGTGGTGTAGTAGTGGTGTAGTAGTGGTGTAGTAGTGGTGTAGTAGTGGTGTAGTAGTGGTGTAGTGTTGTGTAAGTAGTAGTGTTGTGTAGTAGTGGTGTAGTAGTGGTGTAGTAGTGGTGTTAGTAGTGGTTTAGTAGTGGTTTAGTAGTGGTTTAGTAGTGGTTTAGTAGTGGTTTAGTAGTGGTTTAGTAGTGGTTTAGTAGTGGTTTAGTAGTGGTTTAGTAGTAGTAGTAGTAGTAGTAGTAGTAGTAGGAGTAGTAGTAGTTGACCGCCGCAACTTTCTTTGTTCGTTTGGATCCTGTTTTATTTTTTTTATTTCTAATCACATCCACCCATTTTGGTGCTGTTCATATCCCAATTCTGGAAATATGCGCGCCCAAGAATATACCTAGATGCCTATGAGGAAATAAACATGTGTATATATGTATATATATGTATATACATCCACATTTATGCAGAAGCCCACGAATATAATCATAGATATATACGTATGCAGTCACACACACATATATATATACACATATATATATATTTACATAGATAGCCACGAATAGACGCACATACTCACTTACTTATGTCTGTATATTTGCATAAACATATATGGATACCTGTGCATATATAAATACCTCTAATATATATGTATACATACATACATACATACATACATACATACGTACATACGTACATATGTACATATGTACATATGTACATATGTACATACATACATACATACATACATACATACATACATACATACATACATACATACATATGTACATACATACATATGTACATACATGCATACATACGTACGTACGTACGTACATACATACATAGATACATAGATACCCATAGGAACTACCTTCTGATTCTGCAGCCAGGCTGCGGTGTCACACGGCACCAAAGAACGGGCGTGCCATGGCCGTTCGCCAGGCAGTGCTCAGTGCCAAGAGCTTTACAGCGAGTCCCTTGGTGTTTTAACGGCGAAGGAGGCAACGGTTACTGATAGTAGGATCATAGTAGCAATAATGGAAGTGATACGTGTTGTGATAGTACGTAGCAGAGAATTGTAGTACATAGTAAATAGCCATAATATTGGTGATGATGATCATGTTGATGATAACGGTTAGTTTTGGCTGAATTCAAATCACGTCACAGCGACGTCACTATGGACAATGGTTCGGGGAATCATTCCAGATATTGACCAAACATTCCAGATTGGTGAATGATTGTGCTTGAGCCGGATCATTTTCAGAGAGGAATGGGTACGGGACTGATGAGAGGACGATACTGACAATAGCCATAATTGGGGTTTATATTCAAGTATGCGCATATTTACATAGCAATGGTAGCAGTGTAGAATGATGACAAAAACCATCATCATCATCTTTTCTTCATCCTCATCAGCATGATCATCTTCATCTTCATCCACCTCCTCATCATCATCATCACCATCATGATCATCATCATCACCATTAACCTCATCATGGTCATCATCACATTCTTCATCTTCTTCTTCGTCTTTATCACCACCACCATCAAAATCGTCACCATTGTGATCATCATCATCACCACCATGATCATGTTCACCTTCATCTTCATCTTCCTCCTCCTCCTCCTCCTCACCATCATCATTATCGTCGCCATCATCATCATCATCACCACCATCATCATCATCATCATGATCATGATCATCATGATGATCATCATCATCATCATCATCACCGTCGTCATCATCATCTTTTCTTCATCCTCATTAGCATGATCATCTTCATATTCATCCTCTTTTTTCTCCTCCTCCTCCTCCTCCTCCTCCTCATCCTCTTCCTCATCCTCATCATCCTCATCATCATCATCATCGTCATGATCATCATCATCATCATCGTCATCATTACCATCATCATCATCAACATCATCATCATCATCATCATCATCATCTTCACCATTATCCTCATCATGGTCATCATCACATTCATCATCATTACCATCATCACCACCATCAAAATCGTCATCATTGTGATCATCATCATGATGATCATCACCATGATGATGATCATCACCATCACCATCACCATCATCATCATCATCATCTTCATCATCATCGTCATCTTCATCTTCATTTTCATCTTCATCTTCATCTTGATTCTCATCACCATGATCGTGATAATGAAAGGTTTGTGTATCCTCGAAAAACCCCTTTACTTGTACAGCTCAGCCTCAGCTCAGCCTGCCGGGAAGGGGGTTTTTAGCGACAGTAACAGGGGCTTTTCCAAACAGTTGCAACTTTACGAGAAAGTCTGGGGGGAATTGCGACCGTCTCCACGGAGAAGGGTTTTTTGCAACGGTTCAGCGAGGGTTTTTTGCGACGGTTCAGTGAGTAGCATCAGTGGCGCAGAGTAAGGGGAGGGGGAGGAGGAGGCGGAGGCGGAGGCGGAGGCGGCGGAGGAGGAGGAGGAGGAGGAGGAAGAGGAAGAGTCGTCGAGGCGGTTGGCGAGGGCACGAGGAACGAGTGAGAGCGACGAGTGGTAGTGGTCGCAAATGTGCAACATGATCGGTAGTAGCCGGGTAAGAGTAGATATTGGGTGGCAGACAAAATAGGGGGAGGGACGACGCCGCCGAGCTGCGCTTGTGTGCTTTGATGGTGCTTTTTGTTGCCTCCTTGTGCGATGTTGTGGAAGAGGTGGTGTTGCGCAGCTGCGCGTGGCGGTGCCTATAAACAACCGGGAAGGGGTGCAGGGGGAGGGCGCAGAGCCTCCCCCCGCAGGTCGTTCCATGTTAATGTGGTCGCGGAGCAGTGGTCGCGGAGCCGGATGAGGTGGTCTTGCGCAGCCTACAAGTAGAAGTAGTAGTAGAAGAAGAAGTAGTAGTAGTAGTAGTTAGTAGGTGGTGGTAGGTAGTAGTAGTAGTAGTAGCAGTAGCAGTAGCAGTAGCAGTAGCAGCAGCAGTAGCAGTAGGAGTAGGAGTAGGAGTAGGAGTAGGAGTAGGAGTAGTAGTAGTAGTAGTAGTAGTAGTGGTAGTAGTAGTAGTAGTAGTAGTAGTAGTACTAGTAGTAGTAGTAGTAGTAGTAGGTAGTAGTAGTAGTAGTAGCAGGTAGTAGTAGTAGTTATAGTAGTAGTTGTAGTAGTAGTAGTAGTAGTAGTAGGTAGTAGTAGTAGTAGTAGGTAGTAGGTAGTAGGTGTAGTAGTAGTAGTAGTAGTAGCAGTAGCAGTAGCAGTAGGTAGTAGGTAGTAGGTAGTAGGTAGTAGTAGTAGGTCGTAGGTCGTAGGTCGTAGGTCGTAGGTCGTAGGTCGTAGGTCGTAGGTCGTAGGTCGTAGGTAGTAGGTCGTAGGTAGTAGGTAGTAGTAGGTAGTAGGTAGTAGGTAGTAGGTAGTAGGTAGTAGGTAGTAGGTAGTAGGTAGTAGGTAGTAGGTAGTAGGTAGTAGGTAGTAGGTAGCAGTGAGCAGTGAGCAGTGAGCAGTGAGCAGTGAGCAGTGAGCAGTGAGCAGTGCAGTGAGCAGTGAGGAGTTAGGAGTTAGTAGTTAGTAGGTAGTAGGTAGTAGGTAGTAGGTAGTTCGTAGTTGGTAGTTGGTAGTTGGTAGTTGGTAGTTGGTAGTAGGTAGTAGGTAGTAGATAGTAGGTAGTAGGTAGTAGGTAGTAGGTAGTAGGTAGTAGGTAGTAGGTAGCAGGTAGCAGGTAGCAGGTAGCAGGTAGCAGGTAGCAGGTAGCAGGTAGCAGGTAGCAGGTAGCAGGTAGCAGGTAGCAGGTAGCAGGTAGCAGGTAGCAGGTAGCAGGTAGCAGTGAGCAGTGAGCAGTGAGCAGTGAGCAGTGAGCAGTGAGCAGTGAGCAGTGAGCAGTTAGGAGTTAGGAGTTAGGAGTTAGGAGTTAGGAGTTCGTAGTTAGTAGTTAGTAGTTAGTAGGTAGTAGGTAGTAGGTAGTAGGTAGTAGGTAGTTCGTAGTTAGTAGGTAGTAGGTAGTAGGTAGTAGGTAGTAGGTAGGTAGGCAGGTAGGCAGGTAGGCAGGCAGGCAGGCAGGCAGGCAGGTAGGTAGGTAGGCAGGCAGGCAGGCAGGTAGGTAGTAGGGGTAGGAGTAGGAGTAGGAGTAGGAGTAGGAGTAGGAGTAGGAGTAGGAGTAGGAGTAGGAGTAGGAGTAGGAGTAGGAGTAGGAGTAGTAGTAGGAGAAGGAGTAGGAGTAGTAGTAGTAGTAGTAGTAGTAGCAGTAGCAGTAGTCGTAGTCGTAGTCGTAGTCGTAGTCGTCGTCGTAGTAGTAGTAGTAGTACTAGTACTAGTACTAGTACTAGTACTAGTACTGTACTAGCCGTCGTTGTCGCAATGCCTGTCTTTCCGCTGCCCGTCGCAAAAAACCCCTCCACCGACGCAAAAAACTCCACTGCCCGTCGCAAAAAACTTTCACTATTCGCTCACCGTCGCAAAAAACCTCCCTAGCCGTCGCAAAAAAACCTTCTGAACCGTCGCAATAAACCCTCTGGCATTCCCCGTCGCAAAAAACCCTTCTAGCATTGCACCGTAGCCAAAAACCCCGGTTACCGTCGCAAAAAACCCGAAGCCCTTTTGCTGCCTCCCCCGAACTCCTGCTTCAATATGTCGTGAGGTATGTCGGCCCTTGCCAAGCGCGTTGCGTGGCAGGAAGCCATCGCACTCTTCGAGGGCATGAGAAACCAATCTATCCAGGCGGCAAAGGGCCAAACAGAGGGGATTTCATGGGGATTTACCCAAGTAAAATGATGATTTACCCAACTAAAACGGTGATTTATACTTTACACAGCTTGATGATCATGGTTTCATGTTAATATGGACACGGATTGGCCTCACACCTTAACTTGTGAGACAGTTTGATGGTGGAACGTGAGGATCAACCATGGTCAACCATCAGATTTTGGCCGTTTTTGGCCCAATTCTGAGGCGTCTTTAGTCACTACAAGAAGGGCCCCAGAGATGGGTAAGTTGGCTTAAAACTAGGCCAACAGAAGGATTTATGTTGGCGATATCTACTCTTGGATGTCAACATAAACTAATCTATATCTGGGGGCCCATCTTGCCTAGTTTTAAACAAACTTGCCTGTTGGAAATCCGTTAAATCCTTTGTAAATCTTCTTTTGTGCTTGGTAGATCCAATCTTTTGCTGGTAATCTCATCGTTTTTGTTTTTATTGCTGAAACTCCCCAAGTCCAAAATTTGCTGCTTCAATTCACATCTTTAGTGGTTAAGGTCCCTCTCAATGTGAGGCAGACGCCTTCAGTTACAGCGTGTTGAGTAGTGCCTGCGACAAGGCGATGGGGTGCCTCATAGTTAAGTGAGGTGGTTCATAAGTGAGCCATGATCAATGGGAATTTCAGGATCCTAAAATGGAGGTACGTTAGTACCACATAAGGCCATATGAATTGTGGGGATATTCCCTTACATAGGCCTGAAAAAGAGGCCTTATATATATGGTAGGCACCTCCAATTTAGGATCCTGAAATTCCCATTGACATGAAGAAAATACCCTGGTTGATGGGGTATTATTGGGAGTTATACTACCCAAGTTACTGGGGATTTTGATAAGCCACAGGAAGGAAACCTATCAACCAACTAGTATTGTGAGATGGGACCGGGGTATTGATGTTTAATGGCTCAAGTGAGTTAACTAGAGTTTGTGGTGGATATATTGAACTAGTTCATAGAACAGACATTAGTGGGGGACACCATGGATGGACGAAAGTTGGGGAACCAATGGTGCCAAAATTTGATGCTAAAGCAAAAATGCCACAAAGTCTACCAACCAGTGGTTGTATACCGGCAGTAGTCAAACCTGGCATTTGACATGTGAAATCTGTCTACCAGAGGGTACAGTTTGACGATGGAACACATGCGCACAAAACGGGGATCTATCCAACATGGAGATTAGCGATGGACAGGAGGTATACAATTTTTGGCGAACTAAGGGGCGCCATCCATCGAATGAGCTTGTGATACCGAGTGATTCATACTTTCAAAACGGAACCAAAAAATTGGGCCACATTGATGAATAGCGGGCTCATTCTGAAGGAACATACTGCTGATGTATCCCATGAACCATGTTTTTTTCTCACGACCATGTTTCGATGGATGGGGTTCAACGCTAACCTGCATTGTGTTTGTCATTTCCCAACAATCCAAAACATTTTTTCCACCAAGCTCTTGGAATCTGAGACCATCAAACACCAAAAATCCACTGGGTCTTGATCAATGAAATTCAATGAAATTCAATGAAATGAAGGAATAAACAACAAACACGTCAATTTGACTTGAACACATGTTAAACAAAATATATTGACATCACCGGAATGAAGAATCTGATGGGCCAAGATTGCGTGGAAATGTGCCCGATTTCTGTTGGAAAAACTATCCCAGGACACTTGCAGGGAACGTGTGTTATATTTTTAATAAACGTGTATATATTATATATGTATAAAATATAAATCTCATATATATATTATTTTATATACAATATCTATTGTATACAGTACATTTTTTTAAAATATATTATATATAGTATAAATAAATTATATATATATAATATACAATATCTGTAATATATATTATAGTATTACATATTATATATATTATATGATTTATTTACATTATATATAATATATATATATATATATTGTATTTAAAATAAATAATATATACATAATATATGTTAATATTTAGATATTAAATATTACTATTTTTTCTTATGTATAATATTTTTTCAAATATATATAATATATAACACATACATAATATATAAAATAATCTGTAATATAATGTATAAAAAATCATATCATATGGTATACACTATAATGCAGTATAAACATATGATATAATAAAATATAACAATTAATGTAATATAACATAACATGACACAATATAATGTATATATATATATATTGTAAAAAATAATTTAAAGTATATATGATATAATATGTAGTATTTAAAATATAATATATAATATCTCATAAATAATATATAATATAATATATGAAATATAGTATAATATATACAATAAAAATTATATTATATGTAATATATTATATTTATATATATATTATATCAAAAAATAATATCATTATATAAATAATATAATATAAAATGATATTATATATATATAAAGTTTGTTTTTTTAAAGCATATGATATAATATAATACCATATAGTTTGTAATATGATATATAATGTAACATAGTATTACATAATTTAGTAGAATCCAATTTAATATATAATATAATGCAAAATAATATTAAATAATCTAATATAAAATAAAATAATATAATATAATAAATAAACAACAAAATATAATATAATAAATAAACAACAAAATATAATATGTATATATATATGTATATATTTATTAAAATTTAATATATAATATATGATATATGATATTCAATTTTAAATGTAATATAGTATAGTATAGTACAATATATTGTATTATAGTATATTTTTTTTTATTCTATATCATAATATGATACATAGAAAAAATAATGATATGATATATCATAATATAATATACCATAATATAATATGTCATAATATAATATCATATAATATAGTATATAATATAATATAATATAATATAATATAATATACTTTCCATGATGCATGAAAGACCATGATTTTCCCGCAACTGATCCATGAATTTTGGATCACTTCTGGACATGGAACTCAGAATCAAAGTATTACAAAATGGCAAAACCTATTCTCTTCGAATTACCACTTGAAGGACAGTAACTTGAATATGCCGCTTCAACCACCACCAACAACAACCATTTGGGCTATACCACTGATTACACAATTTATTCATGGTAGTCCTAGCCTTCTCTTTGAGGTGACTGGGATCCCTATAAAGTGGAGTTCCGCCACACATTCGCGGTAGAGGCTTCTCTTTCTTTGTGCCATGGAAGTTTACTCCGCAGTCTCAGGCCAAATGCTGGCAGTGGTTGCTCCAACTGATTTGGAAGGCAAGTCAGGCAGAATGGTGAAACAGATCTTGTCAGATCAGCTTGGCATTTCCAGATTTCGACAGCGATTGTTCTGCGAAGGCGGATTTTTGGAGATCCCTGATGCGATGATTTTTGAGGCAGTTCCACTGAAGGTCGAGCTGGTAGTTCTGAATTTCTGTCCGCCAGAGCCTCGAGACACCCAGAGGATCATCGCAGCATCCAGAGCCAATGCTTCAGCTTCACTGGAGAAGTTGCTTCAACGTCCGATGGATCCCAACTTGGTGGATCAGCATGGGCTGACAGCACTGCACTATGCTGCCAAGTATGGAAATTTGCAGATGGTGAAACTATTGCTGGAAGCAGGTGCCAAGAAAGATGCGCCAGACACAGGAGTGCAAGGAAGGACACCTCTGCACTGCGCAGCTGAGAACGGCCATCTCGATGTCGTGCGCCTGCTGGTTGAAGCTGGGGCGAATATGGATCAGCCCATGACCGAAGGTGGATCAACTCCATTGCACTGGGCGGCTGAGAACGGCCATCTCGATGTCGTGCGCCTGCTGGTTGAAGCTGGGGCGAATATGGATCAGCCCATGACCGACGGTGGGTCAACTCCATTGCACTGGGCAGCTCAGAACGGCCATCTCGATGTCGTGCGCCTGCTGGTTGAAGCTGGGGCCAATAAGGATCAGCCTATGACCGAAGGTGGATCAACTCCATTGCATTGGGCGGCTGAAGGCGGCCATCTCGATGTCGTGCGCCTGCTGGTTGAAGCTGGGGCCAACAAGGATCAGCCCATGACCGAAGATGGGTCAACTCCATTGCACTGGGCAGCTCAGAACGGCCATCTCGATGTCGTGCGCCTGCTGGTTGAAGCTGGGGCCAACAAGGATCAACCCATGACCGAAGATGGGTCAACTCCATTGCACTGGGCAGCTCAGAACGGCCATCTCGATGTCGTGCGCCTGCTGGTTGAAGCTGGGGCCAACAAGGATCAACCCATGACTGAAGATGGGTCAACGCCATTGCACTTGGCAGCTCAGAACAACCATGACGCTGTCGTGCGGCTGCTGAATGAGTGTGGTGCCAATAGCATATACCCATGGAAAACTCAGCTACTACATTGGATATGGCATCAGAGCAGGGCCCTGTGGAATCGTTTGTTTTAAGGCTGGCTGGCGCAGGAAAGTCCAAAGGACAAGCTGAACGTGAAGTTGAGAAAAGTGACAATGTTGCAAATTTGACTTGACTTGACCACATTGGTGTCATGGCAACTCCAAGCAGGGAGTTTTGTCCAATACAATCCAAGAATGGAACAAGTGTCAGGCTTCAAACTGCTTGCACCCACAGAAAATCCAAGCCAACTGTACTGTCCCTTGCTTACGGGCCGAAAGAACTGAGTTTCACGAGTAATGAAAACAGCGCAACATAGTTTTGGAAGACACTGCTCCAGACATGGTAATCTTGTGAGCCCTGTTTACCACCAATGCTCAGGCGAGTCAATGGGCTCTTGCCCTGCAGAGCTTTGTGGAGATGCAACGACAGCAGGCCGAGCGTCCCGGAACGTTGGGCAGAAATGATCACTTGAACCATGAATGGTTGATGGGTTACTTTGGGATTTACCCTCTGGTAATTTAACATAGCTATTGAACATGGCCATTTATAGTGAGTTTTCCCATAAAAAATGGTGATTTCCCATAGCTACGTTAAATTACCAGAGGGTATACATCTTATACATCTTACTAATTTACTGGGGATTGTGACAACCAATAGGATTGGGAAACCGTTTTCAAGCAACTAGCATGTCATGGGACAGGACTTTGTGGCTCACCCCTGAGTGGGCACGTTCACCCCAGTGAGAAGTGGACATCGCCCCGGAGAAACCCCATAATTTTGGGGATGGTTTGGATTAGGGTAACACTATGGAATTAGGGGAATAGTGTGGAATACTCACTTGAAATGGGGAACTTATTTCAAATTTCAGTTTCAATTCCAATTTCAGGTCTTGGAAAGAAATTTCAGATTTCATTAAGGCTTTGTTATTTGGGATTATTCTTGGGATAGGATTCGGATGATCGGATGAAGCCGGTGAACATGGGATGCTTAGGATTCGGGGAATCATTCCATGGATACAGTCGAACGTCTATCGAAGAGGCGAATAAGACCCATTTTGCGTTTGATTTACCTTCTGGTAAACTAACATAGCTATGGAAAATGGCCATAGAAATAGTGGATTTAACCCATTAAACATGGTGATTTTCCATAGTTACGTTAGTTTACCAGAGGGTAAAGTCGGATATGACTCCTGACTCAACACGGGTCCGTGATGGTCAATGGGACCCTTCAAAAGGCCCTGGGGACAGGGCAACTGGACAGGATTTTTTTCTGCAAATCTTGGAGTACCACATTTTCAGATGAAAGAACACATATTTGCCATTATTTGCCATTATTTGCCATTATTTGCCCCAAGAAATTGGAGAGTCTAGTACGAGATTTATGAGAAAAAGCTTGGAGAGACCTGTTAGCAACCAACATGTCACATGTTGTTGAGCTAGACAATCTGACGAGTGGTTAGATAGCCAACAATATTGACATTTCATGGCCATCATGGTGATTTCACCATCTGAAGTGTTCCTGGCATGGGGATAACACCAGCTGTGTCATCAACCGTGGCTGGAAAGTCTCCCATGGCTCGGCTCGTTCGGGGATTTTCCAGCTAGGTGAATGGTTTGCACCCTATCCGAAGCCATGGTGTGCTGATGTGGATTTGGAGATATTTGGAGCCATTCCCCCAAGAGACCCACACTTCTTGGAAGATCACCCGACTTAGTAACTGGTACTCGTAACTGGGGTTGTAGTCCATTGATAAATGGAATTAAATGGATGACCCTAGTCGCGGGACTTAGTGACCAGGGTTACTGATCCTCCAAGTTTGGCGGTGATTCTTCCGCCCACAAAAACCACTCCAAGCAACCATGAGGAACAGCAGGGGTACATGGTGTTGAAATTGACTTATGAGGCTGACAATACTAACCATCATCAACCATCTGTTGGCAGTAGTTAAAAGCCCATTGATGTTCTGGTTGGTGGTTTCAAACATGAACTTTATTTTCCATCATATATGGGATAGTCCTTCCATGTCCTTCCCATTGACTTATATTTTTCAGAGGGGTTGAAACCACCAACCAGCAATGATGTTTGTTTATAGGTCGATTCCTCTCATTTCCCCTCCTATTTACCACAAGGATTGTTACTATGGATAAACACCCCCAGGAATGATCACCTATAATGATACCAGCGCTGATTAACCACTAATCAACCATTATTTTAACTGTAATGATAGTGGACACATATGAAGGTGGATGATTTGGTGATCTACATGACTTCAGAAACCTCCATAAACAAACCATTCGAAAAATCACGAACCACTATGATCCCATGATGTTCACCATATGACAGACTATTCACCATTAACCCTCTGGTAATGACTAACGTAGCGAACTGGAAAATGGCCCATAGAAATAGTTGATTTACCTATTAATAGCATGGTTATTTTCCATAGTTACGTTAGTTTACCAGAGGGTAACCACTATTGATCACTATTTCCATCACTTTTTTCACCATTTGTAAAATTTGTTCCCATGATTTTTCCAGGTGCAGCCCAGCGTGGTGAACTTCGCCTGCGCCATCAGTGCCTGCCGTCACTGGCACCTGGCTCTGTACCTAGGCCTCGAAGAGCTTCCGTCAAAGTCGCTGGCGCCGGATGCGGCGATTTTCAACGCGCTGATGAGCGCCACGCGGTACAACAGGAGTTTTTTTTTCTCGGAGAGTTGGTTGGGATATTAGATGTCATTATATATTGGTTACGGTTAAACATTTTTAGACTATCAGATAATATATATATATATATATATATATATAAATGGGCTAACGCCCTGGTGCCGCCGACCCCCATTTGGAGGGCCATGGTTATCCGATGTTATCCGATGTTATCCTGCACACAAGTGCCCACTGTGTGGGACGGTTGTGTGGTCAGCACGTGCTACCGGACGAATCCACGTCAAGCATAGCGCACCATCTGGACGGCCCTGTGAACGAGAAAGGTGGGTAGCAAGGTAAGGAACCCAACGGAGCTTCTGACACGCATGGCAAGACCAAACCCAATAGAGACAGGTCTGTGACTTGGCAAGGCGCTGGCAATGGAGTGAACCTGGAGAGAAGGAAATGGATTATTGCCACGTGGCAGCGCCAAGGCGCTGGCAAACGGCTGGCGCTGCAGGGCAACGTGTTCGCGGTGACTTGAGAAAGCAGTGGCAAAGCGGTAAAGGCTCACAGCGGGGTTTTGTGTCCTGATGGACCGTGCTTCACGCAGGTTTTGACACCCTCTAAATGAATTCTGGCGACATGGCCAGGCGCTGCGGTGACCGGGGGAAGCAGTGGCAAGGCGGTAAATGGATTATGGCGACATGGCCAGGCACTGGCACAGAGCTGCCGCTGCAGGGCAACGTGTGTGCGGTGACCTGGGAAGGCAGTGGCAAAGCGGTAAAGGCCCACAGACGGGTTTTGTGTCGTGATGGGCCGTTCTTCGCGCACGTTTTGAAACCCTCTAAATGGAGTATGGCGACATTGCCAGGTGCTGGCACAGGGCTGCCGCTGCAGGGCAACGTGTTCGCGGTGACCTGGGAAGGCAGTGGCAAAGCGGTAAAGGCCGACAGACGGCTTTTGTGTCGTGATGGGCCGTGCTTCGCGCACGTTTTGAAACCCTCTAAATGGAATATGGCGACATGGCCAGGCGCTGGCAAAGGGCTGCCGCTGCAGGGCAACGTGTTCGCGGTGACTTGGGAAGGCAGCAGCAAAGCGGTAAAGGCCCACAGAGGGGTTTTGTTTCCTGATGGACCGTGCTTCGCGCACGTTTTGAAACCCTCTAAATGGATTATGGCGACATGGCCAGGCGCTGGCAAAGGGCTGCTGCTGCAGGACAACGTGTTTGCGGTGACTTGGGAAAGCAGTGGCAAAGCGGTAAAGGCCCACAGACGGGTTTTGTGTCGTGATGGGCCGTGCTTCGCGCACGTTTTGAAACCCTCTAAATGGAGTATGGCGACTGGCCAGGCGCTGGCAAAGGACTGCTGCTGCAGGGCAACGTGTTCGCGGTGACCTGGGAAAGCAGTGGCAAAGCGGTAAAGGCCCACACGGGGGTTTTGTGTCCTGATGGCCCGTGCTTCGCGCAGGTTGCGAAACCCTCTAAATGCCTCTAAATGGATGGAGTGGAGTATGCCGATATGGCGACATGGCCAAGCGCTGGCAAAGGGCTGCCGCTGCAGGGCAATGTGTTCGCGGTGACAGGGGGAAGCAGTGGCAAGGCGGTACATGGATTATGGCGACATGGCCAGGCACTGGCACAGGGCTGCCGCTGCAGGGCAACGTGTGTGCGGTGACCGGGGAAGGCAGCGGCAAAGCGGTAAAGGCCGACAGACGGCTTTTGTGTCGTGATGGGCGGTGCTTCGCGCACGTTTTGAAACCCTCTAAATGGAATATGGCGACATGGCCAGGCGCTGGCAAAGGGCTGCCGCTGCAGGGCAACGTGTTCGCGGTGACTTGGGAAGGCAGCAGCAAAGCGGTAAAGGCCCACAGAGGGGTCTTGTGTCCTGATGGACCGTGCTTCGCGCAGGTTTTGTCACCCTCTAACTCTCTGAACGGAGTATTGCGACTAGCCAGGCGCTGGCAAAGGGCTGCCGCTGCAGGGCAACGTGTTCGCGGTGACTTGGGAAGGCAGCGGCAAAGCGGTAAAGGCCCACAGACGGGTTTTGTGTCGTGATGGGCCGTGCTTCGCGCACGTTTTGAAACCCTCTAAATGGAGTGGAGTATGGCGACTGGCCAGGCGCTAGCAAAGGACTGCTGCTGCAGGGCAACGTGTTCGCGGTGACCTGGGAAGGCAGTGGCAAAGCGGTAAAGGCCCACACGGGGGTTTTGTGTCCTGATGGCCCGTGCTTCGCGCAGGTTACGTGTTCGCGGTGACCTGGGAAGGCAGTGGCAAAGCGGTAAAGGCCCACAGAGGCGTCTTGTGTCCTGATGGACCGTGCTTCGCGCAGGTTTTGTCACCCTCTAACTCTCTGAACGGAGTATTGCGACTAGCCAGGCGCTGGCAAAGGGCTGCCGCTGCAGGGCAACGTGTTCGCGGTGACTTGGGAAGGCAGCGGCAAAGCGGTAAAGGCCCACAGACGGGTTTTGTGTCGTGATGGGCCGTGCTTCGCACACGTTTTGAAACCCTCTAAATGGAGTATGGCAACACGGCCAGGCGCTGGCAAAGGGCTGCCGCTGCAGGGCAACGACGTGTTCGCGGTGACTTGGGAAGGCAGCAGCAAAGCGGTAAAGGCCCACAGAGGGGTCTTGTGTCCTGATGGACCGTGCTTCGCGCAGGTTTTGTCACCCTCTACATATGGATGGAGTGGGGTATGGCAATATGGCGACATGGCCAAGCGCTGGCAAAGGGCTGCCGCTGCAGGGCAACGTGTTCGCGGTGACTTGGGAAGGCAGTGGCAAAGGGTTTGGTGTCTGGTGGACCGTGCAGGCCGAGGTCCTAGCAGGCCAAAGCCGCACACCTGCGGTGATCCCAGGCGCCGCCCCGCCTGGGCCAAGGCTAGGCAGGGGTCGGCGGATATACATACACATGTACACTATGCACGTATATACTCAGTACATATGTATGTATATATATATATATATATGTATTTCAGATTATAGCTAGGTAGGTTAACAACAACCATGCGTTGGGATGAACTATTCCAAAATCACCTCATTTGAGTCTGGTGACTTATTCCAATTCAACTGTAAATCTGCAAGATGCATACACATGAGCACACACACACACATATATATATATATATACGCATACACACACACATTGTGTTGCATTTGTATTTGATTCCGGGTTGCAGTGACAATTCTATGCATGCAAATATGCATACAAATGAACAACACATATGCACTGATGCAACTGATACAGTCAACGAACCGTGAGGATATCAGCCAACTGCAGACATCTGAGCCAACGGCAAGGTGAAATTCACTGATCAGAAAAGGGCAGAATTTACCAAACACATGGTGCATATCGCCACAATAAAATGGCAACTACAACCAATATGTCATTGGGTAAGCCGTTCAAGCCGTTCAAGAATCAGACCGCTGGGATGGGGGATCGATTCTTCATTTTTCGAATGATCCGTGAATGTGAGAAACCCGTTTTGCCTATCCGCTATCCCCAATTTTTACAAGACATGGGTGGTATACCCTCTGGTCATGACTAACATAGCTATGGAAAAACACCTTATTTATTATAGGTAAATCAACTATAAATGGCAATTTTCAATAGCTATGTTAGTCATTACCAGAGTACCATCCATAAACCGAGCGCCGAGCGTTTTCTGCACCAAATTCACTGGGTCCACGAGAACAAGAGGTTGTTGGCTGAAATGGTACCAGCCCAAGTGAGTAGTGTTGGTTGATGTTGTTTGTTTTTATAAACGTGCATTAAAAACAACGGGGTAGCAGAGGGCATAGGAGAGATGGTAGCAAATGGTGCCAAAGTGGCACGGATCTGGCGTTCCTTTTGACCACGGCTCTGAAAAAAAAACATTCCATCCACTGCTTCATCACCATTTTCCCATTGAACTGGTCATTAGTCATGACAGGATTAGTTGGAGGTGGCCACTGCTAAGGCCTGCAGCAGAGCAGCACAGTGGCAGAGATCTTTGCTACTCTTCGAGTGCCGCACTAAGCTTTCAGCAACTGACAATGTGACCCACACAATGATCAAAATGTAGGAGATAGACATCCATCCGCTAAAAGGGAATTCAGAACAATGAAGAGGACATAGAACCCCATATTCAATGGATTGGTTTCAGAGAAAACGATACAGAAAATCATGTTACTTACCGTAAAAGATCTTGAGATTTCCTGTAAATTGTCGCTTCAAACACTTCAAAACTTGGAAAATATAAAGATTCCAAGACAATAACATATATACAGATACATATTATCAGAAAAAAACAACACACACACACACGCACATGTCTCTAGGTCAATAGGTTTCCAGAAACACATCCCCTAAAACGTCCACAAGATTCTGGATGAATTTTCGTAATTCAGCCAGATATGTTCCATTAATGTATTTTTTCATTGAACCGAATTAAATTAGATCCAATTAAATTGATTAAATTCCATTAAATCCTACTAT
The DNA here is from genome assembly GCA_947184155.2 of Cladocopium goreaui. Taxonomy (NCBI): domain Eukaryota; class Dinophyceae; order Suessiales; family Symbiodiniaceae; genus Cladocopium; species Cladocopium goreaui. Next base: position 202,246 of record CAMXCT020000319.1, read on the forward strand.
CCACTAAACTCCATCAACTCCCATTAAGCTATATTAAATTCACATTGAACCTCATTAAATCCCATTAATTCCGATTAAGTTCCAGTTAAATCCGATTAAGTTCCAATTAAAACCCATTAAGTTCCAGTTATATAAATCCCATTAAGTTCCAGTTAAATCCTATTAAATCCCATTAAGATCCTATTAAATCCGACATTCATCAACCATCAACTCCCAGATTCCATGAAAAAGTATGAAAAAGTTGATGCTTTCTTCACCTCCCTCAGCCAACTTGGACCTTTCGGACAGGCTGATGTCCCAGAGGGGCATCCGCCAGAGTCTGGTGACGCTGGGTGCCCTCCTCGCAGCGTTGACAAAGGGCCAGAAGTGGCGCGAAGTCTTGGTGACTGGGTCCGGAAAGCGACAAAGCAACGGTGTGAGTTGTGCAGTTCATCACCAACATATCATAAGTATATATTTATGCATATATATATATATACATATACATGTGCATATTTTAGAACTGGTAGCGGCCCAACCAACTGAGCTCCCTGAGCTCCCAAAAGGTTCCACCTCGCTGCACCGCAGCGTCCGCTATGTTTTCCTCCAATCGCTGAATGCACACGGTGCAAGGGATCGGCCACGATCCTCCTATGGCTCAAAGCCTATGCCCACCCACCTGCTTAGCTCACGGAGCCCCAGGCTTCGGCAATGATGGATGTATGGGATGGTGCACATGTAGGCTGACAAGGAGTTGCACATTGGGAAATGGCAGTGGTTTCACATACCCAATAACCAAAAAAAAATCACAATGTGCCAGTTGCAAGCAATCTGTTTCATATTTCCTAGATGCACCATCAAGGACGTCTTGGCTTTTCCTTTCGGTTATCGTTCCCCATATGAAGCTGCCGACTGTCGCAACCATTGCAATCGAGACCTGGAATCAGACCTTGCTTTAAGTATCTCACTTTCATCGTGCAAACAGTATTTCCCCAAATGGAGGCATTCTCGCAACATTGTGTTGTCCATGACCTTGGTAAGTGAGTCGGCAACTTGTGCGGCTGAGGGTACCCAACGGATTTGGATCCCATTGTTCAGGTGTTCCTTTATCAGTTTGGCTTGGAGTAAGGTTCGAAATTCTCCACAGCTGGGAGGTGCTGTTCGGCTGATTAAATCGTACAAAGACTTGCAATCAGTGGTTATTATGGCTTTGTTGTTTTGTGGGATTTGCTTCAACAGTTCAAATGTATTGTCAGGGCAGGGAGGTACTTCAGTTTCAGAGTCACTTGGTGGTATGGCGGCGAATGCAGGTGGTAATTGCAGCAATGTCTGATCAGCCTTCTTCCAAGGGATGTTCACATTCATGATCCAACCCCAATACAAACGAACCCAAGACAGCATATCTACGGTGCCTGCAAGTGACATCGCTTCGGCCGAGAGCGTACTCACTGCCACCTTCTGAATCTTCTTCGAGTGCCAGACCAACGGATTCACTGGGCTAGTTCGGTTACTTCCTATGTTCTCATGACATGACATGATCATCATACCCTGGTGGGAATCCGGCTCCTTATTCGAAGAGAAAGAGGCATCAGAGAACGCTACGAATCGCAACTTTGCAATAGGAATCGGCTGAACTTTGATTGTCACCTCTGCATGAAGCTTTGCTTCGTGCAGTGTTCGGTTGGCCTCCAGCAACGTAGAGACTTGTGCCCTGTTGATTCGTGATTGCAACCATCCTAAACGACTGCAGAGGTCAGGGCGACTGTTGACGGCGGCATACTGTAACGACCCAATGAGGGCTCGCAATTCTTGTCTTTCAGAGTCAGTGACAGGGTCATCAGGTTTACTTCTCCTTTCTCGGGAAACCGTGATGTGATGAATATCTTTGATATATTGAGTTTGGTGGATATGGATGGATTGGTCTGGTTGTTGATCGATTTTGAGTCCTGTAAACGTGAAGTTTCTGCGTTTGTGTGATCCAAAAGGAAACTTTTCTGACAGCTGTCTCAATTTTTCCTGAAAAACTTCTGAGCCACAGCATAAACCATCATCAACATGGATGCCTACCATACCTTCTGGAGTTCCAGACTTTTCATTTGGCAGCGCAAACACACATGGATCAAATGGTGAAGGTATAAACCCGAGGCTTTCCAAACCCTTTTTCAGTTCCATGAACCACAAGTAGGGTGCATCGACTCGTCCGTATGCTCCTTTCAACAGTCGAAGAACTTCGTTTAGCTTGAGTTTCAGCTTTTCCCTAAGTTCAGCAGTAGGTTCTACCCCAAGCACTCTTTCACTTTGTTCTTGACCTCGTAAAAAGGCAGTTTTGATGTCAAACGACTCGATATCCCATCCCATTGAAGCGGCCCACTGAACTATTAACATCCTGGAAAGCTTTGACATGGTTGGACTATCACGTGGTATCTCATGCACCAAAGGGTCTTCATATCCAAGCACTACTAACCTGGCTTTAGGAACGTGTTTGGAATCTTTGGGACCAGGAGAGTCCACAGGCTTCCATGTCAAAATCCATCGGCATCGCAGAATGTTCTCCTCAGGGATTTGGTGTCTTAAAACCTTTGCCACGGTTTCTGTTGCCAGCCAGCTGTCCATCTCTTTCATTTTGGCTTGATGAAACATCTGACGTTCAGTCTCACTGAGTTGAGACATTTTGACTTCACTCCTTTGTTTCTTGGCTGCTGACACCAAAAATGACATGGCATATGGATCTGCTTCCCGTCGCCATTTGTCAATGTCGGCATGATTGATGTCCACTTCCAGTTTCCAGACTTGATCCTCCGATAGATGAAAACACTCGTTGAGATCTTCAAACCAATTACACGGTTCTACCATGAGACCATCGTCATTGTCTTCGGGGATCGGTGTCTGTACAGGTGCAGCAATTGTTTCAGCCGACAACGGTGGCAAGCTGTCTGACCTCATCTGAGGAAACTGATTTGGGAGGCTGTTGGACGCATCCTCACCTCCCTCAGGTGTGAGATTGCCAGGTGTGGCTTCTGGTTCAGGGTCACTTTGAATCTCACTGGAATCATCATGAATGTGAATGGCTGTTCGAGTGTTGGAATTGGGAGGCATACTGTTATCTGGAGGTATAACTTGACTATTGAGATTGTGGAGTTGTGTGGCTCCATGAGGTGGTATGATACTCAGTGCATTCTGGTGTGGATTATTTCCATGTTCATTGGTAGCTTGCTGATTTTGATTCCATTCTTCAACTGCGGAGAGAGGCCGAAGGTGTTCCGGGGCAGCTCGATACAACTTGGTTCCTCTAGTTACCCAGACCACTTTGTTTCCTTCTTGGATAATGACATTCATTGGACCCTCCCATTGACCACTGGCTTCCCCTCTTTGTTTCCACAACATGACCCATTCCCCAGCAGCATATTGCCCTCGGCTGGGGCGGCTCCTACCATGAAGTGCTCTCCTAAGAGTTTGATCATTATCTACATCTACAGCAGCAAATGCGCGACGAGCTCTTTCCCGACATTCAAGCTCCGCTCGGAAGCGTAACCCTTCTGCTGTCGGACGCAAGGCAAATTCATGGGCAGCTGAGTCATCATCACTGATGACCGACGCAGGTGATTTCGAGCTTTTACCAAAAACAAGCATTTCAGGGGGATATCCTCGATACCTACTCCACTTCTTCTTGGTCATGGTGGCTTGCATTAAGGCTGTAGCAAGTTGAGAGTAGGAGGTGATACCTTCTTCGTGATCCATTTTGGTAAGCATCATCTGCAAGACCCCCCCATGTCTCTCTACCCTTGAGTTTTGCCAATGGGCTTCGGCTGCACATGTTTTGCTCTTGACATTAAAGCGCTGAAGAAAAGCTTCAAACTCTTCAGAATTGAACTCGGTCGCAGCATCAAACACTATCATGCTTGGAGCACCCGCCCATTGGAACCATCCTTGAAGCAAGGATTGGATTGCACTGGTGGCCGATCTTGAGACAGAACCTACAGCCGTGTGGTATGACGTTGCCTGGTCAATGAAGTGATAAAAATGGAACTGGTCACCCTTGCTATTGGTCCAAGTTACCCCATCCATAGAAATGACTTCACCAAAATCCATCGGCTCATGGATAGCGGCCGGTCGTGCCACTTTCGGCTGTTGTGTCTCTTTGCACGTGGAACAATTCAAATCCGGAATTGCTTGGAGGAATTCTTCCGGACATCTCAATTGCCTGCAAAATTCCATCAGCTTCTGAGGGCCAGGATGTCCTAGGTTCCTATGAATCTTGATCAACCATGCTTGCTCACTGGCTTCTAGCTTGAGGAATTTTGGTCCATGTTTTTGGCTGGCAAGGTCGATAACATTTCGGTCCACTTCAGGGAATTCCTTGGCCTTTGGATTCTCTGGAAGTACTGGAGTATTTTCATTGCTGTTGTCTGGGGTAACGTTATCGTTAAGGTTAGCAGGATTATTGTTACTGGTCCTTAGGGATGGATTTGGTGGAGGGGTGGATGATGATGAGTCTGATGATCTGGGTACTTCAACTTCTGGCATTGTGTCCCATCGGATCCTCTTGGCTGAGGGTTGTGCAATCGATGGCGGAGCATGATCTCTCTCTGGCATCGCTGGAATTGCAGCATCGGCAGAAATTCTCCCTGATTCCTCAGTCATAGACTTGGCTTGCGCAAAAATCGTCAAGCTCACCCTGGCTGGCATGGCCTTTCTTCGAAGGCCTTTGTACGTGAGTTTTTCCCAGGGCTCCCACTCAGTGTCCACCTGAACATCTTCAATTTTCCTACGGATGCATATCATGCGCCGCAAAGGGGCTTCTCCAGGAAACATTGATTTGTTGGGACCAACATATCGGTCCGTGCCTCTACACAAAACCAAATGCTTCACAGTTTGGTTGCTACACATGTGTTGCACCTGCTGAAACAGTGGTCCATGGTCAACGATCATAGTGCCAACTCGGGGAGCTAGTCGATCTGCCAATGTCATCACTGTCTGCCAATTGATGCTGGTGAATTTTTGTGCTATGGCTTCCAAGTTCATTTTCTGACCAAGACGTCGTTTCTTGGTCGGATGCTCTTCGTCCTCAACTGTTTCAGTACCAAACACCGGTGTGTCATGACTTTGTAACATGATTTTGGTAACTTGTCGGGCAAACTTTGGTGGATATTGTTCTGTAAACTTGGACAACGGCATCCGATGACCATGAACGACAGTCTGACCGGCAATTTGGCGATGAACATGAAGCCCTGGGCACAAACGCTTATGCAAGTTTCGATGCAGAGTCTCTGAAGTCGTGTGCACTTCCAATCGCTTTCTGATTGCTTCTCCAGTGGCCGGGTCTCGCAGGTTTCCAACTTGACACATGTCAAACCTGCTGCAGAGTGTGTTGTTGGTGATCTCTTCCATTCCGGCTACGGATTTCATTTTGGACCCTGCTGGTTGTTCATGATGGAAATGACTTCGGTGAGCAATCTGGTATCGATACAGCACTATCCCCAAACTGATTTGCCACAAACTGGCTTGTCTCTTGTGATAGATCTGTTCCCACAATTGCATGCTTCTACTTTCGTTGAACTGATTCCAAAGGCACCATGGGAAACATTCGGGGCTGTACCAAACATGTTTTGGTCTATGAGTCACCAACATTGAGAACAGCTTGTTACGTCCAAGTTGAGTGCTAAGATCCCCTTGTGTCATGCTGAAACGATATGCTTTTCCCCCCACATTCTTCATTTGAAAAGTCAGTTCACTGTGGTCATGGCACATGACTTCGAGGAGATCGATGCGAGGCTGCTGCATGCGTGGCATCGGGATCTGTTTCAATTCGGACTCAAACTGTTTCACCAAACGGCTGACTTGTGATTTGAATGACGGACATTGAATTCCCGGTGGGACCATGAAATTAAAATCCCAATCAGCAACATCCTCACCATGAAAACTCTCTACGGGTTGCCCTGAACACTCAGACCCTTGAGATGCAGGAGAATCTCGGCCATGTTGCCCTCGAGGTTGGCGATGCGATGATTGAGGTTCTGGTTCTCTTGGAACATGTGGTTCACTTGGTCTTGAAGAATGGCCATCTCGGTGGTCACTCCCGACATCTTTGCTGGAGTCGGTTCCCATTCCTCGGCACTTTCCTCCCCCAGCTCCTCCTTGATGTGACTCCATGACTTGTCGGACCCATTGCCCTTCTGTTTGACCGGGTTCTTGTTCTGGTATCCCTCGGACTTGATCTCCTGGTCCAACTTCTTTTCTACATACATCACGTACTTCTGGTGTTCCATTTTGGGACTCTTTTCGTATTGGCTCACAAACCAATCCGTCCACTTGTGATCCTTGAAGGCTTCCGGAAACGGTGTCCCCAGCTTTGCTTTCCCAAACGCGATCACTTCTTTCTCCAGTTCCTGCAGGCTGAGCTTCTTCAGGTCGGCTACACGATCCTGTGATTGGTGCTCTTCCATCTTGGCTCGATACTGACCCAACTTCTGAGACACTGATGCCATGATTCACGTGGGAACGCTGATCGGAAGGTGTTGGCTCGGTCTCTTTTGTGCCAGTGCAACTACGGTGTTCGACATGTTCTACGGAAATCTGCTGGCAGGCTTCTGATTTCGAATGCATTGCAACCGGCATGAATGGCTGGTCAACCTGATTGACCTGCAAAACCTTCTCAACTTCAGCATGCTTTGGCATGGAATCCTCACTGGGTTGAGGCGGCTGACTATCTGCAATTTTGGACTCGGATACCAAACATGTCTCAGGTCCTACCATTTTGGCAGATACATTGCATTGCCCTGAGATTTCGGAAGGCCACAGCTCATTAAGGTCCATCAAAAACAAGTTCTTGTGATTTCGTGACACCTTCAATTGACGGCTGAGAAACTTGCTCCACATGGTTTCTTGCTCCGTGTCAATTACTGCTTGGATGCCCTTGAGAAATGAACTTGAAATCAAAAACGGTGTGTTGCCCTCCACAACTGCAATTCTGAAAAATTGGTCTCCCAAAGGCAGCATGAGTGCATGTCGACTGACCAAGGTTTGATGATTTCCAAATCGAAAAACCAAGTTGCAAGACTGGCGACGAACACGGCTGCGCACCCATTCCGGAATCTGTTTCAACAACTCAGGAACTTGTTTGCTACCTATCACAGTCTGAGAGGCACCTAGGTCAACAATTCCTATGGATCCGGATGATGCGAACAGGCTTAGGTGTTCGGAGTCTTCTAGCGATACATGGGGCTCACTTCTTTGAAGCTTCAGCTTGCGCAGGGTGGCAATGCTCTCACGGATGCTCAAATGGGTCGGCACACTCTTAGAACCCAGCTGGCTCCTGGAAAGAACCCGCTTGAACTTACTGAAACCCCATTTATCCCCAATAGTTACCTTATCATCCATCATTGTCAGACAAACTTCATCATCCCACACCCCAGTTTTCTCCTCAGTGGTGGACAGGTTGAGCAGCTCTTCAGGGATCTCGGCCGTGGTCACAAATGATGTCGGTGCGGTCGATGGAGCCGCAGATGATGCCGTACTTCTGGAAGGGCACTCGTTCTTCCAATGGCCTTTCTTCATGCAGATGCGACAATAGGAGTTTGCAATCCTATTGGCGAGAGAACTCTTTCCCTTGCCCTTCACTTTGCCCTTTTTGCCCGATCCCTTTTCTCCACGTTTGACAGCCCAGAAGCCTCTGAAGCGCACCTTTTCAGACAACCTCTTTCGAGCCTCTTGGTACGAGGAGTAAAAGGCACAGAGCTCAGCATCATTCTGCACTGTTTCCGCCACTGCATCTTTAAATTGAAGTACAAGTGCTGCATCATCGTCATCCTCCGCTGCAAGACTTTCCAGTGTGGAATCGTCCAGAAAGTCATCCTGAACCCAAAACGTCTCATTCTCGGTGTCCATGTTTTCCGATTGATCTTCCAAAGTGAAGGCTGTGTGGTCATACGTCTTGAGGCTCTTCTCCCTTTTGAACCCCACCATGTCTTGAAAAAAACCTGAACCAATCATTCTCACAGCTGCTTCCACTTTGGATACTTCTAAGGCCCCACCTTTCTCAGCTCCAGAGTCCACTATGACCCGTTTCTTGTCTTCACTTCCAAGTCGACTTCCTCGAAGAAGTATGTAGGCCTGAATCTCTGCCATGTCAATCTTCTTGCCAATCAACTCCGTCCATACCACGTCACAACGGGACAGATAGGAGTCACTGCTTTCGTCCATCTTTTGCTGACTGCGGTAAAGTGCTTTCTCTACCAACTCGAATTTCTTCTCCAAGGGAATGGCCCCCCATTTACCTCCAACCAGTTCCACCAGCCTCTGAATCCCCTGAGGGTCGTTGATCAAAATCTCCTTGCGGTGAAGTTGAAGTTTCTGGAAGGCAGTCCCCTTACACCCCAGCACCAGACGTGTGGCTAACTCCTGAATCTTGTTGGCAGGCCATGCTGAAAGCAGCAATTCTACCTTGTTCGTCCAGATTTCCACGTTGTCCACTGCCGGATCAAAACTCGGCACCAGTATAGACAGGTTATTGGGAACTTGTCCAACTTCTGCTGAAGCTTCTCCACTTTGCCCTGGCGAAGCCATCGTCCGGGCTCCGCTACCAGTTTAGAGCTGGTAGCGGCCCAACCAACTGAGCTCCCTGAGCTCCCAAAAGGTTCCACCTCGCTGCACCGCAGCGTCCGCTATGTTTTCCTCCAATCGCTGAATGCACACGGTGCAAGGGATCGGCCACGATCCTCCTATGGCTCAAAGCCTATGCCCACCCACCTGCTTAGCTCACGGAGCCCCAGGCTTCGGCAATGATGGATGTATGGGATGGTGCACATGTAGGCTGACAAGGAGTTGCACATTGGGAAATGGCAGTGGTTTCACAGCATATATATATATATATGTATGTAATGTATGTAATGTATGTAATGTATGTAATGTATGTAATGTATGTAATGTAATGTAATGTAATGTAAAGTAATGTAATGTAATGTAATGTAATGTATGTATGTATGTATGTATGTATGTATGTAATGTATGTATGTATGTATGTATGTAATGTATGTATGTATGTATGTCTGTATGTATGTATGTATGTAATGTATGTATGTATGTATGTATGTAATGTATGTATGTATGTATGTATGTATGTATGTATGTATGTATGTATGTATGTATGTATGTATGTATGTATGTATGTATGTATGTAGTATGTATGTATGTATGTATGTATGTATGTATGTATGTATGTATGTATGTATGTATGTATGTATGTATGTATGTATGTATGTATGTATGTATGTATGTATGTATGTATGTATGTATGTATGTATGTATGTATGTATGTATGTATGTAATGTAAGTATGTATGTATGTATGTATGTATGTATGTATGTATGTATGTATGTATGTATGTATGTATGTATGTATGTATGTATGTATGTATGTATGTATGTATGTATGTATGTATGTATGTAATGTATGTAATGTATGTAATGTATGTAATGTATGTAATGTAATGTAATGTAATGTAATGTATGTATGTATGTATGTAATGAATGTATGTATGAATGTATGTATGAATGTATGTATGAATGTATGTATCTAATGTATGTATGTAATGTATGTATGTAATGTATGTATGTAATGTATGTATGTAGTGTATGTATGTAATGTAATGTAATGTAGTGTAGTGTAATGTAATGTAATGTAATGTAATGTAATGTAATGCATGTATGTATGTATGTGTGTATGTATGTATGTATGTATGTATGTATGCATGTATGCATGTATGCATGTATGCATGTATGCATGTATGCATGTATGCATGTATGCATGTATGTATGTATGTATGTATATATGTATGTATATAATATATGTACATATATATATATGCACATGTATATATATATATGCACATGTATGTGTATATGTGTATATATATATATATGTACATATATGTGTATATGAATATATATATAGCTATATCTAAGATTATTACTATAATTATGGATACTTATCATAAACACCAGAAGTTGAAGCAAACTTAGGTTGACATGGCATAGACATTTTTTTTACTCACCAACTTGATCCAAATCGATCGGATGGTTGAATCATGACCATGACCAACAATGACCAACCATGATTTTTGGGGGTCCATTCATACCCCAGTTTTGAGCTTTATTTCTCTGACAGGATTGAGAAGGAGGTTCATTGAAAAAGATAGATCAGAAGATCAGCAAAACGGGTGTACTTTTAGCTACTTTCGTTTTTTTTATCCGATTTATGGTGCCCAGTTTTAAGTTGGTTTAGTGAAACACCCCATTGACCAACTAGATGTATTTACCCCAAACCCAGAGGGATCATTTTTACTAGACGGATCATCCTGAGCTGAACATCTTCACCGGTTTTCCCCATGGATTTTCCTATGATTTTTTCATGGGGCTTTACATTGGGAATTGGTTGCTACCTGCAATCCGCGGTGAAAAAGCCATGGTTTCTTCGAGCTGGAACATGTTGCTCTTCCATGATCTACCGATGACTGGTGGTTCCCATCCAAACTAAGATATAGTGTACGCTGCCAAACAGGGGGCTGGAAGATTCCTTTCCCCCAAAACATTTACTATTTTCAGGGTCTACATATCTTAATTTACTGGTGCTTAGGATTAGCAGTAAACCAAAAAAAAGTCTGGATACGATTGCACAAACCACCCATCCTTCGGTCATGGGTCTAACCCCTGGCGCCCTGTTGAAGTCAAAATAGCTGAGGTTTATCAGGGGTTGGTATTGATGTCCTTTTTTTGTGAATTTGTTTCACACATGACTGTAAAGTCTCTGTTAGAGATTATGTTCCCAAATGTTTTGGGTGATGTTGAATGATATACCCTCTGGTTATGACTAACATAGCCATGGTATAGATGGCCCATAGAAATAGATGGTTTACCGAACTTAGAAATGGCTATGTTGGACATAACCAGATGGTAGGACATTTGCCAAGCCCCGTTGATAGATGTTCATCCCCCAATATCAATTGATAGGTCCTATCGATCCATGGCTGACAGGGACTACTGGACCAGCTCCCCAAGAAACCCAAGGAGCGACTGGCTGATTCAGTGTCACGTGGGAAATTTTTGGCTGAAAAGAACTGGCATCAGATTTTGGAACTCGGTTTACCATGACTTTTCGCCAAAAAAAACATAGTTTCTTCGTTTACCATAGGACTTTTCCCAGCAAACATGGACTTTTCACATTCGGTACCTGATGTCCAGGGAACCTGCGAGCCGGTTAGCTGATGATCTGGGAGCCGCTGGTTAGCTGGTCCCAATGGATGATATCCCGCTAACTAAACAGCAAAGGTTCAGCAAAGGTTCTAGCAACAATTAACAAAGATGACTAACAGTTTGCCATGGATTTTATCACCATGCTATTAATAGATAAACCATCTATTTCGATTAGGGCCATTTCCCAATTAACAAAGATTAACAAAGATTGAATGATGATTGTTTAATGACGATGAATTGCTTTGTTAATGATCTGGTTGGTGGTTTCAAACATGACTGGATTATTTTCCATAATATATGGGATAATAATCCTTCCCATTGACGAACTCATATTTTTCAATGTGTTTTTTTAAACCACCAACCAGTGATGATTGTTGATGATTTTCATGGGCCTAAAAAGATTATCTGGCGCCAGAAACTGCGCTGGGTTGGTTTTCTGCCTCTGACCACGAAGAAAACCAGGTTCTGTAGTAACAGTTACTGAAAGCCAAGATTTTCAGGACATCTCCGCCATTTTCTCCAACAACTTCCACATATTCTCCGAAAAAACGGCATCAGTAAATCAACACAAACATGGAACACCCGCCAAAGGTCACACTTTCCTTGGCTTTCACCCATGATCATTCTGTGAATTTACGGGGGGTAAGTTTCCAGGCCACCAAATCACCAAGTGGTTTTTTGTTTGTGCCCTGTACTAACCATATTCTATTGTTATCATTATCTTGACCTATATGACCTGTATGTATATCATACTATATCATACCCTTCAGCACCCCCACTTGCTTTGATTTTATCACCAAAGAAACGACATTGTTGGATAGAATATTTGCCATATGGCCTGATCATCTTAGTATCACATACTATACTCATCCTTTATCTTCTTGTACGATGATCACTTACAGTAATGCTGGATTCACCGCCATAGTCACCATCCCCACGTCATGAATCAACGGGGGGCCGGCGTTTGGTCGTAGGCTTCGCAGCGGAGCTCGGTGGTGATCTGCTTCAACACCGCGCTGTCCGCGTTGCACAACGCCACGCAGTGGCGTTTGGCGCTGCAGCTGCTACGACGCTTTGATGAGGAGCAGCTGACCCCCACGGTGCACCGGTTGGGATTCCGGCTGGGTACCAAACAAAAAGCGGGGAAACCTGGTGAAGTGATCATGGGAATGTAGATGTCGTGTTTTTGTAACCATGAGATGTTTTATTTTGGTTAAGTGTGGATTTATACTTTATGTTAGTTTATGGCCATTTGCAAATGGTGAACATGGGTATGGTTGGAGTATCAGTGCTGAGCAACCGGGATGAGTTCTTTTTCTGCTATATATGTAGACAATTGTAGACACAATTTCTCTTGCTGCTCCCATTATCATTACCATTACTGTTACTACTCTTAGTCTTACTCTTAGTCTTACTCCTAGTCTTACTCTTAGTCTTACTCTTAGTCTTACTCTTAGTCCTACTCTTCCTACTCTTCCTGCTACAACAGCAACAGCAACAACAACAACCACCACCACCACCACCACCACCACCACCACCACTACTCCTCTCCTGCTACTATATCCATTATCTATCCATTATCTATCCATTATCTATCCATTATCTATCCAATCTACCCTATCTATCCTATCTATCCTATCTACCCTACCTATCCAATCTATCCTATCTATCCTATCTAGCCTATCTAGCCTATCTACTCTATCTATCCTATCTATCCTATCTATCCTATTATTCTATCTATCTAATCTTATCTAATCTTATCTAATCTTATCTAATCTGATCTAATCTTATCTAATCTTATCTAATCTTATCTTATCTAATCTGATCTAATCTGATCTAATCTGATCTAATCTTATCTAATCTGATCTAATCTTATCTAATCTTATCTAATCTTATCTTATCTAATCTGATCTAATCTGATCTAATCTTATCTAATCTAATCTTATCTAATCTTATCTAATCTTATCTAATCTTATCTAATCTTATCTAATCCTATCTATCTATCTAGCTATCTATCTAGCTATCTATCTATCTATCTATCTATCTACCTACCTACCTATCTATCTATCTATCTATCCATCCATCTATCTATCTATCTATCTATCTATCTATCTAGTTAATCCAATCTAATTAATCCAATCTATCGATCTATCTATCGATCTATCGATCTATCGATCTATCTATCGATCTATCTATCTATCTAATCCTATCTATCTAATCCTATCTATCTAATCCTATCTATCTAATCCTATCTATCTAATCCTATCTTTCTAATCCTATCTATCTAATCCTATCTATCTAATCCTATCTATCTAGTCCTATCTATCTAAGCCTATCTATCTAATCCTATCTATCTAATCCTATCTATCTAATCGTATCTATCTAATCCTATCTATCTAATCCTATCTATCTAATCCTATCTATCTATCTATCTATCTATCTGTCTAATCCTATCTATCTGATCCTATCTATCTATCTATCTATCTATCTGTCTAATCCTATCTATCTGATCCTAGCTATCTAATCCTATCTAATCCTATCTATCTATCTATCTGTCTGTCTGTCAATCTATCTCTCTATCTATCTTTTTTCTTTCTGTCTGTCTGTCTTTCTTTCTTTCTTTCTTTCTTTCTTGCTTTCTCTCTTATCTGTCTATCTATCTATCTATCTGTCTGTCTGTCTGTCTGTCTGTCTATCTGCAAGTTTGAATACGAAGCTATTCTGCGAGACTTCCTCAATGTTTGAACTTCACAACATCGAAAACGCAGCAATCCCCGAGAGTACCTCAATGTTTTAAGTTGACAACGTCAAAAGCGAAGCTGCGAGACTTCCTCAATTTTGAAGTTGGCCACATCAAAAACGAAGCAATTCTGGGAAACTTCCTTCAATAATGGAAAGTTAGCTGACGGCCTCGTACCAATGCGTCTTGCGATTTTTTCCAGTCCATGTGTCTAAAGCATTGCGCCTGCCACGAAAAAGTGAGGCCAGGTCATACGAAATGCTGCACCTGTCACACAAAATCATCTTCCCAAACCTGAAGATCTGATGCTGCAAAATGCAACCCCTCTCAGGAAATGAGCGCCCTGACCTCCTAACATCTCTGATGAACATGTCTCTTGTACTGTGCTTGCCACGGACAATGCATCTTTCCAGATCCTCTTCAAATAACCCACGCCTGCCAACGCTTTTGGAACTGCTACAAAACCTGCACGTTTTGCTAATTTTTGAAAGGTGCGCAATCCCTGCGCCTGCCACGTAAAACGATCTGAACGTCCAAAAGCGGTCTGAACATGTTGTGCTTTTAACATTTTGACTTGGAAATGTGCTTCGCGCCACTACGACGTGCACTTTTTCGACATCTCAACTTCCGAACATGAGGTGTTTTTTTACATTTTTACTTCGAAATCTGCTTCGTGCCACAACGGCGTGCACTTTTTCGACATCTCAACTTCCAAAAGTGCTCCGAACCTGATGTGTTTTGCACATTTTGACTTCGAAATGTGCTTCGTGCCACAACGGCGTCCACTTTTTCGACATCTCAATTCCTCAAAGTGGTCCGAAGCTAACATGTTTTGTACATTTTGACTTTGACACGTGCTTCGCGCCACAATGGCGTGCAATTTTCATTTTTCATCTGGCCAGATGGCTCCGCGCCCGCCGCTTTGGCGAGCCTACTTTTCGACCTTCCGGAGCCACAAATCATTGGAACAACTTTTCTACCTTTTCGCGCACCTGTATCTTCTTCTCTTCTCTTCTCTTCTCTTCTCTTCTCTGACTCTTCCCACCTCTGCTTTTCCATCTGTCAATATGGTCAGAAATTTGACTTCTAAACTTCCTTCGAACACGATAATGCACATTACTAAGTACTATATTCATTCAGCTGTTTTCGCAGGTCATCAGCTGGAACAGCACCATGTCCGCCTGCGAGCGCGCGCAGCAGTGGCAGATGTGCCTGGAGCTGCTGCGAGAGATGCGGCAGGATGCTGCTGTCTTCGGGGACGAGCCGGGGCCGGGGTTAGCAACAGACTGCGTGGTTTTATTGTTAAAAACCGGCAAAGGATGGTAGTTAGTGGTTTCACCAGGAAAAATGGTGGTTTCACCAGCAAAAACCATGGTTGAACCGGCAGGAATTGTGGTTTGAACATCAATAAAATGCTGATTCATGCGACAGAAAACGAGGATGCAACCAACAAACATGGTGGTCTAACCAATGAAAGTATTGGGATTTTCACACCATTAACAGCACGGTTTTTTCTCCTTCCAGAAACTGATAGGCAGAGATTGGGGTATTAATAGAATATTTGTTGGCCTTGTGGTGGATATAGCTACAGTTGAATAGTTTTCTAAACCAATAAACATAACTGAGCGGGCCCCACGTAATGTACGGGACCCTAGATTGATAGGGGTTTGGATATTCCAGCAAGAAACCAACCACTTTCTGTCCGAAAACCATGACCTGACCCACACCCAGAAGAGCACCCACATGAAAGTACATTGCCCTTTTTCTGGCCTATTCTTTTGGGAAATTCCGTGAGATCTAGAATTTGAAGGGAACTTGCATAGTTTTGGTACCTCCAATTTAGGTGGCTGAATTTTCCCCTAATTGCGCGTTCTAAGAGAAAACGATATGAATTGGGCCCACAAAATTGCGGCATCTGCGCCCGAATTACCTGCAAACATGGAATGAATAAGCAACACACATTGGGATTTCACAAGCAAAAATGGGATGCTATGGCCATAGTACTGCAGCTGCTTGAAACTAGCATGGTTGCGATTTGAGCCGTTTCTGATGGCCATTGCTGCGTCTGTTTAGTCCTATTAAGTACTACCATGAAAAAAAAGGATGCGGATTGGGATCGATGAAAGTTTGTGCATCTCATAGTAGAGTTGCTCTATCTCATTGTATTCCCGTGATGTTTCCATGATATTTCCATGATATCCCCAATCATGTGGGTAAACCCAATGCCATTTTTACCATCCCCAGTCGTCATCACCATGGCTTTATGGGTGGTGTAAACCATCCCCCAAACGGTTGTGGCAGCCAGGTGGATGCCACATGAAGAAATTAAAGGTTATGTGTTTATTGTTTTAACCGTATTAACTATATTACGGAGATATCTAATATTATATTGATAACCTATAATGATACTGATATGTTAAACCTTAATGATAACCTATATATTGATAACCTATATATTATATATTGATACATAGTATATATTAACCCATATTATATCTTATGTTTTCACTTTCTGCAGTTTCTTCGTGTTGAGTCTCCTGGTTCGAGTCTGTCTCAGAACCAGATCGAACCAGGAGGTGTCGCCGACGATGCTTAGTTTTAATGTGGCCATCAACTCGTGTCAACAGGCGTGGCGCTCACCGGCCTCACCTTTTTCTCCATTTCTTGAGGGTGAAATGTCGATGAAATCCGTATGAAATATTGTCATATTGTCATATTATGAAATTGGCTGGTTTTATATGAGCTATTATGAAGGTGAATGTTGAAACCATCAGAATGAAATATTTTTTTATTATATCATATAATCAAATATCATCATATATGCCAGAAAACACCCCCATTCAACCACCATGAAACTGTGGGTTAAATCTCTATGAAATCTCCATGTAACCGCATATAAGTACCATATGACATCGCCATTTCTGTAGGTCAAATCCCTTTGACATCCCAGATTCGGCTGTGAAAAACAGGTGGCCGGATGGCCGTGTGCCTTGAAATTGCTGGAGGAAGCCAAAGAGTTACAGCTTTCCCCTGTCCCTTGGGAGAGGTGGGAGAAGGTCAGATGAGTCACTGGGATTGATGGAATATATAAATAACTAACTAACTAACTAACTAAATAAATAAACACATAAATGAATACATAAATAAATAAATAGATAAATAAATTTAATATATATATAATTATATATATAATGTACATGAGCTATTAAACATACCTTGGTTGATGGGTAATTGAATCGAGATATACTACCTGGGTTATCACGAAAACTCCCATCGTTTGAGTAACAGAGGGATAAAACATGGGATATGATGGGGGATGTCATGGGATTTAACTAAGCAACTAATGATGATGGGATGGGGATGATGAAACATCGTTCAACACTCCTTTTCAGGTTGCTTTGATTCTGTGGGATAACACCAACCAATATTAATTGGGGAGTACCCTCTGGTAAACTAACATAGCTATTGAAAATGGCCATTTAAAGTGGATTTTCCCATTAAAAATGGTGATTTTCCATAGTTATGTTAGTTTACCAGAGGGTATCATACTCCACGAACTGGCAAATCCGTTCTGAACCAGCCAGTATTTTATAAAATGACAGAGGGTGAAGTTTGAGACCCATCTCAGATCTGGACACATCGGAGATTCGACCGATAAGGTGAAGCATTCAAGGTGGAACAATGGGCTTTCATTCCGATCTTCACTGGAGATTTGCACTGGATTGCCATGTTTGTCTAGCTGAGGGTAGAAGTGGTTACAGTCCAACTGAAGAACTTCTTGGCACGCTTTGACCAAGGACCCACTAGATTTAGACATGATGACATGGACATATCTTGAGATTTCTGGCAGCCAGTTGTATCCCAAAACCTGAGTTGGGCCAGTGGTTTCCAACCACTGGCTGATCCACTGACTAGAGCAGTGATAGATGTACTGGCAATGAAACATGACAACGGAAAATCCTCGATTTATAGTTATAGAGTATTTTCCCGTTACCCTCTGGGAAACTAACAAAAAACTATTGAACATCACCATTTTTAATGGGTAAATCAACTATTTCTATGGCTATTTTCCATAGCTATGTTAGTCATTACCAGAGGGTAAGATGCCTATTGGGGATATCCCATGGCCAGTCCATTAACAGTGATTGATATGCCCATGATTCCAGGATTCCCAAACCAGGCGTGGATGATCATACCCCTTGTACAATGTTTTGGCCATGACGCGTATGCTGATTGAAATCAAGCTGGTTTCTCTCCAATCTTCCAGCCCATTTCCGTTCGCTGCACATTGATGTTCCTATTCTGTTTGCCCTGCTTAGGCTCCAGTAAGAATACGGAAACCGGAGGCACCCACTCTAAAGAGGTACATTCTCTACAACCCAGGGATGGAGGTTCCAAATCCATGGGGGTAGCCGGTCCCAAAAAAAGTGACTGGGGATCATGAATTCAAAGCCCCTGGCTTTGGTCCCATAATTTTTGTTGGTGAAACACGAATTTTGGATGGTCAGCTCACTGTTTTTGATGCATTTCTAAGTTGCCTTTAACTCCCGAGTTTGTGTTCTGCTGAAATCCCAATATTTGAGCTGTTTTTTACAGCAGTTCGTCACTAAGGATACCATCAGTTTCACCAACCTTATTAGTTCGCTGGCAGCCAGTGGAGAGTGGCAGAGGAGCCTGTGACTCGGAGCCAAACGTTTACATGGATGTGGAACACCTACCATTTCTAGATCATTCTCCTAAGGGACGCCTTGGTTTTCCACAAAAAGTTTTGGTTCTTTTTTGTATGTTTACCCTAGGGTAGATCTTAATTACTCCAAAATCTGAAGTGAGCTAAGGATGTTTGATGTGGGGATATAAGGGGGATATACTAGGCATGTAATATGAAACCAGCCCCGCAATGATACCGTATCTAATTTTCAAAAATTGCAACATCTGAATCGCGCCCAGTCTGGGGTGGCTATCTGCAGCCATCATCTATGGTAAGAAGCAAGCATTTTTCATTATTTGTCCACCTTCATAATGGCATTTCTGGATTTTGCTATCGGCGCGTTTCATACAGTTTGGGGTTGGCAAGTAACCAGGTATTGCAAGAATGGGCGGGCAGAAAAGGAAAGAGCTGATTGAAAGAGGGAACAGCAGCAGTCATTTTGGGTGTTAGCCATTGCTAAGCCCTCTGTGACCTCTTCTCAGCTCGTTCCCACAAAAATTACATGGTCATACAGGAAATGACGCCACGAAACTGTATTGGGCGTGTCTTAAAATAGGGTACCCCTACTTCCAGTGGTTTGGACCAACCCATCTATATACAGGAAACCGTGGGCTCGTAGCATCAAGTGAATGGATTTTCTCATCATCCAAGGTGAAACGCAAGGGAGGCTACAGCAAATAAGGACTTTTCCTTTGGTCCTATGGGCTAACGCCCTGGTGCTGCCGACCCTGTTTTTGTCACAGGGCAGGGGACATGCTGTGTGCGGGCGGGTTCTGCAGGTTCATGCAACACACCTTGTTTTTGCTGCGGTTGTGTCCGATGGAGCCGTGGTGACATACAGTAGTAGGGAAATCCTGACTTTGGTGGTGACCGCACCGCAGTCTCAGATTAGCTCAGAGATGTGTGTATGCAACAGCTTTGCTTTCGCTGCCATTTTGGCCAATGGTGAAGCAGTGAGCAGAGCCTACGTCGCCGCCGCTCGGGCTGATTTTGGCAGCAAAACGGGGCCAGGGCAGCCACGCAACATTTTCGAAAGCCGAAATAGAAGCAGTTTGCACGGCTTATTTCGCCGCTCACGCTTGCTTTGGCGGCGTCCTGCGGCCAGGGCGACGCTTGTTTTGGCAGCAGGTCCGACGTCGCCGCTCGGGCTTGTTTTGGCGGTGCTTGCAGAGGAGGGCCACGGCCTTGGTTGAGAAGCCTTCGAATAAGGCTTTCAAAGCGTGGCTAAAACATACCACACAGCAGTTTCGAAAGCCTATATAGAAGCAGTTTGCAAGGCCTACGTCGCCGCTCGGGAGCCTGCGCAGCAGTTTCGAAAGCCTCTATAGAAGGAGTTTGCAGGAAGGTGCAGCGGAGGGTTTTTAGGGTTTTCAGGATTTTGAAAGTTTTAGGTTTTAAGGCTTCTAAGGCGTGGCCAAAATGTGCCACGCCAAAATGTGCCACGCAGCAGTTTCGAAAGCCTCTATAGAAGCAGTTTGCGCGGCTTAAGTCGCCGCTCACGCTTATTTTGGTGGCGTACTGCGACCATTTTAAGGCTTTTAAGGCGTGGCTAAAACGTGCCCCGCAGCAGTTTGGAAAGCCTCTATAGAAGGAGTTTGCAGGAAGGTGCAGCGGAGGGTTTTAGGGTTTGAAGGGTTTTGAGGGTTTTAATTGAACAATTTTAAGTGTTTTGAAGCCTTTAAGGCGTGGCCAAAACGTGCCACGCAGCATTTCGAAAACCTATATAGAAGCAGTTTGCAGGGCCTACGTCGCCGCTCGGGCTGATTTTGGCAGCATACCGCGGCCAGGGCAGCCACGCAACAGTTTCGAAAGCCGAAATAGAAGCAGTTTGCACGGCTTACGTCCAGGGGGAGGCTTGTTTTAGCAGCAGGGCCCACGTCGCCGCTTGGGCTTGTTTTGGCGGTGCTTGCAGAGGAGGGCCACGGCCTCAGTTGAGGAGCCTTCGAAAGCTGCAGCGGAGGGTTTTAGGGTTTTAAGGGTTTTGAAGGTTTTAAGGGGTTTTAAGGCTTTCAAAGCGTGGCTCAAACGTGCCACGCAGGAGTTTCGAAAGCCTATATATGAGATTCCGCCAACATTTGCGCTGATTAATTATGTACTGGAATTTGCATCGGATGTTGGCTGCTACATGAAACTTGCTTTAAAACGATAGGGGACTCACAAAAAACGATACGTTTTTTGCTTGCGCAGCCTTGCGCGTTTTGTGGTGTGGGCATAGTGTTTGCTTAGGCAAGGTTGTTTTTCCACGGTCGGATCCACTTCACCATGAATGGGTGTGCCCATGCGGCGGGTTGACTGTAATTACATGACTTTACGCTACTGTACCCATAGGTGGGTTGCTTAAACTCGGCGCCGAGTAGCTCGGATTACGGAAGCCATGCATCTAAGACAGGCAGTGCAGGCATGCTGGAGTGGCCAACTCCATGCAGTATCTCGTTTTGCTGCCTGGCCTAGCTTTGGCAGACCGCAGCAAGCTATTCATTCAGTCTCGTGCGCATGTGACTTGCAAAGATGGAGCCCGCGCAGAACGATACCCAACACCCAAACGATACCTAAATCTTTCCCAAAGCCCCCCGGGTGACCAGCTAACTAGTCACAAAACAGGCCGAACAGGTGGTGGATGTTGGTAGAATGTCGTAGTGATGGACTGCATTTTTGTGGGCTGGCTGGATAATTCTTGTAATTAGCAGCTGTGAGTGGTTAAAGTATGCCAAAAACTGCCAAAACCAATTTGTTCCAAAAGACCTGCTGATTGGAGAGACCGCCCAAGCAGCGGGAAGGAGGACCACGTGAGAGACAGGCATGGGCAAAAGCACAAATGTCCTCCAACGCATGCAAACAAAGATCGCCAGGGATGAGGATCCAAGTGGACGCACTTCAAAACTATGCTTAAACAGATGAAAAAAATGTGTCAAAACATGAAAAAACAGGAAGCCCTGTAAAATGATAGGGGGCTCACTAACTTGATGACGCATTTGGCGTAAACAATGAATTTCGACCGTGGTTCATATAGAAGCAGTTTGCAGGGCCTACGTCGCCGCTCGGGAGCCTGTGCAGCAGTTTCGAAAGGTCATAGAAGGAGTTTGCAGGAAGGTGCAGCGGAGGGTTTTAGGGTTTTAAGGGTTTTGAGGGTTTTAAGGTTTTTAAGGCTTTTAAAGCGTGGCAAAACGTGCCACACAGCAGTTTCGAAAACCTATATAGAAGCAGTTTGCAGGCCCTACGTCGCCGCTCGGGCTGGTTTTGGCAGCATACTGCGGCCAGGGCAGCCACGCAACAGTTTCGAACGCCGAAATAGAAGCTGTTTGCACGGCTTATTTCGCCGCTCACGCTTGTTTTGGCGGCGTATTGCGGCCAGGGCGAGGCTTGCGTACGGTCAACGCGTTGATAGTGCATTAAATTACTAAGTGAGGAAAATTTTGTTGCCAAATTTTAGCCACCCGGCTATCCTACGCCTTTGCTCACCCGAGCATCGTAACATGCCAGGGATGAACCTGTGAAAATCAACCAAGGAAATTATTTGTCAATCTGTTTGTTTTCTTTTTGGATGATGCTCAAATAAACCAATGTCAGCAAAACACCAGAAAGCAATCTTGATTTATGCCATTGACTGTGATGATGTTGATACATTTTGGATTTTGGTCTGAAGTTTTTTCATATCAAGTGGCCTGTCCCGGCCCTATTCCCACCCGGCCACTTGACTAACCTTGCTGCTCTCGTGAGACACTTCCTAGCTCAAACTTGCAAACGCAGCTTTCAGCACCTTTGCACTGCCCATGCAGCAGGCCAACATAGTGAACTTCAGCGTGTTCATATCAGTGGCTCTACTTTATATGGACACCATGCAGCCAGAACCTCGAGTTCAGGTCTTTGAAACCACCACTGCGGCATTGAAGCCGCTTTTGGAAGCGTGCGGACGCCCGCTTTTCCTCAAAGCGGTGTTTGAGACTTGGGCGAGTATGACTAATTCTTTAGTCGTACTCGAACGCAACCATTTTCCTGATCTCCCACCTGAGACCAGGAACATCACTTGCACTCCCAAATTGCCCTCAACCTCTGAGTGCCATTTTGGATCCGAGATTCCGTGAACACCGTGGAAAATTTGGCCCAGCCGTGCAGGCCCTAAACCAGTTCATCGATTGGTTTACCGTGCAGTACGATACAGACCTTCATGTTGACACGCTCAACATGTTACAGGACACAATGCTACTCCTGCAATCGTGTCAGGCTTTGGTCGAACTCGCTCCTGCAGATCCAGTTGTTGAAGAAGTGCCTCCTGCGCTGGCTGCTCCCGTGCATCGAGCCACTGCGGACCCACCAGTGGACCCAAATCAGCCGTGTATGGTCCTACTCCCTGGAGAATACTGACGTGACCAGCCAGCGAGCCAAATTTTCCAGGTTCATCAGTCTTGGTCGAGCTGGTGCATGATGCTTTTTGAATATTTTTTCCGAAGTGCTGCGGCCGTGCAGATGTTTGTGCCACCAGCATGATCGCTGGCGAGAGAAGCATGGCCACCAGAGGCCTACACTGATGTGGTGTGGCATTTTGAATTTTGCAGCAGTGGTGTGACCACGCATTCCCCATCGCAGTTGAGCAAAAAGAGTGAAGTGCGATTTCCACCTTCAGTGAATTCTCATGCTTTCTTGTGTTTCATGTTTTCGGTTTTCACTTTGAAGTTTCATGTATCTTGGAAGTATTGACGGCGTGGCGACCGTGCGTGTAATTTAAGGAAAGCTTTCACAGGTGAGGCCATGCCAATGCCGTACACCTACGGTGATCCCAGCGCCGCCCCGCCTAGGCCAAGGCTAGGCAGGGGTCGGCGGATATGGCTTGGTCGGCAAACCAATAGATTTAGGAGGTTGTTTTCCCCAAGAATTTGCAGACAAACCGAAATATTCCACAGATCTCCCATGACTTGATCATCTCGTTTGCATCCCCAAGCTTTTATAGTTTTTTTTGGCGACATTCCTAGCTTGCCCGAAACGTTCCGCCGGGTGACGTTGCGTAGCGGGCGTGTTGCGCATAACGAAAGGTATCCACATTTCAATGGATCGGTCTAAGGGAACATTTTACAGGAAACCCCTACATTTATTTCCATGGCAAAAACCATGGTTTCTGGTTAATTTTTTTCCCCGAAAAACCAAGTCATTGAAACTAAATGAGCGAACATAACTCCAACTTCACTCCAGTTTTGGGGATCTCGAGCCAGTTACGGTGGTGCCAGGTGCCTCTTGGCGGAGATGAATCATCAGCACCTGAAACCCAGCGTGCTGAGCTACAACTCTGCCATGACAGCGTGTAACAAGAGCCGCTGGTACAGCAGGTAAGATGGGAACTTGGGTGGGTTTAGTTATCTAGGGATGGGGAATCATCTGCAAAATGGCGCAAACTTTGAATTTGGGGGACAGGGTTTTGACCAAACATATGGGGAAAAATGGGGAAGAAGACAAAAACTATTGGTTTAGAACATCCGTTTCACTGTTTGGTGGTTATAAATAGGGGTATGGCCCGTTTCTTCATTGGGACGTGATTCTTGATCAGTAAAAAAAACAGTGGATTTAACATGATTTAACGCAACGAAGTAGGGGATTAAATAATCGTAACCCCCAACAATAGAAGCGTTGGACGTCCGTTGGACACCTGGAAAGATCTGGAAAGTTCTAGAGAACATCTCATCCTTACCATCCTGGGATCCTGGAGATACTTGGCCTGCCAGACAGACTTCCCGCAAAAATCAAGCTCAGTTGTTGGTCAATTCCAGTGAATTCCGTATATATATATATATAATTATATATATATATAGAGTTTTTGGAAAATCCATAGGGAATATTTAACATATCAAACAACCATTGTGCTTGATACCATGATTTCCATTGAGTTCCATATTGATGGTGATACTCCCATGATTTCTATCGTTTTTTTGGGATCTTCACAAGCCGAGGTTCGGAGTCAGGACCCGGGGCGAGTTGGCAATGGGCGCTGCGCTTGTTCCATGCCTTGCCGAGCAAAAAAGGTGCGGCACCGATGGTGTCAGGGTCCCGGCAGGATAGAATTATGATTATAATATATTATACTGTATCTACATCATAATATATATATATAGAATATAACGTATATATATATATATACAATGAAAAATGTAAAAGATGTGTGTGTGTGTATATATATATATACACACATCTGGAACCCGAATGACCCTTGTTTTGGAGGTTTTTACCCGTAAGGAGGAGTAGCCATCCAAATTTTGGGTCGTGTTGCACGTGACTGGGAATGGGCAAACAGGAAGACACAAGCAACACACATTGGAAAATAACCAGCAAGACAAAACATATTACGTGCCCCAGTCTGCCCCAGTTGGTTAGCTAAGTCGGTCCACAACTACCAGCAACTTAACTAGAATTTTATGATAGATAATATGATATATCTATAGGTGATGATGGAGTTTATGAAGCGACTTATAAGTTGGGGCACCCCCTTGTACGGGCTATCAACCCATTTGTGCGGCCAATTCTTGTAAAGACTTCCTTTTGCAAGCAGGATGGATGAATGAACAATTTGCCAACCCCACCCCTGTAGAGTTCTCTGGTGGCATTTGCGTTCTTCTTGGTCAGAGCTCAGTTTTCGTCGTTGACCATCTTGTGTTAAGCTTTACACCTCGTTTTTGTGAGTTCCGTCCTTGTTGTTTATTCTTTAAGTTTACATGTTCTGGAAAGCCGCCAGATTGATTCTGGGCACCACTTTTCTTTCTATGGCGCGTTCCATTCCAGACTGCTCCAGCCAAGAAAATGCATGAGTCTCAGACGTTTCCGCTCAAGGCATCAGTCACACCAACAGCCCGTGTTTTCAATGCAGGTCGCAGACGCACCATCCGAGATACGAAGGAGTTCCGACCTCGGCTCTGTCAGTTGGAAACACCTGGGGCTGGCTGCCTTGGTCTCCTACGCTTTGGGCATCTGCACATTCCTCCTTTGGTCCGCCCTGACTGCCCTGACTCGGCCGAATCCACGTGGTCCCAATGGGCCGAAGGTGCTGAAAGACTCAGAGTATCCTCCAAAGTATGGCAAGATACCTGAGAAAACGATCTGGTTCTACTACAACAAGGGTTGGGATCCCATGCCCAACCGTTTGGTTGACCTTTGTGTTCAAAGCTTTTGTGTGACCTGGATCCGCTTTCTGATCTTTTTCATGGCTCGATCAAAGTCACTTTTTGAAGGTCTTGTTTGGTTGTATCTGTATCTATCTATGCTATATTCACATACGCATGAGTGTATATATAAAAACAATTATATATATATACAATTAAAAATATAATTAAATATATAGTTATATATATAAAGTTGTATATAGAATATAAAAAATATGTATATATTTAAATAAATATATATTTATTTAGTTATATATATTGATCTAGTTATATATATTTATATAGTTATATATATTATAGTAATGTACTGTTATATATATATGTATGTATATGTATGTATGTATATGTAAGTATATGTATATATGTATATATGTGTTTTATGTATATATGCATATATGTATATATGTTTTATGTATATATGTATATGTGTATAAATGTAAATATGTATATATGTATATATGTGTATGTGTATATGTGTATATGTATATATGTATACATGTATATATATGTATATATATGTAAATATATGTATATATGTATGTATATATATATATTGATATGTATATATACATATATACATATATAAACGCATATATATGTATATGTATATATATATAAACACATATATATGTATATGTATATATGTATATATGTATATATGTATGTATGTATGTATGTATGTATATTTGTATATATGCATGGAATGTATGTATGTATGTATGTATGTATGTATGCATGTATGTATGTATGTATGTATGTAATGTATGTATGTATGTATGTTTGCATGTATGCATGTATGCATGTATGCATGTATGCATGCATGTATGTATGTATGTATGTATTGATATATGTATATATGTATATATGTATATATGTATATATGTATATACGTATATATGTACATATGTACATATGTATATATGTATACAGGTGGTGCCAGAATTATAGAACGGAGCCAGGAGTACAAAAGTACGGTAAAATACCGTACCTTTGTACTCCTCCGGGTTCCGATTCCGCGCGGAGTCGGGAAATTTAATTATAGAAGGGGGATCCGTTCTATAATTAAATTTCCCCGTTCTATAATTAAATTTCCCCGTTCTATAATTTCTGGCACTGACTTGATATTTACTGCATATTTGTACATATACAATCTATAAAATGAAGATTTAATGAGTAAATTCATATACATTTTTTTTTCATACTTTCCGAGGAAAACAGAATTATAGAACAACAGGGTACGGTAAATAACCGTACCTTCGTACTCCTCAACTTCCGTTCTATAATTCTGTTTTCCCCCATTTTTCCCACATTTACCAGGTGATTTTCTTAGATTTCAGGGTGATTTTCTTAGATTTCAGGGTGATTTTCTGAGATTTCATGGTGATTTTCTTAGATTTCATGGTGATTCTCTGAGATTTCATGTTGTTTTTGTGGGATTTCATAGTAATTTTATGGGATTTAATGGTGATTTTATGGGATTTCATGGTGATTTTATGGGATTTCACGGTGGTTTTCTTAGATTTCATGGTGATTTTGTAGGATTTCTGGGACCCCGGAAGAGGTTCTATAATTCTATAATTAATTATTCCGTTCTATAATTAATTTTTCCGTTCGACGGAAAAATTAATTATTGAACGGGGCCCGGGAAACATTAATTATAGAACGAAAATGGGAAATGTGAGAAAAATGGGGGAAAACAGAATTATAGAACAGCAGCGCTCCGACAAGAATTATAGAACGACGAAAAAAGTTAGGAGTAATTTCAGATACGTTTTTTTTTTCACACCTTCCGAGGAAAACAGAATTATAGAACAACAGGGTACGGTAAATAACCGTACCTTCGTACTCCTCAACTTCCGTTCTATAATTCCGGCACCTCCAGTATATGTATAAATGTATATATTTATATATGTATGTATGTATATATATATGTGTATATATATATATGTATGTATATATATATGTATATATATATATATGTATATATATATATGTATGTATATATATATATGAATATATACATATATATATGTATATATACATATATATATATATAAACACACACACATATATATGTATATGTATATATATATATGTATATGTATATATGTATATATGTATATATGTATATATGTATATATGTATATATGTATATATGTATATATGTATATATGTATATATGTATATATGTATATATGTATATATATGTATATATGTATGTATGTATATATGTATGTATGTATATATATATTTATGTTTGTATATATATTTTTTTAATGAATATATACATATATATGTAAATACGTATATACGTATATATGTATATGTATATATGTATATATGCATATATGTATATATGTATATATGTAAATATGTATATATGTATATATGTAAATATGTATATGTTTATATGTATATGTATATATATTTACATACCGAGATAGATATTGTATATACATATGTTATTTTGATTTATTTTGCATCTACCGTACATCTACACTCAAAATGCGGTTCGCAAGATCCAAGGTTAATAACCCAGATTGGAACTTTGAGTTTGTGAGCGATAGCAATGTGCTGGAGTATGTGAGCCCAGAGATGCTACCAGATGCGTATTGGACCTGGCATAAGCCCGCCAACAAGAAAGATGCTTCGATGATTTTTGGCGCTAAACAAAAAAAACACCGTCAAAAGTTAGCACCCGAAAAAAACTCTGATTTTCAGTATTTTTTGAATGATACGTAAATGTACATAATTACAATCGGTTAATCCACAATTTGTATCTGTATATCTATTTA
This sequence comes from Cladocopium goreaui, assembly GCA_947184155.2. Classification (NCBI taxonomy): domain Eukaryota; class Dinophyceae; order Suessiales; family Symbiodiniaceae; genus Cladocopium; species Cladocopium goreaui. Next base: position 230,853 of record CAMXCT020000319.1, read on the forward strand.
TACATATGTATAATATATCTGTGTGAATTAAGAACATTTGGGGATGATTCCGCTGATTAACCATGATTCCAGTAAGGGAGAACAGTGAGGTCCTCATAATTTGCCCATATATATATATATATACATATATTTTATTGTTAAATAAATAAATATATATATATATATCTATAACATAATGTATATATAGTATATACTATATATTATTTATTATTTATAATATAATATAATATAATTTAATGTAAGATAATATAATCTAGAATCAGATAACCTAATATAATATGATATGATATAAAATGATATCATATGATATCATATACTATGAGATGATATAATATAGTATAATATGAGATGGTATAATATTATATAATTTATAATAGAATTTATAATTTAATAATACAATATAATATAATATAATATAATGTAATATAATATAAGATAATACACACACACACATATATATATAATCCATGACAAATCCCGTTTTAGCAGGTCGGGAACTCCCTTGCTCATTCAAAACCACATCCACCCTAAAGGAGAATCGATTGCAATGTGTTCCCCCCGCAGTTGTGTTTGTTGGTTAAAAAAAACACATGAACTACATCTGAACCATAAACCCAAGAGTGAAACTCATGAAGTCTTCGTGAAAATTCGACCTTTCAGCCATTTTTCTTTGCCCTTCGTCGATGCACCAACCAGTTTCCACCAAGGATATGGTCATGGCCAATGTCTTGGCGTTGTACGGAGGCGTGGCAGCGGATTCCACCATTCTGAATTTCAAATCGCTGAATGTGCTGTGGAATCGCATGTTGACGGATGCTGCGGATGCCGTGATCTGGTTGAGAAAAAAACCCGGATGCCATGGGAGGGTTTAACTAAACCTCGAATTGATAGTTTAAATCACGATTTTTCATAGGGATATATAACTATAATAGGGGGATATAACTATTTAATAGGGATCTAGCGATCAATTTTCATAGGGTCTAGCCACTAATTTTAGATATAGATAAAGGTGGCCAATTTAGTGAGAAATGATTTACCATTCTTAGCTCTGTTTGCCATGGCTATGTTACCAGAGGGTAGACATATCTTTGGGGGAACACTTGAAATGAAAAGGAACTACAGAGTTTTCTATCCGATCGCTTTGGGGTTGAACATGAACCCAGGTGGTCTACTGGTACAGATTCACTGAACCCTGGCCAGAACACGACAGTTCTGCTGCGTGGTTTTTCATGGCGCGTCGAGACACAGGCGGGGTTGTCTCAACATGTGGAACTCCATTTCATGCCATGTTTTTTTTAATCATGGCTTATCATGATTTATCATGGTTTATAATCATTATCATGGTTTATCATGATTTATCATCATTTTCCTCGCTATTTCATTATTGGAATCCTATCATCATTTTCCCTGGCCTATTACATGGCCTATTACATGGGCGTCGCATCCCAAAAACAGACTGAGGGATCTTCAGACGCTATGCGCAAGACATTAAGACCCATTTTGGCAATGTGCACCTCGACGTCTCGCGCGTTGGAGGAAAACCATACCTGGCCTTTGCCACTGGAACTGTCGAACCTATCATGATTGAGATCAACAGTTCACTTCCACTTTGCTCAACTGATCCCAACACAGCTGGCCGCAAGACATGTGCCACTGCTATGACACATCATGTTGCGGCAAACAAGGATTTGAACAATACCAAAGTTGTCTTTTTGGACCCCAATGACCAAAACCATGGTCCTCAACTGAACACTTGGGATGCACTGTGCATCAACAATGGCTTCCTGGATTGTCCCACTCCCTCACTTTCACGTCCCAGTGCAAAGGAGCTCGCCAGAAAAAGTTCTACAACTTAAATCAAATCTAGGGAACAATTTATACCCATGACGGCTATAGATATCATTAGATCTAACAGTGTAGATTTAGTGAATCATGTTAGTATACTAGGGTTTACTGATGTTTTTTTTTAAAAAATCCACGTTTGTCAGGCCAGGTCAGGCCGAGTCAGGGTTCTGTTTCCCTATGTCGCATCAGGATCTCTGGGAGCAATATCAGGGTCGCAAAGACAACCCATACTTCACAATGATCAAACTCTTTGGCGGCGGGGGGAGATTTGCCAAACAGCATCCGGAGCTTCTGCTGCTCAACAAAGACGATGAGAGAGAAACTCACTGGAGAAATGGTGCTTGTTTTTATACATATTCGGAGGTTTCCTGCAATGGCGGTACCCCAAAATGGATGGTTTATAATTTACAATAGAAAATCCTATTTAAATGCATGATTTGGGGGTACCACCATTTGGAGAAACCTTCATTTCTAATGATTTTCCACCTGAAAATGGATGAATGTGGGATGATTGGTTATTTCATTTGCAATTTGTTGACTTTCCCCTTGTTTCAGATGATGACGGAAAAATCGTTTTCAGGGGTGTGGCAACCACCAAGGAAAATGTGATGAGCATGTGGTTCAAAGATGCTGGAATTGAGCTGGACAAGCCCAACTACTGTGGTTCTATCTCCGGGCAGATGTTGAAGAATGAAGGTCTTCGGTCCGAAACAACGGACCAGTCCGCATCGACATTTCGATTTCCAACCGAATACGTCTAGTTGTTGCACTGCTACGGCCGGTTGCGCAGCGCATCGGCCGGTTGCGCAGCGGCCATGGAGATTTGTTTAAGACGTGGGCAACTGAGTGAGAAAATCATGGCAATCCACTAGGTCTGGGGATATCCCATCCACAATTTATGTAAATGTGGTAAACCGAATCATGAAGCCTAAATTCTTGATGTCTTGATGGTTAATACCCTCCGGTTTCTGGTAAACATGGGGATGATTTATCAATGGGTTTACCACATCATTATACGCATCATGTAGCAAAATCACCTGCAAAAGAATAGTTTTGTGATAGACCCAATACAACAACCATTTTTTGAAATGGCCTATGCAATTCAATGCAATTCATTTCTCCTCAGCGGGGATGCTCTATGGCTTTGGTTTCCTACGTCACTTTGTATCTAAACCTTACCAAGAAATTACGTTTATCACAGGGTTCACGTATTTTAACTTGTTGCAAACCCAATGATCATGGTAAATGCGTTGATTATTGGCTTCAATGTTCCATACAACTCTTATTAGTACCATTGTTCCTACTAACTAATATTCTGTAAGGATGGTCAATCGTACTGGTAAATCCTACGTACTGTTATGACTGTTGTTACATACAACGTCAGGAGGGCATCATGTTTGTCACACTGATTTTGATCATAAATCGATGTCTTGCAACCCGCGGATGTCCGCTGCTTAGTCAGCAGGTCAGTTTCGAGCTGCAGGCAAAGTTCCTGAAGCCAGAGTTGAAATGAGAGGTTCTGCTCAGGTACAAAAGTATATCATGTGCGGATTTTACTTAATTATACCAGTAAACCTCTGTATACAAGTATGTCTAACATATAATCCCTTACCCCTAATACGAACCCCCCAAATAATAAACACTTCAGGTAGTTTTTAATTATTAGGGGGGTTCCCTAATAATCAATTTATATAAACACTTAATAAACAAAACTATTTTTTTCGATTTCAAAATCAATTAAATTTCCTTCTATATCGCAATTAAAATATTGCCAAAAATTCGATTTCGAAGCGGATCTTAGTAGTAAATTCAAAACCTTAATTTAAAACTATTTTTGTCGATTTCAAAATCAATTCAATCTCCTTTTATAACCCAATTAAAATATTGCCAAAAATTGGATTTCGAAGTGGATCCTATTAATGAATTTAAACCCTTAATAGAAAAAACTATTTTTTTTGATTTCAAAATCAATTAAATTTCCTTTTATACCGCAATTAAAATATTGCCAAAAATTGGATTTCGAAGCGGATCCTATTAATCAATTTTAAATCTTAATTAAACAACTATTTTTTTCGATTTCAAAATCAATTCAATTTCCTTTTATAACCAATCAAAATATTGCCAAAAATTGGATTTCGAAGCTTCCCCCTAATATTCAATTAAAAATCCTAATGCAAAAAGCACAAAAAATCACGGACCCTAGCAATAAACACCCCGGGGCGAACTAGTTTTTATTATTAGGGGGCGAAACCCACAAATGGTAGCTTTATTTTTAATTTGTTTTCTAAAGGGGATCAATTAAAAGTCAAATTGGCCAACCTGAAATTTTCCAAAATTAGAGATGGACCCTAGTTTTTATTACTGGGGGGGTTAGTAATAGGGGGAAGGGATTACATAAATAAGATTAGGACATAGATATATTATTTTCCTTTGGCACGTTATTGATGGATGTTTTCCCCGGCTGTTGAAAAGAAGGACCCCACAATGGAGCCGCTCTTCAGCGCCCAATGGGTACCCCACAACAGCCACTGGTTTCTCATTGCCATTTCAACCGTATGGATTCGAATGGGTTTGAAACAAACATAGTGCACGTGTTTTTGTTTTATTTTCTAATCTGTTTGGATCAAAACCTAAGTGACAAGAGTATCGCGGCATGCCAGGAACCAGTTAAAGTGCAGTCTTACAGAACAACCCTGGGTCGTTTGGGCTGAAAGCAATGGTGTCCTGAGTTTCCGTCATCGACCATGGCGGAAAAAGAATTGCTCCAAACTGGTACCCCATTCTTGACGAGGTCAAGCCATGGATTAACCCCGAGGTCATTAATATGTTGGGAAAGTAGGAGCCGGTGTTTATCCTGGGTTGACATGGCTGTACGGTAGAGTCGGAGGGCTACCGCTCCGTTGAAACCGGGCCGCCGTGCCCAGTTGCTCCGGATGCGTTGAGCTACAACATCGCGATGAGCGCTTTGGAACGTGGCGGTGATTGGACTGGAGCCCTCTGGTTGTTGGAGGCATCAACCCAGGAGGGTCCCTTTTGAAGTAATCAAACATGGCTGGAAAATTCCAGAACTAAATGGAGGTTTTAGTGGGAAATCATCGAACCAAATGGGTGAGTGCCCATTGCTATGTTTGATTTCTTCGTTTCTTCTGTACATGCGGTGTACTTCAATTTATTTCAATTTCAAATGTGCATCTCACTTAGGGAATGAGCAGTAACCCGACCCAATTAGTCCCCCATTCCTTGTATTATCCAATTTAGAAGTGTGACAGGGATGGACATCCACCAATTGTATCCGAGATTTCTGCAGAATCCCTTGCCCCTTCAATCACGGCCCAGATGTTGGAGTCCCCAAAAAATCTGGCAGCTTATTGTCAGCAGGTCGGGAATCATATATTTGTTTGTGTATGGCACATGGTTTGAACCTTCAAATTGTAGGTTGCCCTCTGGTAAACTAACATAGCTATTGAAAATGGCCATTTATAGTGAGTTTTTCCAGAAAAAAATGTGATTTTCCATAGTTACGTTAGTTTACCAGAGGGTATGTAAAGTTGTACCACAGGTTACACTATCATTCCTGATGGCCTTGGGCCTTGGCACTGAAAAAAATCCGGTTCGGGGAATCCACTGTGGCTGGAGAATTCTATAACTAGCCATGGAGGTTTATACATACCCTCTGGTTATGTCAAAATAGCTATGGAAAATGGACCATAGAAACAGATGTTTTTCCCAATAAAACCTCCATTTATAATGGATTTTCCAGTTCGCTATGTTAAATTACCAGCTGATCATAACTGAGGGAAAGTCATCGAACTCAAAATCTGGGAGATTTTTGCAAACGCTTGCTTCCATCGCCACGTTTAAGCCTTGACACAAAGGAGGGGATTGCCGAAAATTTAAGCCATGACATCCACCATGACACGTTAAGCCGTTACTACCTTGGTTACTACCCCAAATGCCGCTGATGTGCCGATAACCAAATTTTCGTTGTCGAGCTGTCGAGCCTTTTTTTTTGACCCATGAGATACTGGCTGGCATACCTCTTAATTCTTACTGTTCAAAAGCCAGTTTTAAATTGTTAATTTGCAAAAGCCTCTTTTGCATCCTTTTGATGATTATACGACATGCAATCATGTTATTTTGACACCATATGTTGCTTGGTGATCTCATCATTATTTTTGTTGATCTGAATGAGGCAAAACCAATGTCATAAACCGTTCCAACTGAATTTTTGGTGGGTCACAACGGTCACAACTGACCATAGATGTCGCTGTGTGACAACTGTGTTTCCAGGTGGTGTTCATCAAAAATTTCCCACTGGACCGACCCTTAAATTGGGGTTGCTACCAGCAACTTAACACTACTCAAATCATAGTAAAAAAGTACCATTTCTTCTAGTGAAAAGTAACACCTTTTTGGAAAGCGAAATATCCACGATTTTATACAATTTTATGCCATGTGAAAAATTACCATATCTTCCCCCATCCCCCAAGCACAGGCTGCTGGCCCGTCTCCATACCTGCGCGCCTATGGGGACGAGGATCAGGTTGAAGGTGCGGTGCTCGCGCAATGGAAGAAGATGCAGTGTCTTGGTGCGGTGGTTACCAACGGGGGTGCAGGACTGAGGCTACTTTGATACCCTCTGGTAAACAAACATAGTTATGGAAAATCACAATTTTCAAGTTCGGTAAATCAACCATTTCTATGGCCATTTTCAATAGCAAACGGTTAAATTACCAGAGGATATCCTTTATGGGTAAACGGTATAACCGTGCTTCTAACCTTCCAAAAGTTGGGATATACAGTAACCCCCTATTACTGTAACTGTGGTGAAAAATCTCCACTTCGAAAAAAGGAACTGCACGCCACCAAGTATAGCAACTTCCCCCGAAACCGATGGAAAAGGTGACATTTGCCATGCTTTTCCATGATTGAAAAGTAGAATCTTACTTTTCTAGTAGCAAATTATGGTTGATGGGTGACTGTTTAACATGGTGATTTAGCCATCATTTCTGATGGGATTGACTGGGGATTTACTTGAGAGGCCTATTTTTTTTTGGATTTTTTCTTTTACGTTTTTGGATTTTTTTTGGGTTTCTTGTTTTATCTTGCTTTCTCCTTTTTTTTGCGTTTTTGCTTTTGTGCTTTTTTGTTTGTTTTTTTTTGTTTTTTTGCTTGTTTGCTTTTTTTGCTTTTTTGCTTTTTTGCGTTTTTGCTTTTTTTTGCTTTTTTTGCTTTTTTGCTTTTTTGCTTGTTTGCTTTTTTGCTGGTTTGCTTTTGTGCTTTTTTGCTTTTTGCTTTTTTTGATTTTTTGCGTTTTTGCTTTTTTGCTTTTTTGCTTGTTTGCTTTTTGTTTTTTTGCTTTTTGTTATTTTTGCCTTTTTTGCTTTTTTTTCTTTTTGCTTGTTTGCTTTTGGCTTTTGGCTTGCTTTCCATGGCTTTTGGTGGTATTTTTAGTATGTCAAACTTGCACATTTTTCAATACACTAGTTTGAATCGACTATATTCATATATATATATTTATGTTTAAATTAAAATCATAATATATATATATACAATTATATATATTTACATATATATATATATGTATATGTATATATATATGCATTTATATACACACTTGTATATTTATATCTAGATATATTTATATTATTTATATTTTCTACTTATATATATTATATATATATATATACATATTATTACTATTTATGTTCAAATTCAAATATATATATATATTTACACATATATATATATACATATATATATATTTACATATATATATACATATATATATATATTTACATATATATTTACATATATATATATATATATTTACATATATATACATATATATATATGTAAATATATTTATATATTTATATTTATGCATGTATATATACACTTAAATATATATTATATTGATATATTAATATTTACATATTCATATTGATATTTTATATATTTATATTTATATTTATATATTTATTTTTATATACTTATATTTACATATAAATATATATTTATGTACCTATATATATATACATTCATATGTATATACATATAAATCATATAAATGTATATATATATAAAGAAGTATGTATCTATAAGTATATGTACTGTATTCCACATGTTTCCAGGGTGCATGTCGTGTAGTCTATACACCTTGAGTATCACATTCAACCCAGCACCTTGCATGTAAAATAGGTGTTTCCAATCTGCTTTGGGGGGGAGGCGCTGCGCCCTTGTTTTTGTTTCGACCTAATACCTACATAGGTACATGCATGAGTATTGAGCACATTTATATGCGCCCTTCAAGGCTCAAGAGGTATATAGAGTAACCCTGTAGACAAGCACAGACCGGCAACAGGCTGAGTAAAACAAGTGCTGTCATTGGGGAAGACGCCTTAGCTGATCTTGAAGTAGACGCTAGGGCCCCTCTTCAAGTGGTAGCGGAGCAGTGATCCCTCATTGAGGGTGAGCTCCAGGAAGAGCCCAAGCAATGGCAAGCCATGGCTATGATGATGATGACTTCGACATTGTCGATGCAAATGAATCGAACCAATATGACTCTTATGCAATGAGAAGAGCACCCCAGCAAACACAGATTCATATGACGCAACAGATGACCACAAAGGTTGCTCCAGCCTATGATGGGCGAACCAGCTTCTTTGCTTTTGAGGATGCAATTGATGACTGGTGTGACATTACGGAGTTAGAACCAGAGAAACGTGGTCCAGCATTGCGCAACAGACTGGAAGGAGATGCTCAACAATACAAGAGGCTATTGGATAGAGAATTACTCAGGGATCCCTATGAAGGAGTGGCTTATTTCAAAAGATTTCTACGACCTCATTTCATCAAAGGTGCCCAGAACGTGTTCTTATACCGTTTCATGCAGTTCATGAAGTTCAACAGAGGAACCATGGATCTTCAGAAGTGGATGACTAGATTTCAACTCACTGGAAATAGACTTATTGAGTCTTGGATGGATTTACTTCCAGAAGTAACAGTGACTAGTCCTGAAGCAATCCTGTTTGTTCAACAACGACGTCAAGAACATGAACGAGATCAACAAGAGAGAGCTGAAGTAGCAGCAGCCTCAGGAACACCCCATGTAGCTGTTCCTTGGACAGATGAACTGGCACTAGCGGCATTCAGACTATTTCAGGAAAATCGTAGAGAAGCACAGCGACAAGCATTCCCACTGGGTGAAAATTTGCTAGCATTGATTTTTGTAAGTCTAGCTGACCTGAGTCAAGATCAGAGAAACACACTCACAAGTATCATGACACATCGTGGACGAACCCTCGATCGATACAGCATTCAAGAACTACGTGACCTGTTCTTGGAAATGTTTTGCACTACCAAAACAGCAGTTGACAATCCATTGATGCAACCCTCTGGCATGGCACAGAGAAGATCTTTCCTCGTACTGGATGAAGGTGAATTAGAAGGAACCGACGGCTATTGGGCCGAAGATGAAGAAGACGGCGCAGAAGGATTCCTGGATGCTTTAGAAGATGTTTTCTGGGTTTATGATGACGCCAACTTCACATGGTATCAGAGAAGGTTCCAAGGCAAATACATCAGACGAGGCAAAGGTAAAGGAAAGAGAAAAGGAAAAGGAAAAGGCAGAGGAGGACGAAGATTCTTCAGATCAAGAAAAGGAAAAGGCCGAGGAAAAGGAAGAAAGAAAGGCCGCTCTCACATGGTGAGTGAAGAAGGTTATGAAGATGAATGGCAAGATGATGAATGGAATGAAAACTATGACGGCTATTGGGCCGATGATCAAACCTGGAATGAAGGCTATTGGGCCTATGATGATTCATACTACATGGATGAGTATGGATATTTCCAGAGGAAAGGAAAAGGAAAAGGAAAAGGAAAGAAAGGCAAGAAAGGCAAGGATGATGATGGAAAAGGAGGAAAGCCAGGAGATGGAAAAGGCAAGTCGAACTATGTTCAACCTCAGACCACATCAGCTCCTGCCATACAGAATCAACAAACTCAACAAGCTCATTATTCTTCTGCAGCTTCAAGTTCTGGTCATGGTTTCTTTTCATTTGGAACAACTGAACCAGCACGTGTTGATGTTGCAGAGACAGAGCCAGCTCGTGTTGATGTTTTGACATCCACGTATGCAGCACAAGATGAACAACGACGCACTCGTCGTGGAGGACAGAACCAACGCGATGCAAGAGCACATCAAAACAGGAGAGAAATGAAGAGATTCCCTGTTCTGGTTGGAGAAGTTGGTGCACTACGACAAGGTGTACAACAACGTCCAGCTGTAGTGCCCAGGCAAGTGGGTCTTCAAGAAGGTGAGGCTTCATGGAAGCCATTGGCAGAAGGCACATCATTGTTTTCATATGGATGCTCTACAGAGATAGAGGAACCATCACAGCAGAGTGCTTTTTCATTTCATACTGTACAAACTGATCTGGCATGTGAGAATGGACTAGCTTTTCACACAGAGAATTCTGCACCACCAACTGTGTGTATTCTGGATCTTGGATGCACAAGAGCTATGGGCTCTCGACGAGCAGTTGAAGCATTTTGCAGATATGTTGACTCACATCCCAACAGTGGACTCTGGTATGAAATTCAGCCAACAAGTTCAAGATTCTTCTTTGCAAACTCACAACAATCAAAATGTACTGAGAAGCTCGTGATATTCATGTATGATCATGGATGGAACACTCAGTTTACAGAATTCGACATTGTCGAAGAAGGTGATGTCCCATTGTTGATGTCACTTCCACAGATGAGAAACCTTGGATTTCAATTTGAACTTACTCCAGAGAAGGCTTATTTGTCCTGTGCACGTATTGGCATGAGAAAAATGGTTTTGAGGACAGCCATCAGTACTCATCTCATTCTCGACCTACAAGATGTAGCATGGTACATGAGCCAAGTTCATTTCAAGACTCCACAAGTCAAAAGTTTCTATTCACAACACGATCACTTTGAGTACAGTCAGATTGCTGTCAAACAAGATGATCATGAAGGAGAAGCTTTGGTGACTGGTGACTACTGGCAGGTTGATCCACTACGTCGTGAACTCATCAGGCACCACAAGGACAAGAGAATGAACTTACATGAGATGACTCGATCAGAGAAAACTCCAATTCCAAAAGATCAACTTCTTGATGAGAGAGAAACCCACATGGAATTCCAGAAGAGTAAGAAGAAGGTTCTTCACAAGGACAACTGGCGCACTGAGAAGAAGAGGTTTTCTGAACAGAGTGAAGAGTTCTGGAAGGGCAAGACCATCTACAAGATCAAGGAGGACTACGTGATCCCAGATGACATTGTCAGAAGTGACATTGATCGTGCAAAGCCCTTTCGTGGAAACATTGATGATCTTTTTCACCCTGAGTCAGCCTCTTCAGTGCCATCAGGTGTACAGAAGAAGAAGCCAAGCTCCTTAAAGAAGGAGGAAGGCAAACCGATTTCAAAAGGACCAGGCTCGAAAAAGATTGAGGTAGGTCCACCTGCAGCCAAAAGACACGTAGGTAAGCAGAAACCTCAAGTTGTCGATGACTCTCAATCAGGTTCATCAAGAAAGAAGGTTGTTGTCTCCTATCCCAAGCTTGATGAAGAAGATGAGCTTGACAAGGTAGCTAGGGAATTAGGTTTGGACAAAATTGATTCAGATGAACCTCAAGTCATTGAACCAAAACATTCTGCACCTGCGCGCAACCGTGGTAAGCAAGATTCAGAAAGTCAAGTTGAGAAACTAGGTAGTGATGCTCTTGAGCCTAGGCGAGTTTCAATTCCACTGCCTGGTAGTGAAGTGCAAGCCATGACACCAGCATACAGAAAGATGCTCAGGAAACTGGAGGATAGTGTGGAACTTTACAAGCTTCACATTAAACACTATCACATGTCTCCTACTCAATTCAGACGAAGGACTTCCATGTTAGGACTTCCTGACTCTGTTTATCAGAAGTATGAGGAGATGTACAACAAGTGTCGTGTGTGTAGTACTTCCATTGCACCACCGCCGCGAGCCAGAATTTCAGGCATACGATCCACCAACTTTGGAGATGTTATCTTTGTTGATCATGCTGAAATTCAGTTGAGGAAGAACAAGTACATGGTGTTGCTTGTTCTTGATGGTGCAACCAACTTACTTTGGGCTACGGCACAAAACTCACTGAACAACAAGGAGACCATTCAGGCTCTAAGGTTGTGGAGTGATGAACACAATTGTATGCCTAAAGCCATCGTTGGTGATGAAGCTTTCTTTCAAGAAGACTTTCTGACTTATTACCGAACTCATGGTATCAAGGAATGTCCCTGTGGTTCAAGAACCCCATGGCCTAACAGAGCTGAATCAGCTGTCAGACTTTTCAAACGACAATGGCAAATCATGTCCAAGAACCTTGAAGATGATAGGTTCAAAGGAATCACCATCAGAGAAGCTGTGAAGCGTACTGTTTGGGCCAGAAACACTCAACTCACTGTTAGTGGTTATTCTCCTTTGGAAATTGCCACTGGTAGAAGACCACCAGATCTTCTGGATATTGAGACTTCTGATCCTGCTCAACTTAGTGTTGATCCTTTACCTGAAGACAAAACACAACTCGAGTTGCAAAGGTTAGCACTGAGGGCACATCAGGAAGCCAGACAAGCTGCTGACCTCAGACATGACATGGCCAAACGAACAATGCCATCAGATGGACCTTACAAACCAGGTGACAAGGTTTTCGTTTGGAGTTCCCTGTCAATGCTAATGCTATTGCTTCAAAGGCATGGAAGAAGGAAAGATGGATCAGAGGTACTGTTATCTCTCAAGAAGGTGCTATGGTCAATGTTCATGTTGATAACGCAGTCATGCGTGTTAATCAATCGAAGGTGAGACGTGACCATGATGAATGGCATGATGTTGCTGTTCCTGGACTTGACACATCAGAACCTGTTCCACTTGCAGTTGAAGATGAAGATGACTATGAGCCAGATATCGCTGAATATGCTGAAGCCTACTTAGGTGAACAAGCTCACTGGTTTAGTCAAACTGGCAAGTGTGATGTTGTGGAACTTTTCAGTAGCAACACTGGTCTTAGTTGGCACATGGCACGATTGAACATGAAGGTTGGTGAACCCATTGACCACAAGCATGGTTGGAGTTTCAACAGTAAAAAGAAACAAAACCAAGTTTGGAAACAACTTGAGAAGCTTGATCCTGAATACGTGTTGATCACAAATCCTTCACCAAATTCCTGGAAATACTCGGTATTCAAGTTTTGCCTTGATGTGATGAAATGGCAAGCTGACCGAGGAAAAGGTTTCTTGGTGATTGCACCACCTGATTCAGGATTTGCTCAGTTTTTGGCTTGGAAGAAATTTCAGAAGGACAGAATCAAGTATCACATTGGTTGTTTCAACCTTGACATGACAAATTACTGTCGTTGTGATCCTTCAATCAAGAACTTGCGTGTGTATTACAATCATGATGAAGACTTTGACATGTTGGAACCACAGCATGCCTTCAATAGAGAAGGGAAGCTTTGGAATGATCCACAATGGAAGGTCTTACCATCTCACTTGTGTTCATTCATTGCGCAGTTCACACAACTTGTACCTTTGCAGAACATGAGACAATGTTTCTTGTTTGAAGATCTGTTGGAACATTTTGATGATGGAGCATTGTGTGGCACGTCAATGTTTTTGGACCGTGAACCTGAGTGCTCGTGTTTGTTGCAAGATTTGCATCATGTTGAGACCTCGATTCCAGTGCCGTTGAAGCACATTCTTCCACAGAGATTTACCACTCAGTTACTTGTTCAAACATTGAGGAAGATTGATCAGTTGCCAAGGAGTACAGAGGCTAGTGTCAGAGAATCAACTGACCCCAGAATCATTGAACTGATTCCTGGACTTCAAGATGTCAGAAAGAAGACATTGCCTCAAATGTACTTTGAAGATTGCAGTGTGTTCAGAGGAACTTATGGAAGAGTGAATCCTTTGTTTCAACATCCTGAAGATGCTGTCCTACTTATTTGGAAACCTGGTGACTATGATCATGTTTACTTCATGTTTGTGTCACAGTTGTATCCACATCATGAACAGTTCAAAATCCATGAATGGAGTATGATCGTCTTTTCACGAGAAACGACTGGTGCTATCAAAAGGAGAGTTGAAGATCCTCCTAGTTCAAGTAGCACACCACCAAATGGTGACGATCCCATTCATCCAGATCAGCATGGTGATGTTCCACCAAATGATGATGAGATGTTGAGTGGTGATGAACCAGATGATCCTCTGGATGATGATAATCAACCTGATTACAATACTGGACCTGATCCAGGTGATGATGATGATCAAGAGTACATCATTCCAGATGATTATGGGCCACCACCTGATGATGATTTGGATATGCCAGGAATACAGGACTCGGGGGAAACACATCAACCAAGTTCACCATCAACTCCGTTTTCCAATCCTGACATTCCAATCGAAGAGATTGCTGATCCTGGACAAGATGACGATTCTCCACCAGGACCTGATCCGACGTCAGAGCCTATCAGAGTTCAAAGGAAACAGAGACAGATCTCAACTGATTCTACTGATGCTTTACCAAAGGCAAAGGCAAAGGTGATTATCAAGAGGCCAAGGGTTCAATTACCAGGTCATGTTCAGCCAATTTCAGTTCCTACTCAGAAACCTCATGAAGATGAAGATGAAGGACCTTCACATGATCCTACTGCCTCAAGTTCACATGATAATACAATTCCATTGCCTACTACTACACCAACATCGTTTACGCCAGGTGACTTTGCGCAGCCAGCGCAACAGCAGTCTTCACAAGGAACACCAGAATTGGTATCATCACAACATGATGATGATGAAACAGAACCATATGAAACAGACGACACTCCTGTTTTGACTGAGGATGACATTGCTCAGCTTCAGGAAGAAGATGTGGACACTGAACCTTACACATCAGACCACTCTCATTTTGTCAATGTTGATGGTACTGTTTTCGTTCCTTTAGGACCAAAGGTCCAAGCTGCACCTGAGTTTGGTTCATACGATGTTACTGGATTCAAACAGTTTGAACAGTATCTTGCCAAGAATGGAAAGAAGCAGCCAAAGGCAGAATCAGTTATCACTCAAGAAGTCTTGAGAAAGTATGCTAAGGAGATCAAACAAGCCAAGCTTGAAGAATTCAGAAGTTTTCTGGATTTCACTGCCATGACTTTCAGAGACAAGAGACGTCATAAGATTGATAACTATGTCACTGGCAGATGGGTGCTTACAATCAAGGTTGATAAGGATGGACAGTTCAAGAAGTTCAAGGCTAGATGGGTATGTAGAGGCTTTCAAGATGCTCAAAAGTATGACTTACAGACTGACAGTCCTACTGCTACCAGGTATGGTTTTCGTGTGGCATCTCAGCATGCAGCCTCGATGTACTGGGATTTACTCCATTTAGACTTGAAAACTGCCTTCCTTCAGGGGGAAACATACGACTTAGACCGCCGCGTTATCCATGTTCAGTTGCCTACTGACATTGGTTTGCCTCCTTACTTGGTTGGTTTGTGCACTCGTTCCGTCTATGGACTTGCGGACGCACCACGTAGATGGTGGAACCGCCTTGACAAATTTCTGATTTCGCTTGGTATTCAACCAACAAGAGCTGACAGGTGTACATATGTATGCTATGATGGTGCTTTTAAGGAGCCAAAACAGGTTAGCTTTGCTGACTCTGAGGCAACAGAACCAGCACCTGTGACATACTACGTAAGCTCACAAGACAGTGAGGAAACGCGTGATGAATCCTCCGACATTGCTGAGGAAGTTCATAAGTCTCTTTTGGTTGAAGAAAGATTGTTTTCAGCTTGCTATCAACAAACCCAAACATGGAAACAGAGGAAAGAGTTCAAGGAGAAGAAGGTTGAAGATTGTGCTTGGACTCCTGTTGTTGATGAAACTTTGTTGAAGTTTTTGGAATCTGTTGAACACAAGTCTGGTTGGTATCCTTTTGAAAATGGTCATGCTCAAGTTGCCTATCGTGCAAAAGCTTTGAGAACTCCTGATTCACATTATGATCGAAAGAAGTTTCACTTGAGAACTTCTATTGTGAAGAGGAAAGGAGTTTGGTGGTTGCTTGAGATGAATCATGACATGAACAAGGACAATGTTTCCATAAGTTTGGAAGAAGAAGCTGAAGTACTTGTTTCAGTCTTCTTACCTTCAGAGCGTACTTATCTTGCCACGACACCACAGTTGACACCTGAGATTGTTGAACAACTCTTGGAACACTTCATGGACCCTGTGAATGGCAGTAATGCCAAGGGAAGAAAACCTATTGGCATGTGTTGTTTGCATGTTGACGACTTGTTCATTACTGGAACTCCAGAGTTTCTGGAGAAGTTCAAGAAAGTTGTCAAGTCACAATTCAAGATTGGTCATGAAGATGTGAATGATTTGATGTTCACTGGTCAACGTGTGAAATGGATCATTGATGAAAAGACCAAGAAGAAATCACACATCACTGTTGAACAATCACTTTGTGTCAGTGAACTTACTGAGGTTGTCATACCAAAAGGTTTGAAGGATGAAGACAAATGTGACAAGGATCTCCACACTGCCTATAGATCACTCTTAGGTAGTATCAACTGGTTACAATCAAGAACTCAATTTCAGTCATGTTACCAGTTTTCACGTTGTGCCTCTGCTGCTGCTTCCCCCACCATAGGTGATTGCAAAACGCTGAACAAACTTTGCAGGCAAATTGTAGGTGACCCGATGGAACTTATGTTCTGGCCACTTCAAGGTGATCCTAGATTAGTTGCAATGCCAGATGCAGCGTTTAGGAACAACAGCGACAAATCCTCACAGCGCGCGATGGTTATTTTCATGGCTGAACCGAGAAAGGAAAAGAGCAAAAACACCAGAGGTTCTCTTATTTTCTTTGAATCAACCAAAATCAAACGTACCACGTTGAGCACAACTGTTGCAGAGTTGTATGCACTCATGAAGTGTTATGGTACATGTCAAATGTTGAGAGGACTGATCAAGGACATCACTGGACTTTCAAGTGAGATTCATATGAGGACTGATGCAAACAATCTTGTGACTACTGCCAGCACTACTCATGTTCCTGAACAACAAGAGACCATTCATATGATTCAGATGCTTAGGAAGGAAGCATGTTCAGGTTCTATTGCTGACTTGTCACATATCAGAACTCAATGGTGTTTAGCCGATTGTTTGACCAAGAAGTCTGCCAATCCTCAGAATCTTATTGATGCTGTTCGACAAGGTGTTCTTAAGGAAGTTGATGCTCATCCACCATTCAGATCATTACTGGAACACAAGGCTTACCTCAGGTCATGGTTGCCAACAGTTTGCAGTCATGTTGATTTCAGACATGATGTATTTCTGTTAGGTGACACCTTGAGGGATTCTTGACTATTTTTTGAATTTGTGCCTGCGGCTCAAAAGGCAGAGTCTCGAGGATCGCACTGTTTCTTCAACATGTCGAGCTCTAGCCGGTGGAACAGGGCCTCAGCCGCAGCATCTAGTGATCAGGCACAATCGAACACTCGAGGTCAAGAACATCAAGGCTATGATTTTAGTCGAAGACATTCAGCTGATGGATATGCTCTGAGAAGATCAGAGGAAATCCCAGCTGACCAATTTCGAACACCATCGACATTGCCCGATGAGGATCATTTATCATTTTGCTATGATTACAGGCGCCAAACAGATTGGTTTCAGGCTCACGAGCAAGTGAGGAAGAAGAGAGAGCGCAATTTACATACATTGATGGGTCCACACAACATGAGACCAACTGACAGACATGAAATGTTCATGGACGCAATAGCTTAGATTTTGCACTGGGGAACTAGTCATGGAGAATTTGATGAATCTTTGAAATGGACTTCAAGTTTTCTGAAGTATCTCTGTGGCTTTACAACTCAGGCAGAAGAAAGCTGGTTTGATGAACGATGCAATGATTTCCACGTGGACATGACTAGCTCATCAAGGAGAAGTTATTATCTGTCATGTAGCAAGAGGCTATCCAATGTGTTGAGACATTGCAGAGACAAAACGTTATTCTCTGCCAGTGGAGCTATGAACATTTCCTTACTGTTTGATCAGATGCAAGGAGACAATCCAAAGGAATATCACATGTCTGGAGCAGATTTTGCTGCTATGTTACTGTGTAATCCAAAACAACGTTTCTTTGTTGAGATCTCCATGAGATGGCAGTGGTACCCATATAGCTCAATGGCAGAGTATCCATTCGACGTTCGTCTTGGTGCTTTTCAAGGACATAGCAACCAAGTTGTCGATCCCACTGTGGCACACCACCAACTGACATATGATGAGGCTATGAGTTTGGGCTGGATTTTTCATGTCACTGATTACATGAATTTAGATTCCATTCAACAATCAGGCCTGAAGACCTTTGTGAAAGGAAGTGGAAAAGGCAGAAGGGATGCAGTTCACTTCATGTACCACAATGACAATGGTCAGGGCTACATAAGGATGGCAGAGGGCACGAAGCCTCCAAGAAACTATAGGCGACCAGTGTACCTCGTGTTGGATCCAAGTTTTATTGTGGACAACCAACTCTATCTGACAAAGAATGGTGTCATTTTATTTCATGGTGACATTCCTTTCCAGTACCTCCACGTCAAGGAACAACTCCCTACCATTGCATGCAACGTTGTTCATCAAGGACGTGGTCACTCTCTACCTCCATCGGTTACAGGTGGTTCATGGCACACCAACACAACATGGAACCATGTCATGAAGGAGAAAGGTCCAACATTTATTCCTGGACAAGACATTCCTGAGGAAGTCAGAATCACAGCATGGGAGTTCATGGGTCAACAGGTTCCACAAAACTATGGAAGATTGGTTTTTGGTACACCACTATGCAACGAGAATGACTTTGACCCGGTTGTGGAATCAATCTATGGTGCTGCAGCAGAAGGCTCTCGAGAAAGAGAGGTATCTGCGCAGGCTGATGAAACCATGGAAAATCCATATGAACAACCATCAAGAAGAGGACGCTCTCAAGAAAGAGAGGAACCTCAAGATGTATGGGAGCAACAACGCTCCTCATCAGGAAGTCCAGAATCACCACAGCATGATGATCCTCAACAAGATGCTCAAGACAATCAACAAGAGGAGCCATCAGTGGACGTCCATGACGACCCAATGGGTGAAGAGGCTGTCAATCTCTGGGAAGCAGAAGATCCACCAGATGATATCGTAGACCCTGTTGTAGAACAGGCTACCAAAAGTTCAATTTCTGCATCGAATCCCTGGGTCCTGTATGAGGCAGGAATTGTCTGTGCAAGAGAAGAGAGCGGTGAACTCATCAAGAACTCCTCAGGAGAAAAAGTGATAGTTCTGCGTGAATGGAACCTACTACTCTCTTCACAAAAGATAGCACTTCGTAGACAATCGATCACTCGCTCAGATTGGGAGAAATTACCATGGACAGGACATCTATGCTTTCTCTTCACAAGAGCTTGGGAGATTGGACGCATGTTGGCACACTTCCATCGAGAAGGAGACATTGATGCCATGGAAGGTTACATGAACTCTTGTCGACAATATTGGACAGACTGGATGCGAGGTCAAGTTGCCCCAACAGGTTGGGAAGACAGACACAGTATCAACAGAGACGAATGGAGAGAGAAGTTCTTGCTATACGAAAGAGACTTAGCAATACAGAAGGACATGGAGTATCTCTCAGAAGCAGTCTTTGTCTTTTACACCAAGCATCTTGATAAGTTCATTAGAGAGAACAACAAACTCTGGGGAGATTTCTGCAAGAGAAAGAAAGACCGTGATGGTAACATTTTGGACGCACTGGAGTTGAACACACATGGGTATGACATGACTATCCAAGGAATTACAGTTCCCATGAACAAGAAAACAGTCATCCCTGAACCTGAACGGCATTTCTCGTTTTCCACAAAGATGATGATCATGGCAATCGATCTGTATGAAGATGAAGCACCTGCTAGCTTCAGCCATTTCACAGTTTTTGCTTTGAACAAGCTTCGACAATTTGTGGATAGCAGAAAGGAATTGACAGCTCAATCCTACAGATTCTTTGTTGAACATGCCTACAATCAATTCTTTCAGCATGAAGCATTCCATCAATCTGCAAGAGCAAGGACAAAGGTCAGGGAATGCGGTTCAGGTGACTTCCACACATCTACAAAGCTCGATGGCTACATCTGGGTAGCTGGAAAGGACAAGATTGCTCACATCCCAGAATCAGAGCAACAGAATGTGGACATGGAAGATCACGATGATGATGATGCTGAAGATGATTTGGAGTTTTTGCCAAGACTACAAGTTTTTGTCAGGAAAGAGGAGGAAAAGGCATCAGGCTCTCAAGAAAGAGAGGAAGAAGGTGTATGCTCTCAAGAAAGAGAGGAAACACAACCACAACAAGAAGATGAGGTATTACCAGATGCAAATCCTCGAAGAAATATGGAAGATCGAAGGGACTGTTTTTAGTCAGGCAACTCAAACCAGAGCACAGGAGGATCCTACAGGATATTACACTTGCAGGCCAATCAATCCTCACAGGAGATGATCTTGAAGGAGGTCAACCCCTTGAACGTGGTGACATAAGCTTCTTCTCATTATGGTTGATGATGTCGGCATTATCAGATGCTTCCTTTTCAACATTTATGGAGCAGTATGCACCTATGATGGGTTATGAGATCTCTTACGACAAGTATCATGAGTTCAAACTGGATATTGACCAAGTTCTCAGAGAGAATGAACACCTTGGCGCAGAAAATTTCTTTGGAGCAGAGGATCCTGATTTGGTGGACGATGATCCAGACACTCCTCTTCCAGATCTTCAAAGACCAGGCGCAGGTGATCCTGAGTACAAACATACTATTGAAAGTTTGAACATTGAGGACAAACATATCGTTTTGGAAACTGATGATGACAAATTGGTTGAGTGTACATTGAAATGGATCAGTATGTGCAATCAGAATGTTCAACGAAAGATCAAGGACAGTTTTGTCAAACAAGAAGAACGACAAGAGAAAGAAGAGGATGAAGAAGAGGAGATTGCTGTCGAAGAAAAAGAAGAAGAAAAAGACACACAGGAGCCACATGTCCCAGCTGAATGCTCTTCAGAGAAAGAGGAATCAGCTCCACCTGAACGCTCCTCAGAAAAGGAGGAATCAGGGGAGAAGAAAACAGACATTCAAGATGATGAGACAGCTCCTGAAGTGAAACCTGCAATTCGACTTTACTATGGTCAAGATATCACTGGAAACGAAGATGATTCAGTTTTTCGAAAATTGAAGGATTGTTTTTCAGATGATTACCATGGTGAATGGGCAGGATTTTACAACAAAGGTTATCCAGCGTCTTCGAAGCATCGACACATGTTTTGGCATGTCAAGTACAGAAAGACCATGTCTCCACATCAAGATTATTGGTACCATCTTACAGATGACCAGTTGATGGTTGAGTACATTGCCAGACACAAGGATCAAGATCCACAACTAGAATTACAAGAACTCAATCAGCGCATTGAATATGGTTGTAGTGATCCTAGGATGCATCCTCTTCATCAAGACAAAGCAGAAAGATCCTCAAAAGAAGCAGAAAAGAGGATTGATGACGATTTTGGAAATCTCACAAGGGTACTCCAAGATTACGTTGAGGACCACAAGGTCTTGCCTTACTGTATGATCTTGCATAGCTTGGCTTACAGGTATTTAGGTGGAGGCCTATCAGACCCAACGTACAAGGATGCTGAATTTCCATACAGATCCTCTCCACAGATAACAGCAATGTTTTGGAATTTGGGAAACTGGTGCAGAAACAGATTTGAAAAATGCCCGGTTCCAGAAAGATTTCAACAATTCATTCCACACATTGACTACACCATCGATGAGGATCATGAAAAATTTGATGAAACCAAATCACAGTTCAACAATTACTTCATCAATGTCATCAAGAACTTTGGAGGACATCTTTTCATGAATTGCGAGGCTGGTTCATTGTATCCTCACAGAGAAAGACTCAACGAGGTTGACTTTAAAACTTGCTTCAATGACTATCATGACTTGATGGTGGCAGCTCGCCTTGGAAAGGATGGCTATATCAAGCAAATTGCTGGATATCACACAGATGACAACGACACACGAGTTCGACAAGTCTCATGGGCAATCTTTGAAGTATCTTGGGGAAAGACAAAGGATCGAGATACAGATGAGATTGTTGACTTGACAAGAGCTAGGATGAGAATGACACGTGTGTGCGTTTATCACGTCGGACAGAAGTATGCATCAGACTCTGCTGGGATTGTTGGTGAGTGCTTAGCTGTTATGGCTTTTGAGTGTGCCAGATATCAAGTTGACTTCATCGCAGGTGATGGAAACAAGGCATGCTATTACAGCACACCAAAATCTCCAGGTGTCCCTACATACCAACACAGCCTTATCCAATTCTGGATCAACAGAATGGTAGGTGTTGCAACACAAGCCATGCGCAAGTATTTTGATTCATCTTGCCCTCCAATCAGGGTCAAGCATTTCATTTCTTGCAGTTATCGTGACTTGGATTTTCTTGCAACGCACTTGGATGGCATTACAACAGCAACATACACCGACGAGCTCATGAACAAGACAAATGGTAAAGGTGATTGTTGTATGTTAACAGTTGTTGAGTGGGGTCATTCACGTTTGATGTGTGAGGAACACCCAGAAGACTTTGAGGATGAAGATCACATGAACTATGTGGGTGAATTTTACTTCAAGGTAAATGAAACTTGCTTACATGGTGATCACAACATCTTCATGGTTGCTCCAAATGATCGCGATGCTCACAATCCAATTCTTATCCATCTTGATCCTTCTGATATGTCATGGAATGAACGACATCATTACAAACAGGCCTACAAGAAGAAGCAGTATGCAGATACAAGAAAGGAAAGACAGAAGGAGAAAAAGAGAAAAGCATATGAAGATCAAGCATCAACGTATCAGGGCAACACAGAGTGGGGTGGATCCTCATCTTCTTCGTCCAGACCATGGAGATCAAGCTTTTGGCTATGAGTGAGTGTATACTTCTTTAAATGAAGATAACACAGCATGAGAAGCCGTGTACAGTTTTTCTGTGCGTTCAACTTATTTCACACAAATGGCATATACTCTTTTAGATAGAGATAATGCCACAAGTGTCTGAATTTTGATTTAATGTAAAATAGAGACTCTTGTAAATAGAGATACTATATACATTTATCTCCATGAACCATCCGGCGAGCAGACCACTCCGAATGGAGCGAACTCCAAAAATTACCAACTTCGATTTCAGTCCATTGTTTGCTTGAATGAGCAACTTTGGAGATCCGCTATTTCCGTTTATTTCGTGATTTGGTCAATTGTTTTTCGTATGACCTGAATTTCTGAATCTTGCGAACCCGAACTTTTCAATTCGAACTTTCACCGGTAGAGCAAGGCATTTTGCCTATGGAGAGACCGTGCGCGAAGCACCATTGGTCACTACTGGAAAAATTAGCGAATCCGCTGTTCTTTTTCGACATGTCCCTAGGACATTCGCTGCTTTCACGTGTTTTTCAATTCGAAGCCACTGCGTAACTCCGGTTTCTTTTGCTATTTGCCATTGTGTAGAGAAGTCAGGAAGATACTCTTAATACCAATTGGGTACGGCAAGGCGTAGTGCTCTACTCATTGCTTTTGAATTTGTGCCTGTGTTTTTGTTTCGACCTAATACCTACGTAGGTACATGCATGAGTATTGAGCACATTTATATGCGCCCCTCAAGGCTCAAGAGGTATATAGAGTAACCCTGTAGACAAGCACGGACCGGCAACAGGCTGAGTAAAACAAGTGCTGTCATTGGGGAAGACGCCTTAGCTGATCTTGAAGTAGACGCTAGGGCCCCTCTTCAGCCCTCCCCCCCAATCCCCCCCTCCCGCTTTTTTTTAACTATTTAAATAAAAAAGAAAGACACTTTTCAATACACTATATAGTTTGATTCGACTATATTCATATTTATGTTAAAATTTATGTGTATATATATACATATATCTAGACATATATATATGTATAGACACACATATATATATATATGTATATATATATATATGTATGTATATATTTGCATTTATATATGCACTTATATATATATATATGTACTTATATAAATGTATATATATATAAATTAATATGTATATACATATCCATGTAAATATTTATATAATTGTGTATCTCTCAGTATATATATTTACATAAATATATATATATATATATATAAATATATATATATATATATATATGTAAATATATATATATATTATAATTACACATACATATTTACTTATAGATATACAGACGTATATATATATGACATATTTGTGGTTGTTTTTATACACAGCTTTGATCCCAAAATAAACTACAAATAATCACGTAATTATACCTACATGTTGTATCCCTAAACCCTAAACCAAACCCTGCATATACATACATACATGCATACATACATACATACCTACCTACATACACCTTGAGTATCACATTCAACCCAGCACCTTGCATGTGAAAATAGGTGTTTCCAATCTGCTTTGGGGGGGAGGCGCTGCGCCCTTGTTTTTGTTTCGACCTAATACCTACATAGGTACATGCATGAGTATTGAGCACATTTATATGCGCCCCTCAAGGCTCAAGAGGTATATAGAGTAACCCTGTAGACAAGCACAGACCGGCAACAGGCTGAGTAAAACAAGTGCTGTCGTTGGGGAAGACGCCTTAGCTGATCTTGAAGTAGACGCTAGGGCCCCTCTTCAAGTGGTAGCGGAGCAGTGATCCCTCATTGAGGGTGAGCTCCAGGTAGAGCCCAAGAAATGGCAAGCCATGGCTATGATGATGATGACTTCGACATTGTCGATGCAAATGAATGGAACCAATATGACTCTTATGCAATGAGAAGAGCACCCCAGCAAACACAGATTCATATGACGCAACAGATGACCACAAAGGTTGCTCCAGCCTATGATGGGCGAACCAGCTTCTTTGCTTTTGAGGATGCAATTGATGACTGGTGTGACATTACGGAGTTAGAACCAGAGAAACGTGGTCCAGCATTGCGCAACAGGCTGGAAGGAGATGCTCAACAATACAAGAGGCTATTGGATAGAGAATTACTCAGGGATCCCTATGAAGGAGTGGCTTATTTCAAAAGATTTCTACGACCTCATTTCATCAAAGGGGCCCAGAACGTGTTCTTATACCGTTTCATGCAGTTCATGAAGTTCAACAGAGGAACCATGGATCTTCAGAAGTGGATGACTAGATTTCAACTCACTGGCAATAGACTTATTGAGTCTTGGATGGATTTACTTCCAGAAGCAACAGTGACTAGTCCTGAAGCAATCCTGTTTGTGACACAAAAACGACAAGAACATGATCGAGATCAACAAGAAAGAGCTGATGTAGCAGCAGCCTCAGGAGCAGCCCCTCATGTACCTGTTCCTTGGTCAGATGAACTGGCATTAGTGGCATTCAGACAGTATAATGAGCAGCGTAGACAAGTACAAAGACAAGCATTCCCACTGGGTGAAAATTTGCTAGCATTGATTTTTGTAAGTCTAGCTGACCTGAGTCAAGATCAGAGAAATACACTCACAAGCATTATGACACATCGTGGACGAACCCTCGATCAATACAACATTCAAGAACTACGTGACCTGTTTTTGGAAATGTTTTGCACTACCAAAACAGCAGTTGACAATCCATTGATGCAACCCTCTGGCATGGCACAGAGAAGATCTTTCCTCGTACTGGATGAAGGTGAATTAGAAGGAACCGACGGCTATTGGGCCGAAGATGAAGAAGACGGCGCAGAAGGATTCCTGTATGCTTTAGAAGATGTTTTCTGGGTTTATGATGACGCCAACTTCACATGGTATCAGAGAAGGTTCCAAGGCAAATACATCAGACGAGGCAAAGGTAAAGGAAAAAGAAAAGGAAAAGGAAAAGGCAGAGGAGGACGAAGGTTCTTCAGATCAAGAAAAGGAAAAGGCCGAGGTAAAGGAAGAAGAAAAGGCCGTGCTCACATGGTGAGTGAAGAAGGTTATGAAGAAGAATGGCAAGAGGATGAATGGAATGAAAACTATGACGGCTATTGGGCCGATGATCAAACCTGGAATGAAGGCTATTGGGCCTATGATGATTCATACTACATGGATGAGTATGGATACTTCCAGAGAAAAGGAAAAGGAAAAGGAAAGAAAGGCAAGAAAGGCAAGGATGATGATGGCAAAGGAGGAAAGCCAGGAGATGGAAAAGGCAAGTCGAACTATGTTCAACCTCAGACCACATCAGCTCCTGCCATACAGAATCAACAAACTCAACAAGCTCTTTATTCTTCTGCAGCTTCAAGTTCTGGTCATGGTTTCTTTTCATTTGGAACAACTGAACCAGCACGTGTTGATGTTGCAGAGACAGAGCCAGCTCGTGTTGATGTTTTGACATCCACGTATTCAGCACAAGATGAACAACGACGCACTCGTCGTGGAGGACAGAATCAACGTGATACAAGAGCACATCAAAACAGGAGAGAAATGAAGAGATTCCCTGTTCTGGTTGGAGAAGTTGGTGCACTACGACAAGGTGTACAACAACGTCCAGCTGTAGTGCCCAGGCAAGTTGGTCTTCAAGAAGGTGAGGCTTCATGGAAGCCATTGGCAGAAGGCACATCATTGTTTTCATATGGATGCTCTACAGAGATAGAGGAACCATCACAGCAGAGTGCTTTTTCATTTCACACTGTACAAACTGATCTGGCATGTGAGAATGGACTAGCTTTTCACACAGAGAATTCTGCACCACCAACTGTGTGTATTCTGGATCTTGGATGCACAAGAGCTATGGGCTCTCGACGAGCAGTTGAAGCATATTGCAGATATGTTGACTCACATCCCAACAGTGGACTCTGGTATGAAATTCAGCCAACAAGTTCAAGATTTTTCTTTGCAAACCCACAACAATCAAAATGTACTGAGAAGCTCGTGATATTCATGTATGATCATGGATGGAACACTCAGTTTACAGAATTCGACATTGTCGAAGAAGGTGATGTCCCATTGTTGATGTCACTTCCACAGATGAGAAACCTTGGATTTCAATTTGAACTTACTCCAGAGAAGGCTTATTTGTCCTGTGCCCGTATTGGCATGAGAAAAATGGTTTTGAGGACAGCCATTAGTACTCATCTCATTCTCGACCTACAAGATGTAGCATGGTACATGAGCCAAGTTCATTTCAAGACTCCACAAGTCAAAAGTTTCTATTCACAACACGATCACTTTGAGTACAGCCAGATTGCTGTCAAACAAGATGATCTTGAAGGAGAAGCTTTGGTGACTGGTGACTACTGGCAGGTTGATCCACTACGTCGTGAACTCATCAGGCACCACAAGGACAAGAGAATGAACTTACATGAGATGACTCGATCAGAGAAAACTCCAATTCCAAAAGGTCAACTTCTTGATGAGAGAGAAACCCACATTGAATTCCAGAAGAGCAAGAAGAAGGTTCTTCACAAGGACAACTGGCGCACTGAGAGGAAGAGGTTTTCTGAACAGAGTGAAGAGTTCTGGAAGGGCAAGACCATCTACAAGATCAAGGAGGACTACGTGATCCCAGATGACATTGTCAGAAGTGACATTGACCGTGCAAAGCCCTTTCGTGGAAACATTGATGATCTTTTTCACCCTGAGTCAGCCTCTTCAGTGCCATCAGGTGTACAGAAGAAGAAGCCAAGCTCCTTAAAGAAGGAGGAAGGCAAACCGATTTCAAATGGACCAGGCTCGAAAAAGATTGAGGTAGGTCCACCTGCAGCCAAAAGACACGTAGGTAAGCAGAAACCTCAGGTTGTCGATGACTCCCAATCAGGTTCATCAAGAAAGAAGGTTGTTGTCTCCTATCCCAAGCTTGATGAGGAAGATGAGCTTGACAAGGTAGCTAGGGAATTAGGTTTGGACAAGATTGATTCAGATGAACCTCAAGTCATTGAACCGAAACATTCTGCACCTGCGCGCAACCGTGGTAAGCAAGATTCAGAAAGTCAAGTTGAGAAACTAGGTGGTGATGCTCTTGAGCCTAGGCGAGTTTCGATTCCACTGCCTGGTAGTGAAGTGCAAGCCATGACACCAGCATACAGAAAGATGCTCAGGAAACTGGAGGATAGTGTGGAACTTTACAAAGTTCACATTAAACACTATCACATGTCTCCTACTCAATTCAGACGAAGGACTTCCATGTTAGGACTTCCTGACTCTGTTTATCAGAAGTATGAGGAGATGTACAACAAGTGTCGTGTGTGTAGTACTTCAATTGCACCACCGCCGCGAGCCAGAATTTCAGGCATACGATCCACCAACTTTGGAGATGTTATCTTTGTTGATCATGCTGGAATTCAGTTGAGGAAGAACAAGTACATGGTGTTGCTTGTTCTTGATGGTGCAACCAACTTACTTTGGGCTACGGCACAAAACTCACTGAACAACAAGGAGACCATTCAGGCTCTAAGGTTGTGGAGTGATGAACACAATTGTATGCCTAAAGCCATCGTGGGTGATGAAGCTTTCTTTCAAGAAGACTTTCTGACTTATTACCGAACTCATGGTATCAAGGAATGTCCCTGTGGTTCAAGAACCCCATGGCCTAACAGAGCTGAATCAGCTGTCAGACTTTTCAAACGACAATGGCAAATCATGTCCAAGAACCTTGAAGATGATAGGTTCAAAGGAATCACCATCAGAGAAGCTGTGAAGCGTACTGTTTGGGCCAGAAACACTCAACTCACTTTTAGTGGTTATTCTCCTTTGGAAATTGCCACTGGTAGAAGACCACCAGATCTTCTGGATATTGAGACTTCTGATCCTGCTCAACTTAGTGTTGACCCTTTACCTGAAGACAGAACACAACTCGAGTTGCAAAGGTTAGCACTGAGGGCACACCAGGAAGCCAGACAAGCTGCTGACCTCAGACATGACATGGCCAAACGAACAATGCCATCAGATGGACCTTACAAACCAGGTGACAAGGTTTTCGTTTGGAGTTTCCCTGTCAATGCTAATGCTATTGCTTCAAAGGCATGGAAGAAGGAAAGATGGATCAGAGGTACTGTTATCTCTCAAGAAGGTGCTATGGTCAATGTTCATGTTGATAACGCAGTCATGCGTGTTAATCAATCGAAGGTGAGACGTGACCATGATGAATGGCATGATGTTGCTGTTCCTGGACTTGACACATCAGAACCTGTTCCACTTGCAGTTGAAGATGAAGATGACTATGAGCCAGATATCGCTGAATATGCTGAAGCCTACTTAGGTGAACAAGCTCACTGGTTTAGTCAAACTGGCAAGTGTGATGTTGTGGAACTTTTCAGTAGCAACACTGGTCTTAGTTGGCACATGGCACGATTGAACATGAAGGTTGGTGAACCCATTGACCACAAGCATGGTTGGAGTTTCAACAGTAAAAAGAAACAAAACCAAGTTTGGAAACAACTTGAGAATCTTGATCCTGAATACGTGTTGATCACAAATCCTTCACCAAATTCCTGGAAATACTCGGTATTCAAGTTTTGCCTTGATGTGATGAAATGGCAAGTTGACCGAGGAAAAGGTTTCTTGGTGATTGCACCACCTGATTCAGGATTTGCTCAGTTTTTTGGCTTGGAAGAAATTTCAGAAGGACAGAATCAAGTATCACATTGGTTGTTTCAACCTTGACATGACAAATTACTGTCGTTGTGATCCTTCAATCAAGAACTTGCGTGGGTATTACAATCATGATGAAGACTTTGACATGTTGGAACCACAGCATGCCTTCAATAGAGAAGGGAAGCTTTGGAATGATCCACAATGGAAGGTCTTACCATCTCACTTATGTTCATTCATTGCGCAGTTCACACAACTTGTACCTTTGCAGAACATGAGACAATGTTTCTTGTTTGAAGATCTGTTGGAACATTTTGAGGATGGAGCATTGTGTGGCACTTCAATGTTTTTGGACCGTGAACCTGAGTGCTCGTGTTTGTTGCAAGACTTGCATCATGTTGAGACCTCTATTCCAGTGCCGTTGAAGCACATCCTTCCACAGAGGTTTACCACTCAGTTACTTGTTCAAACACTGAGGAAGATTGATCAGTTGCCAAGGTGTACAGAGGTTAGTGTCAGAGAATCAACTGACCCCAGAATCATTGAACTGATTCCTGGACTTCAAGATGTCAGAAAGAAGACATTGCCTCAAATGTACTTTGAAGATTGCAGTGTGTTCAGAGGAACTTATGGAAGAGTGAATCCTTTGTTTCAACATCCTGAAGATGCTGTCTTACTCATTTGGAAACCTGGTGACTATGATCATGTTTACTTCATGTTTGTGTCACAGTTGTATCCACATCATGAACAGTTCAAAATCCATGAATGGAGTATGATCGTCTTTTCACGAGAAACGACTGGTGCTATCAAAAGGAGAGTTGAAGATCCTCCTAGTTCAAGTAGCACACCACCAAATTGTGACGATCCCATTCATCCAGATCAGCATGGTGATGTTCCACCAAATGATGATGAGATGTTGAGTGGTGATGAACCAGAAGATCCTCTGGATGATGATAATCAACCTGATTACAACACTGGACCTGATCCAGGTGATGATGATGATCAAGAGTATATCATTCCAGATGATTATGGACCACCACCTGATGATGATTTGGATATGCCAGGAATACAGGACTCGGGGGAACACATCAACCAAGTTCACCATCAACTCCGTTTTCCAATCCTGACATTCCAATCGAAGAGATTGCTGATCCTGGACAAGATGACGATTCTCCCCCAGGACCTGATCCAACGTCAGAGCCTATCAGAGTTCAAAGGAAACAGAGACAGATCTCAACTGATTCTACTGATGCTTTACCAAAGGCAAAGGCAAAGGTGATTATCAAGAGGCCAAAGGTTCAATTACCAGGTCATGTTCAGCCAATTTCAGTTCCTACTCAGAAACCTCATGAAGATGAAGATGAAGGACCTTCACATGATCCTACTGCCTCAAGTTCACATGATAATACAATTCCATTGCCTACTACTACACCAACATCGTTTACGCCAGGTGACTTTGCTCAGCCAGTGCAACAGCAGCCTTCACAAGGAACACCAGAATTGGTATCATCACAACATGATGATGATGAAACAGAACCATATGAAACAGACGACACTCCTGTTTTGACTGAGGATGACATTGCTCAGCTTCAGGAAGAAGATGTGGACACTGAACCTTACACATCAGACCACTCTCATTTTGTCGATGTTGATGGTACTGTTTTCGTTCCTTTAGGACCAAAGGTCCAAGCTGCACCTGAGTTTGGTTCATACGATGTTACTGGATTCAAACAGTTTGAACAGTATCTTGCCAAGAATGGAAAGAAGCAGCCAAAGGCAGAATCAGTTATCACTCAAGAAGTCTTGAGGAAGTATGCTAAGGAGATCAAACAAGCCAAGCTTGAAGAATTCAGAAGTTTTCTGGATTTCACTGCCATGACTTTCAGAGACAAGAGACGTCATAAGATTGATAACTATGTCACTGGCAGATGGGGGCTTACAATCAAGGTTGATAAGGATGGACAGTTCAAGAAGTTCAAGGCTAGATGGGTATGTAGAGGCTTTCAAGATGCTCAAAAGTATGACTTACAGACTGACAGTCCTACTGCTACCAGGTATGGTTTTCGTGTGGCATCTCAGCATGCAGCCTCGATGTACTGGGATTTACTCCATTTAGACTTGAAACCTGCCTTCCTTCAGGGGGAAACATACGACTTAGACCGCCGCGTTATCCATGTTCAGTTGCCTACTGACATTGGTTTGCCTCCTTACTTGGTTGGTTTGTGCACTCGTTCCGTCTATGGACTTGCGGACGCACCACGTAGATGGTGGAACCGCATTGACAAATTTCTGATTTCGCTTGGTATTCAACCTACAAGAGCTGACAGGTGTACATATGTATGCTATGATGGTGCTTTTAAGGAGCCAAAACAGGTTAGCTTTGCTGACTCTGAGGCAACAGAACCAGCACCTGTGACATACTACGTAAGCTCACAAGACAGTGAGGAAACGCGTGATGAATCCTCCGACATTGCTGAGGAAGTTCATAAGCCTCTTCTGGTTGAAGAAAGATTGTTTTCAGCTTGCTATCAACAAACCCAAACGTGGAAACAGAGGAAAGAGTTCAAGGAGAAGAAGGTTGAAGATTGTGCTTGGACTCCTGTTGTTGATGAAACCTTATTGAAGTTTTTGGAATCTGTTGAACACAAGTCTGGTTGGTATCCTTTTGAAAATGGTCATGCTCAAGTTGCCTATCGTGCAAAAGCTTTGAGAACTCCTGATTCACATTATGATCGAAAGAAGTTTCACTTGAGAACTTCTATTGTGAAGAGGAAAGGAGTTTGGTGGTTGCTTGAGATGAATCATGACATGAACAAGGACAATGTTTCCATAAGGTTGGAAGAAGAAGCTGAAGTACTTGTTTCAGTCTTCTTACCTTCAGAGCGTACTTATCTTGCCACGACACCACAGTTGACACCAGAGATTGTTGAACAACTCTTGGAACACTTCATGGACCCTGTGAATGGCAGTAATGCCAAGGGAAGAAAACCTATTGGCATGTGTTGTTTGCATGTTGACGACTTGTTCATTACAGGAACTCCAGAGTTTCTGGAGAAGTTCAAGAAAGTTGTCAAGTCACAATTCAAGATTGGTCATGAAGATGTGAATGATTTGATGTTCACTGGTCAACGTGTGAAATGGATCATTGATGAAAAGACCAAGAAGAAATCACACATCACTGTTGAACAATCACTTTGCGTCAGTGAACTTACTGAGGTTGTCATACCAAAAGGGTTGAAGGATGAAGACAAATGTGACAAGGATCTCCACACTGCCTATAGATCACTCTTAGGTAGTATCAATTGGTTACAATCAAGAACTCAATTTCAGTCATGTTATCAGTTTTCACGTTGTGCTTCTGCCGCTGCTTCCCCCACTATAGGTGATTGCAAAACGCTGAACAAACTTTGCAGGCAAATTGTAGGTGACCCGATGGAACTTATGTTCTGGCCACTTCAAGGTGATCCTAGATTAGTTGCAATGCCAGATGCAGCGTTTAGGAACAACAGCGACAAATCCTCACAGCGCGCGATGGTTATTTTCATGGCTGAACCGAGAAAGGAAAAGAGCAAAAACACCAGAGGTTCTCTTATTTTCTTTGAATCAACCAAAATCAAAAGAACCACTTTGAGCACAACTGTTGCAGAGTTGTATGCACTCATGAAGTGTTATGGTACATGTCAAATGTTGAGAGGACTGATCAAGGACATCACTGGACTTTCAAGTGAGATTCATATGAGGACTGATGCAAACAATCTTGTGACTACTGCCAGCACTACTCATGTTCCTGAACAACAAGAGACCATTCATATGATTCAGATGCTTAGGAAGGAAGCATGTTCAGGTTCTATTGCTGACTTGTCACATATCAGAACTCAATGGTGTTTAGCCGATTGTTTGACCAAGAAGTCTGCCAATCCTCAGACTCTTATTGATGCTGTTCGACAAGGTGTTCTTAAGGAAGTTGATGCTCATCCACCATTCAGATCATTACTGGAACACAAGGCTTACCTCAGGTCATGGTTGCCAACAGTTTGCAGTCATGTTGATTTCAGACATGATGTATTTCTGTTAGGTGACACCTTGAGGGATTCTTGACTATTTTTTGAATTTGTGCCTGCGGCTCAAAAGGCAGAGTCTCGAGGATCGCACTGTTTCTTCAACATGTCGAGCTCTAGCCGGTGGAACAGGGCCTCAGCCGCAGCATCTAGTGATCAGGCACAATCGAACACTCGAGGTCAAGAACATCAAGGCTATGATTTTAGTCGAAGACATTCAGCTGATGGATATGCTCTGAGAAGATCAGAGGAAATCCCAGCTGACCAATTTCGAACACCATCGACATTACCCGATGAGGATCATTTATCATTTTGCTATGATTACAGGCGCCAAACAGATTGGTTTCAGGCTCACGAGCAAGTGAGGAAGAAGAGAGAGCGCAATTTACATACATTGATGGGTCCACACAACATGAGACCAACTGACAGACATGAAATGTTCATGGACGCAATAGCTTGGATTTTGCACTGGGAACTAGTCATGGAGAATTTGATGAATCTTTGAAATGGACTTCAAGTTTTCTGAAGTATCTCTGTGGCTTTACAACTCAGGCAGAAGAAAACTGGTTTGATGAACGATGCAATGATTTCCACGTGGACATGACTAGCTCATCAAGGAGAAGTTATTATATGTCATGTAGCAAGAGGCTATCCAATGTGTTGAGACATTGCAGAGACAAAACGTTATTCACTGCCAGTGGAGCTATGAACATTTCCTTACTGTTTGATCAGATGCAAGGAGACAATCCCAAGGAATATCACATGTCTGGAGCAGATTTTGCTGCTATGTTACTGTGTAATCCAAAACAACGTTTCTTTGTTGAGATCTCCATGAGATGGCAGTGGTACCCATATAGCTCAATGGCAGAGTATCCATTCGACGTTCGTCTTGGTGCTTTTCAAGGACATAGCAACCAAGTTGTCGATCCCACTGTGGCACACCACCAACTGACATATGATGAGGCTATGAGTTTGGGCTGGATTTTTCATGTCACTGATTACGTGAATTTAGATTCCATTCAACAATCAGGCCTGAAGACCTTGGTGAAAGGAAGTGGAAAAGGCAGAAGGGATGCAGTTCACTTCATGTATCACAATGACAATGGTCAGGGCTACATAAGGATGGCAGAGGGCACGAAGCCTCCAAGAAACTATAGGCGATCAGTGTACCTCGTGTTGGATCCAAGTTTTATTGTGGACAACCAACTCTATCTGACAAAGAATGGTGTCATTTTATTTCATGGTGACATTCCTTTCCAGTACCTCCACGTCAAGGAACAACACCCTACCATTGCATGCAACGTTGTTCATCAAGGACGTGGTCACTCTCTACCTCCATCGGTTACAGGTGGTTCATGGCACACCAACACAACATGGAACCATGTCATGAAGGAGAAAGGTCCAACATTTATTCCTGGACAAGACATTCCTGAGGAAGTCAGAATCACAGCATGGAAGTTCATGGGTCAACAGGTTCCACAAAACTATGGAAGATTGGTTTTTGGTACACCACTATGCAATGAGAATGACTTTGACCCGGTTGTGGAATCAATCTATGGTGCTGCAGCAGAAGGCTCTCAAGAAAGAGAGGTATCTGCGCAGGCTGATGAAACCATGGAAAATCCATATGAACAACCATCCAGAAGAGGACGCTCTCAAGAAAGAGAGGAACCTCAAGATGTATGGGAGCAACAACGCTCCTCATCAGGAAGTCCAGAATCACCACAACATGATGATCCTCAACAAGATGCTCAAGACAATCAACAAGAGGAGCCATCAGTGGACGTCCATGACGACCCAATGGGTGAAGAGGCTGTCAATCTCTGGGAAGCAGAAGATCCACCAGATGATATCGTAGACCCTGTGGTAGAACAGGCTACCAAAAGTTCAATTTCTGCATCGAATCCCTGGGTCCTGTATGAGGCAGGAATTGTCTGTGCAAGAGAAGAGAGCGGTGAACTCATCAAGAACTCCTCAGGAGAAAAAGTGATAGTTCTGCGTGAATGGAACCGACTACTCTCTTCACAAAAGATAGCACTTCGTAGACAATCGATCACTCGCTCAGATTGGGAGAAATTACCATGGACAGGACATCTATGCTTACTCTTCACAAGAGCTTGGGAGATTGGACGCATGTTGGCACACTTCCATCGAGAAAGAGACATTGACGCCATGGAAGGTTACATGAACTCTTGTCGACAATATTGGACAGACTGGATGCGAGGTCAAGTTGCCCCAACAGGTTGGGAGGACAGACACAGTATCAACAGAGACGAATGGAGAGAGAAGTTCTTGCTATACGAGAGAGACTTAGCAATACAGAAGGACATGGAGTATCTCTCAGAAGCAGTCTTTGTCTTTTACACCAAGCATCTTGACAAGTTCATTAGAGAGAACAACAAACTCTGGGGAGATTTCTGCAAGAGAAAGAAGGACCGTGATGGTAACATTTTGGATGCACTGGAGTTGAACACACATGGGTATGACATGACTATCCAAGGAATTACAGTTCCCATGAACAAGAAAACAGTCATCCCTGAACCTGAACGGCATTTCTCGTTTTCCACAAAGATGATGATCATGGCAATCGATCTGTATGAAGATGAAGCACCTGCTAGCTTCAGCCATTTCACAGTTTTTGCTCTGAACAAGCTTCGACAATTTGTGGATAGCAGAAAGGAATTGACAGCTCAATCCTACAGATTCTTTGTTGAACATGCCTACAATCAATTCTTTCAGCATGAAGCATTCCATCAATCTGCAAGAGCAAGGACAAAGGTCAGGGAATGCGGTTCAGGTGACTTCCACATATCTACAAAGCTCGATGGCTACATCTGGGTAGCTGGAAAGGACAAGATTGCTCACATCCCAGAATCAGAGCAACAGAATGTGGACATGGAAGATCACGATGATGATGATGCTGAAGATGATTTGGGGTTTTTGCCAAGACTACAAGTTTTTGTCAGGAAAGAGGAGGAAAAGGCATCAGGCTCTCAGGAAAGAGAGGAAGAAGGTGTATGCTCTCAAGAAAGAGAGGAAACACAACCACAACAAGAAGATGAGGTATTACCAGATGCAAATCCTCGAAGAAATATGGAAGATCGACAGGGACTGTTTTTAGTCAGGCAACTCAAACCAGAGCACAGAAGGATCCTACAGGATATTACACTTGCAGGCCAATCAATCCTCACAGGAGATGATCTTGAAGGAGGTCAACCCCTTGAACGTGGTGACATAAGCTTCTTCTCATTATGGTTGATGATGTCGGCATTATCAGATGCTTCCTTTTCAACATTTATGGAGCAGTATGCACCTATGATGGGTTATGAGATCTCTTACGACAAGTATCATGAGTTCAAACTGGATATTGACCAAGTTCTCAGGGAGAATGAACACCTTGGCGCAGAAAATTTCTTTGGAGCAGAGGATCCTGATTTGGTGGACGATGATCCAGACACTCCTCTTCCAGATCTTCAAAGACCAGGCGCAGGTGATCCTGAGTACAAACATACTATTGAAAGTTTGAACATTGAGGACAAGCATATCGTTTTGGAAACTGATGATGACAAATTGGTTGAGTGTACATTGAAATGGATCAGTATGTGCAATCAGAATGTTCAACAAAAGATCAAGGACAGTTTTGTCAAACCAGAAGAACGACAAGAGAAAGAAGAGGATGAAGAAGAGGAGATTGCTGTCGAAGAAAAAGAAGAAGAAAAAGACACACAGGAGCCACATGTCCCAGCTGAAGGCTCTTCAGAGAAGGAGGAATCAGCTCCACCTGAACGCTCCTCAGAAAAGGAGGAATCAGGGGAGAAGAAAATAGACATTCAAGATGATGAGACAGCTCCTGAAGTGAAACCTGCAATTCGACTTTACTATGGTCAAGATATAACTGGAAACGAAGATGATTCAGTTTTTCGAAAATTGAAGGATTGTTTTTCAG
>CAMXCT020000320.1:0-92500 GCA_947184155.2 Cladocopium goreaui
CATGTGTCCATATTGGTCTATTGGATTCTTGCCATTTGAAGCAGCAATTTGCCACTTACCAATCTTCCTGGTCCAGAGATCAGCCGAAGATAGGCTGAGTCTTGCAGCCCATTTGGATACCAAGGACGGGCCGCGGGCTGCCTAGTTAAATCCGGCGATATGAAAAACCACTTCGAAGAACAGATAGAAAAGTCACACCTTTCTCAAATTCTATGGGAAATCGATATTTGGGGAAATCCATATATACATGATATACATAGATCCAAGTGGAATTTGATTTCATGGATACAAGTCATGATACAAGTCGTGATACAATCAATTCATTTAACGGTCGTACGTCGTATCTAATGGTATCTCCACTTGACCGTTCACAGGAGCTCCGAGCAGATGCGTGGCTCGGAAAAAAAAGCGTTCGGGTGTAGTCCCAACATACCTAGGATTTAATTTACATAGGATGATTAATAGGTCATAATAGGTCCTTGATTTCTATGTAGGGTTGATATTTCACCATTTTTAGGGTCTATGATTTCTAGGGTTGAAGACTTTGAATGACTGGATGCGGCTTCAAAATATATCAAAATATCAGTGTTCACACAAATTGAATGGTTTTATAGCAACAATTGCACAGAAATCCGGGTTTTGATAGAGCCATCCCATGCTATCCCCGTTTTGCAAGCAAAAAGCGGGATAAAACATCTTTGCATACTTGTGGTTACATCGAATATAAAGAAGTTTTATGATTGGCCACTGATGCAGCAAGCAATCAGGGAATCAGTGCTTGATCAAAAACAAACCAACAACACAATGTTAATCAATTTTTGCTAGAACTGGCTACAACCAATATCTGTGGATGTGAGTCATGAGTCATGAGCGCTGACAAACCGAACCAGCTCGGTGATCGGGGACTGAGGCCAGCCTTCGTACCTGGCGAGGCCT
Source organism: Cladocopium goreaui (assembly GCA_947184155.2). NCBI lineage: Eukaryota > Dinophyceae > Suessiales > Symbiodiniaceae > Cladocopium > Cladocopium goreaui. The sequence goes on from CAMXCT020000320.1 coordinate 937, forward strand.
AAGGGTTGGAAACCGTACTGGATTTTGGTCAGGTGAGATTTGATGATGACATATAATCCCATCCCCCTAATACTAAACATCCCACAGAAACCATGGTTTAGTAAGGATTTACACATATATGGATCCTTTTGGGGGGTATTTACTATTAGGGGATATTAGGGGGATGACATATAGTATCAGAATGAATTAGACAGGTAGTGTACTTGACATTCTGGTGGTGAGGGAGCTAAGTATGCAATCCACAGTTGTTTTTCATCACCTGGTGCACAGGCATGTTGAAATTCTGATTTTCTGACAGCTGAAAGGGAAGCGAATGCTTCCAGTAGTGCATGAAAGGATCGTACAGACAATGATTTCGTGTGCACTCCAGCACGCAATTCAAAGACAATGATTGGGAATCTGCCATGTTTGGATATTTTTGGCATATTGCAGCTCATGTTCAAACTTTCAATCGCAGCTGTGTTTCAGGATGTTTCACGTCTTCTTAAATGGTCAACCATTTCGTTGTGTCCTGGGCCCTGCGCGCAGAATGCGGGAATTCTGCAGCAGGCCCCAGGTGCAGCTTCCCCAGGCGAATGTAGGAAGCAGGCGCGGCACAAGGCCTGATTAAGAGAAGGCAGCCTGCGAGACTTTCGCGCACCTCCGGAGGTCAAGTTGAATGGGCCCAGCGATCATTCATCCAGTTGGGTGTTTTGTTGGATGTTTTTGGATTATTTGGAAATATCATGACATATCTACAATCCACGAATCCACACTGATTTGAGTTTGATTTGGGATTTGGTCATTTGTTTGAGAGAGGGCATGGGTTTCCCACAGCATACCACATCATAAATTGGTGGATTTGATACCCCAAAATTTAGATTGGCAACAGCTGTGGGCGCCGATTAGGAGAGGTGCACATTTCACCATGAGTTTTTTGGTTATCTCAGACCTGTTCTGAGCATCAGGCACAGCAACCACGCAAACGAACAGTCGCAGCAGCCATAAAGAAAAGAGAAATCAAAAACCGTTCGAAACGTCAAAAACTACCATTACCATCCATTACCACCATAACAAGAAGAAAGGAAATCAAATGCCAATTCTCATATGATTTTTTTTGGTAACTGCTGTGTCCTGAAGTCTAGTGGCAAAAGAAGACTCTCCGCTGGTTTTCTGCAGGATGAAAAAGTGTTGTGAGCCAATGAACAGCGATGTTGAATCCAGCACATAGTTTGGGTCTGGGTACAATATGGGCAACCCATGGCAACCCCCAACTTGCAATTTGAGGATGATGAGAAATCCTTGGATTTTGGGATGCCTTATTTTCAGTGGCTCTATATCCGGCAGCTGAGTGACATGGGACTCTTGCCTTTCCTATCCACCTTAACCCAAGCAGTAGTGGAAAATCCTCAGAAAATGGAATGTCGCTACACTCGCTACACTCACTACACAATGATAATGGAGATGTCAAGTTGCCAGGTCGCAAGAACCAAAGAACCAGTTGAACCACTCAGTGTTTCTTGATCCAAAGATAATGAGCCACTGAGCCACTGAGCCACCACCTGCCGCACTTGACGGTTGAAGTCATGTTGCTCGCCGAGGAGCTTGGGAGGTTTGAAACGCGACGTCGCGACGTGTTTGAGTTCGCAGGTTTGATCAGTTTGATCCCAGAATTGGAATAGTTTCTGCAGGATCCCGCAGGATTCTGTGCGCGAGCAGTCGGCTGCCCAGACTTCGGGGAAGCTCTGAATCAGTGAACAGTGACCAACAGTGACCCTAACAACGACCAAACTGTTTGTGAATTATTTGACCAAATATGGATGACTGGTAAGTTCTCATACGGTTCCGCTACCTTGGGTTTAATTCACCCCGCTTCGCGTGGGGTGGCCGCCCACACCGCAGGTTTATTTCGGTCCGTGAGAGGGGCTAAGGGTGGTTTTCCCCCGTGGGGGCTCCCCAAGCTAAGAATTTTCACTTTCCCCCCCTGTGGGGGCTCCCCAAGCTAGGGAATTTTCACTTTTCCCCCTGTGGTTTATTTTGTTTTACGTGTCTACACAATGCATTCATGCATGTTGACATGTACACTTAATTCATATCTTTCATGCGCACTCCGCATGGCTCAAGACTAGCAAAGCCGCGTAGAAAAGAGTTGCAGTCTCGCTGCTGACCGCAGGTGTTAGATCCGTAATTCAGGGCTCCCCTAATCCGGGGATAGCTACCTCAAAGTGGTAGCGCAGCCTGTGCCTTCGCCAAGTCTAGATCTGTGTGCCGAACTGCCGTTCTCTGCATACATTCCGTATATCGGACTTGCGGAGGCAACCTGTAGGTCAAGTTAGAGTAGCTGCCATGGTCTTAATCCACAACATGGATTCAGATGAAGAACAACTCCAGATTGTCTCTTATGAAGAGCCTGAAGCATATGCCGCCACCAGTCATTCCGAAAACCGGATGGGCATCAAAATGACACCGAAGGTTCCACCCCAATTTGATGGCCAATCAAGCTGGTTTGAATATGAAGATTTAATTGATGACTGGTTAGGGATCACAACATTGGATGCAGATAAGCACGGACCATCATTAAAGAATGCCCTCATTGGTTCCGCTTCTTTTTATAAGTCGATGCTCGATAATGCCCTACTCCGAGATCCGGATCGTGGCCTCGCTCATGTCAAGGACACATTGAGACCATACTTCGTGAAGGGAGTAAATCATGTGTTCCTTTGGCGATTCCTCCAGATGTTTCGCACATATCGAGGCCAGAGCGAATTCGTGCACTGGATAGGGCGATTTGAGATCGCGCAGAAGCGTTTGTTGGCTTCTTGGTCCGATCTGCTGGACATATCCGATCTCCCCGAGGCAGGCACTCAGGCATTTACAGCAGCACTCACAGATGAGCAAAGACTGCACTATAATGGAATAGTAACAGATGAAGATAAGCTAGCTTATCAACAAGAACTGAGAGAACAGACCATAACCAACAGAAGGACCAGACATGCACAGCAGTTTCCATTGTCAGACAATTTGATGTCACTGATTTTTCTAGTGCAAGCAGACCTCAACGAGCAACAGCGAGAGCGCTTTGTCTCGTCCATGAACATCCGTCAGATTGCAATGCCTCAATACACCTATCTCCAAGTGAAACAGCTGTTCTTAGAACTTTTTGCCGTTTCCCGCACAGGTGTTGCAGACCCAAATATCACGCACCGCAAGCGGTCCAACTTCTACGTCATCGACGAGGGCGAGACCGAGGAAGGTGAGTACGGATTTTGGGTCTTCGATGAAGAGACGGGTGAAGAAGGTTTCACAGGTCTGTACACGGAGAACGAGTTCTGGGTTCTCAGCACCAAGGGTTCATACTCTAAGCGCCGCATCTACGGCAGGTCCTTCAAGAAAGGTAGACCAAAAGGTTATGGCAAGAAAGGAGGAAAGAAATCAAGACCCGGCTTCCGCTCGAGGTCAAAAGGCAAAGGTTTTGCAGCATGGGAAGATGACCAGCAAGACACAGCTTTCTGGGGAAAAGGCAAGGGCAAAGGAAAAGGTAAAAAGGGCAAGAAAGGAATGATGAAAGGAAAGGATTCTTTCAAAGGAATGCCTTCATGGAAAGGAAAAGGAAAAGGTGATGCGAAGAACAAAGGAGGAACCAATCCATTTTTGTCACAACCTCCACAGGCTAATGTAGCACAGGCTGCAACATCCAGTGCATCACAAGCCCCTGAAAAACAAGAAACAGCCCATGCCGAAGAAAGCTGGAGTTACGACTATGACACCTACTGGACAGATGACTGGTCAGGTTATGAATCCTACTATGGATATGACGGAGATTACTCCCAAGGTGATTGGTACAATTGGTCGTATTTTGTTTCCGCTGAGGAACTGACCAACTCCGAGGACAAGCATACAGACGTCAATTTCGAGGACGGACAGACCGACAAGATCAACCGGTTCTGTTTTTCAGGCATCAGCTTGTTCCAATTGTTCGGACACGAACTTGTAGAAGCCCTCGCACTCGTGCTTCTGTTCGTGTCTGTGATGTACCAGTGCTTTTCTGATTTGAACAGGTCCCTATTGAAGAGCATCCGCCAAGTTGAGAAGAGTGTTTCTACCGGAAACGGTGAGCTGCATTCGTTTCAGCCGCGCACAAGCCCGCTCGATTCCGTCTCTACGGAAGAGTGTGTATTCCTGAATTATGATCATGGTGCCCAACAAGCATTGCTTTGTGAATATGTAGATCTAGGTTCTCATCCGACTTATGTCATTCTTGACTCAGGTTGCACTCGAGCCATGGGATCCCGCTTTGCCATTGATCGCCTTGTACAGGCTTGCCAACAACATCCCAAGCGTGATCACAAATGGTTTTCCAAGCAACCGTGTTCAAGTAAGTTTTCATTTGCCAATGGAGAACAATCTACAGTCAAAGAAAGGTTAGTGATTCATTTCCGCAATGATCGTGCACAAACTGGTTGGATCACAACATGCGTTGACATCCTGGACAAGGGTAAGGTTCCTATCCTTTTTTCAGTTGAACAAATGAGGAATCTTCGCATGAACATTGAGCACACTCCTGTAGGTGAGTTCATGACCTGTCCACTGTTTGGAATGCAACGCACCGCATTGGCGGTCAGTACATCCAACCATCCAGTCCTTGACATTATGGCTCTTGCTACTTCCAGTTGGAAACCGATGTACAGCTTTCAGTCCGAAGACATCACATGCCCAGCATGCAATGGTAAACATCGACCACACACCAACAAAGAAGGTTGCAAGAGATTCAAGGGATCAGAGCCTAAGCCTGCAGAGGTGCCGAAACCGGCCAAGCCTGATTCTAAGAAGATTGTCAAGAAAACAATTCCGCCTGATAGTAAGTTAGAAGTACCAGCTCAACCTTTTGATCCCGATGATGAGCCAATGGTGGCCTCTGGGCCAAGTTCCGGTTCGAAGGACGGTATCCCAAGACGTCGGGAACCTCAGATTGAAGAAGAAACTGAAGTCAAACCGGAACCAAAGGTTGAAGTAAAACTTGAAGAGAAAAAGGAACCGTCACCTAAGGGAACTCTGTCCCTAGCACTTCAGAGAATTCATGATAAGCTTCAATCACCCACTGAACTTCTCAAGTTGCATTTGAAGCATTATCACATGACCACTGAACAATTCAAGAGAAGAACATCGGCTCTGAAGTTACCAAAAGAAATCTATGACAAATTTGATCAGATTACAAAATCATGTGACACATGTTCCACTGCCAGGATTGCACCATCGAGAGCTAAGGTTTCAGGAATCCGAAGTGAAGTCTTTGGTGAACTTACCTTCATTGATCATGGAGAAGTTCCAATCAATCAACAGTCAAAACTTCAATTCCTACTTATGTATGATGGTGCTACCTCTCTGACTACTGCTTTTGTAGTTCAAAACAGATCTGATCCGGTGACGATTTCCCATCTTCAAGAATACTTTGAAACTTATCAACTGAATCCAAAATACATTGTTGCCGATCAAGCTTTCATGGGCATTGAGATGGAGAGTTATTACAACCGGCACAGCATCAGGCCAATCTCTCTAGGACCAGGAACACCATGGCCAAATCGAGCTGAGGCAGCCATTCGTATGTTTAAGAAACAGGTCTCATTAATGCTAATTTCCTTGAAAGATGATCCATTACTTGCCAACATTACTTATAAACAGTTGTTGAGACAAGCCTGCATTTCAAGGAACACCATGGTAACACTCGGTGGTGTCACTCCTATTGAATTAGCCCTTGGCAGAAGACCTGCCGATCTTACGGCGATTGAGCTCATGAATCCAGCACAGCTCACGACTGAGGCCCCTGCTCCTGAGAGACAGATTGAAGCACTAAGGTCACTGGCGATGCGAAAGTTTCTAGAGGCAAAACAATCTGATGACCTTCGAAGAGATATAGCGAGTAAACTTCAACTTAGTGATGGACCATTCTTTCCTGGAGATAAAGTTTACTATTGGACCGAAGACAAATCAAAAATCAAATCAGACGGTTCACATGGAGGAAAATGGATAAAAGGGAAGTTGGTTTCCGTAGATGGCAGTATGGTTGGAGTTGATTTAGGAACCAGAATCGTGAAGGTCAATATCAGCAAAATAAGAAAAGACCATAATCCTATTGAGGATACAGACATTCCTTTAGAACCAATTGCACTTGCCGGTGCCGACTTTTCGGCCAAAGCTGCCGCCGGTGCCGAATCTTCGGCCAAGGGCGCCTGTACAGCAGTGAAGTCCACTTGCCGCTCAGACGACCATGCAAATAACATCATAGAACACGATGCCATTCAGACAGGTCCTGAAGGTATTACATATGGTTGTTATACATGGGAGCCAGCTATGACTGGAAAATTAGATTTCCTTGAGCTGTTTAGCGGCTCCGCCAAGCTTAGTCAAGCGGCAGCAATGCAAGGACTTCGAGTCGGCGCTCCAATAGACCTCCGCACAGGTTACGACTTGCTCACTGCCGAAGGCCGGCGAAAGGCAATGGAAGTCACTGAGCGACAACAGCCAAAAATCATCCACATGGCACCTGTTTGTGGACCATGGAGTCAAATGCAGAATATTAATGATCCTGCCGATACTTATCAGAAAAGGAAAAAGTATCTTCCCATGGTAGAATTTTGTGCAAGAGTCGCTCTCTATCAGATTGAACATGGCAGATTTTTCATCATTGAAAATCCTGCGACTTCCAAGATTTGGTTTACCAAACACTTTCAACGTCTTCTTATGAAGCATACCGTAACCTATGGAACATTAGACATGTGCGCCTTTGGTATGAGAGACCCAAATGGATACTATTACTACAAACCAACATCCTTACTTCACAACTTTCCTGAGGGAGTCTTGAATCCAGTTTTCAAGAGATGTAATAGTAAGTCCAATACTGATCCAAAACATTATCATTAACCATTGGAAGGTAGTGCTCCAGGATATGGATCAAGAACGAAGTTGGCACAAGTTTATCCATACCGATTTTGCAGCACCTTGATCAGATGCATCCTTCCATTAGGAAATTCACGGGCTCTCTATCCATCGCAGCTGTCACTTGCAGTAGACTTGCTGGAAGACTTGAATCTCGATGAACTGCGAGGAGTGCAAAATCAGCTTGCCGCTCTTACGGCATCCGAGCATCCGGTGTTGGCAACTGACTTGTACGAACAGGGTCTTCCAGTACGTGACTATTACACGAAACGCCTGCTCAACCGCATTAATGCTCTACCCGCTGGTAATGTTTATCATCCTGTTCAGATCGAAGCACAACAAGATGTCTCACATGTCAGACAGATGTATCTAAGTACGTCCATGTTTGACAACGCGATCATTTTTCGTGGTAGTTTTCAGTCACTGCGAGTTGAATACCGCCACACACACGGCGTACTCTTACTTTGGAAGAAGAAAGATGCGTCTCATGTTTTTCTGCGCGTACATCCTAGAGATATGTCGCAGTTGATTGCTAGCCATTGGTCAGCAATATTGTTTTGGAACAATGACGGAAGTATTCCTACAGATAATACAGATGACATTCCTGAACAGAACACCAACATCGACCCTCCACCGGGTCTTCCACCTCAGCAGAATAACGACCAAGATGATGAACAACCGCCTGAACATCTTAACACACCACCTTCATCACCACAACTTCCAGATGTTCCTATGCCTGATGAACCGCACACGCCGCATCCCGGCTTTCCTCCTGATGATGATCAGTTTCACACACCATTTCATTCACCACCAAGACCAAATGATGATGTGCCTGACGATGAGATGCACTCGCCACAAGATGATCCACCAGATTTGCCACCTCATCCATCATCACCACCTGATCATCCTCAACCACCATTTCCTGGAGCCACTGGCATCCCTGTTGCTCCAGATACAATTATTGTGCCCAATACGATCATACCACCAAACATTGACGACACACCAATGACACAGAGCACAAAGCGTCCACCAGGTGATCCACCGATACCACCTGCAACTAAGGCTCGACCATCTAGACAAATGCCTCCTGCGTCTTCAACCCAATTTCAGCCGAGTAACCATTTGGGGGGTGATACACAGCCATCAGTCACACCAAACGCGACCACACAACCTGCTGTAGTCGCTTCGAAACCGAAGAAACCCAAGCATGATTCTGTGCCTGATGACTTTGATGATGACGAGCCTGATCCAGATGCTGCACCATCCGGACACAATGGACCGCCGATACTTCCGCTAGACGGAGATGAACCTTTTAATCCATCGCCAATGCCAGAGAATGATCCTCAACCAGACACTCAAGATCAGCAAGAGCAACAAGAAGAAGAAGAAGAGGAACCTGAAGAGGACACAGATGAAACAATTCCTTATGGTTCAGCAGATACCGATGAGACTCTTGACTATAATGATCTTGTTATTGACGATTCAAAATGGTGTTTCCTGTCACAGGAACAAAAGTTGTGCAGTAACACTGCTTCATTCTCTGTGCCTAGATTGATTGATGGTTCACCAGTTGCTCTGAGCAGTGTTGAATCTTCTAATTCAATTGGTATGTCTTACTCCGTTGTCTCGGAGAGACAACGCACCAGATGCCGTAAGACTAGATCTGATATCATTGAAGAATATCACGGCATTAATGAAGAAGATAAGGCCTTTATGACATTGTATTCCATGACAGACAAATTTTCTTATCTTGTTGGCAAGAAGAGAAAGGAAGCCACTCAACAAGAGAAGAGACAACTTGCTAAACAGTTTTTAGATGCAAAGAAGGCTGAATGCCAATCATGGATTGATAATGAGGTTTTCGATCTTGTTGATATGAGAAAAACCAGAGTTCGGAATTTCGTTGCCGGAAGATGGGTTCTTACCGTAAAGAAAGACAAAGACGGTAACTTCCAGAAATGTAAGGCAAGATGGGTCCTCAAGGGTTTTCAGGACAAACAGAAGAACACCCAGCAAACTGATAGTCCAGCAGCATCACGTGCAGGTTTCCGATGTGCAACACAGCTGGCTGCGAACTATCACTGGGACTTGTACCATATGGACCTGAAGACCGCTTTCCTCCAAGGTGAAGCCTATGATGAAACTAGAGACATTATTTGTCAAATTCCACCTGAGTATGGTTATCCACCTTACATTGGTGCTAGGCTTAAGAAACCTGGTTACGGTCTTAATGATGCGCCACGCCGATGGTGGCAGATCATAGATAAAGCCTTACTTGACTGCGGACTTGTTCCCACACGCGCAGACAGATGCACCTACGTTCTGTATGACAGTACCTCTAAGACAAGGACCTACCAACCACCTCGAAGTGTAACCACCGAACAGGTAACTATTTCGGAAGCAATTGACCATCTTATGGATCCGGTAGCCCGAAACAATGCTCAGGGACGCCGACCGCATGGTTTCATTTGTCTTCATGTCGATGACCTGTTCATGGCAGGTGACAAGGTGTTTGAGTCCAAGGTCTTGTCCAGTCTGCGTAAGAACTTTGCTGTCGGTTCAGAAGATAAAAATGACATTATGTTTGTAGGACAACGCATCAAATGGAAGACTCATGACAAGTATGGACCATATATTTCTGTTGACCAGAAACTTGCTGTCGATGCAGTTGAAGAAGTCAAGATTGATAAGTCCTTGAAGGATAACATCCAATGCAATCCTCAACTTCACACCGCTTATCGATCAGTTCTTGGACAGCTTAATTGGTTACAGAGTAGGACACAGGTCCACATCTGTTACAAGTTTTCGCGTTGTGCCTCAGCCGCTGCTAGTCCAACCATAGGTGATGTCAGGGAAATCAACAAGGTTGTTCGAACCCTCAAGAGTCAATATGTAGATGGCAGATTCTGGCCTCTGAAGGGTTCTCAGCGTATCCTTGGCATGCCTGATGCATCCTACCGTAACAACAGTGATAAGTCTAGTCAGCGTGCTCATGTCATTTTCTTAGCCGAAGATCGCAAATTGCCTTCCAAGGGAACATACCGCAATTCCGGTTACGACACGCAAACACACCGTATAGACGGTTCCAACTCAGCAACCCGTGGATCAATTATTGACTATGAGAGTCATAAGATCACCACTACAACACAATCCACAACTGTTGCCGAACTGAATGCCTTAATGAAATGTTTTGGAACCTGTTTGTTTCTGCGTGCACTTTGGGCCGACATTAGTGGTGAGATCGTCCCCATACACATCCGAACAGACGCAAACAATTTAGTCACCACAGCTCAGACAACACACCTACCTGAACAGAAGGAGACCCATCATTTAATCCAAATGTTAAGACATGAAAGTAACACCGGACACTTGGATGACCTGAGCCACATTGCAAGTGAATACTGTCTAGCTGATCCACTAACTAAGTCAACAGCGAAACCAGATCAGTTAGTGTCATCCATCACCACTGGCAAACTTGAGAATGTTGATACGCATCCGCCATTCCGGTCGTTACTCAAACATAAGGCATTTTTAACCACATGGGTCATTGAAACGTCGTCAGAGCCGCACAATGTTATTAACATTTTTCAATGAAGATATTTCTGATTATGTTTTTGCCATGCTATACTTCGAGGAGTAAATTTTCGTCTCAAGAAAATTTGTGTCTGCAATTTCTTGGCTCACAGGGTTCTTATTGCTTTTCTTTTTCGCGACGCCCGGACTCACGTCCCTTGGCACTGTTCTTGAACCCGGAAGCCAATTCTTGGAGACACCTCGAAGATCTTGTTTGAAGATCAATTTCTCAAAGGTCGCATCAAAAAGGTGACCAACTCATTTTTCTTTTATGCCTCCAAAGTTCTCAAAGCATGGCCGCACAGATCATTCCGCCTCTGCGGATTACACACCACGTGGCTTTCGCAGTCCTCGTGGCAACCGACCACAACACACACCGCGTGGCGGTAATCCAGACAGAAGGCAAACGCGCGACACCCGGACTTACGAATCTCGTAGCCGGGTCATAGACGATGCATTCGGCGCGCCTCTTGACTCTGTGCAGTCGAACAGCCGCATTTTTGCTGAGTGCATTTCTCAGGTCCTCAGAAAGCAATCCGGTATCAAGAACAAGGAGGACCATGATTCCGCATTAGCGGATAGCCATTTTGAGACCATGTCACGTCACTTGTCTTATATCTTTCGGCATACGAAGTTAATGCACCGTGACGGATCATTGTCCTTGCATGAGCTTATTAGCCATCCTGGTACAGCCAGAAAGATTCGCTCTCTGTACCGTGAAGGACCTAAATTTTTGCAAGATTTTGATTCTGATGAGCTTTCAATGCAGGTCCGACGTAGAGAAAACACTGTTACTTTCCTTATGCCCTTGGCTCACGTAATCTGCGACTCTAATAAAGCCAGGGCCATGATCGGCTATGTAACCACTGAAGATTTCCAACCAGGCATTGTTCCGATACCGGATACGTGGTTTAAGCCGGCAGACTTCGATGATGAAGCATCCAGAGAAGGCCAGGCCGATATGCTTGATGGTCTCGACATTGCGAGCATTTTTATTCGTTTTGAAAGTGGTCATTCCACCAATGTTGAAATTCAGCATTGTCCATTTATGCCGGATATGTTCTCATTGAGATACCTTATCCATGGGGCAAACGAGAAAAATCTCGACTCCATCCGAAGACTAGGTTTGCTCCCAGGAGGCACCCGTGGTGGAAGGAACCATGTGCATTTCACTCTTGATTCTGCACTCAGTACGATCAAAGACGTATTACGTCCCGAATCAGACTGCATCCTAATAGCCAGACCTGGTGCCGTTACCGGCCTTGGAGCAGTGATCACTCACAACCGGTATGTCCTCACCGATCAGACCGTGCCCTTTAATCGCTTTTGCGGTGTTTGGTCTTTCGTTGATCGATCCTGGCTTGTTGCACCGGAACCGGGCGAGCTAAGACGAATGAATGATTACACATCCGATATTGACCTTGCCATGCATGTCTGCCACCACCAACTTTACTGGGAGAAGAAGAATGAGAATGAACAAGATGGTTTCACATGGTCACGTTCCGAATATATGGAGTATGTGGCAGAAGAAATCGAGAAACTCCCAGTTGTAACGAAGTTTTTGGAGAGTTTTCGCAGTGCCGATTCCGGTCCGGCCAGGCCTATGCGAACAAGCACAACTCCGAACGACCAAGAGCTAGGCCCACCTGAGACCGAGGCAGACAAGAGAGTAAAAACCCTCAAGGCAGAAATTTCTGAACGATTCAAGAAACATCTTGCCAAAGAGCGAAACAAGGAGCAGTCTTCCGCCTCGGAGAGTGAAGCTCCCAAAGGACCTGTTAAGGCCAAGCCTATGCCTAAGAAACCGAAGGATGCCGCCGCTGCGGCTAGCTCAGATCCGGCATCCGGCCAAGTTGATCCTGACGCTGAAGTTGATCTTCACGCAGCATCTCCCTGGGGCGGCCGCAGACAGGTTGTCAAGACCAAAAGACGCCGTGAAATGAACGCTCAGGCAAAGGATTTGTTCCGCGATGCGGACGCCGCCCAAAAGTTTTTCACCAAGTTTAAAAAGGATACAGAAGAAATTCAATGGTTTCCTCGCCCTGCGGGTCCTCAATGCTGTAAGAATTTTGAAGAATGTGGATGCTCAGAGGCAATGTTCTGGTGCCACCCTTGTGGCTTTGCCTACTGCTTGGAATGCCGCACCTGCGGCTTGTCTTGCAAACATAATATTGTTAATTTTTCCTCAGAGTTGTCCTCCGACTTTATTCCAGACAGCATCGGCTCATCCAACTCACCTTTCGACATCGAAGAACTGGTTGATGCCGTACTGGCTGAGTCGTCGTATTTCGGCGCAACACGTCGAGAGCATGCTCAAAATCGCCAAGACAAATTCTCGGAACTGATCACGCATCTGCGTGAGGGCCGCTCAATTGGAAACACTTACCTTCAATCTTTTGCTCGTCATGGAATTGAAGATTTTGATTATACCGAATACATTTATGAAATGCCATTTGGATGTCGAATTCCGACTCTCCAGGAGCACTTTGTTGATGCCCAGGACCAGACGCCTCTTCCGATCTGGCGACCTGAGGCTTTCTTCAAGTACCCTGACGGCGGTGACCTTACGTCAGAGGAGATTCTCCGTTTATTGGAACTCTTCAGATCGTGCCTTCTTGGTAAGAGAGCAATCCTCGGTGTTACCAAGCGCACTAAGGACAACATCCATGAATTTCAGAAGGACACGTATCAGCTTGGCATTTTGACGTTGAACCTTGGTCACATCAACCGTATTCCGTATATCGGAGGTTGTTCAAAATTTCCAAAATGGGTACGAACTGATATCAACCACCGTGCATTGCCACATTTAGTGTTCCGTAATGCGGCCCATATTGTGTGCTTGTGCGAGGCGTCCGATGAGTACGGTGGCATTGCCGTCCATCGAGAACTAGCCGACGAGTACGGTATGATTGGCATGGTAGTGCATCCGCACATCCAGTCACAGTCCGTTGCAATTTTTATCCGTGGCTCACATGATGCCGGCTCCTTTATTGAACTTTTGTGTCATCACCAAATTGAAACCTCTACCAAAGATGCACCCTTTTGGATTTTGCATGGTGCCATTTTTCGCGTTTGCCATGGCATGAACACGTCAGGAGAATTTGTTGATCCTTCCACTGGCGCTCGTGTTCCGAAACCGGACATCGAGAAAAATGCCGAATCTACGGTGTACCAGCACGATCGCCCACTTGCATCCTCACTTGATTTTCTTGATCACTCGATCTGCGAGATCGACGGAGATGACGACCTTGCCGTCTCCGGCGTGGAAGCTCGTGAAGTGAATCTTGGAGCTGACACTCATGACGTCAGACGTCTCATGTTAGCTGAATGCCGCATTGCGGTTTTCCATATCTCCTCATATGCATGGAGTTCTGCCTATAAAGAAACATGCCAGAAATGGCTCCAATTTGTCGCAAGCTGTATCGAACATCAGTGTGACTTTTTGTCCGGTGACGGGAATCTTTTCGCACAGCGAAGCTTTAAGGCAGACGATCACTCCGACTACCGGACATGTATTTTAATCGACATTTTGGAGCGTTTCCTTCAGCAGATTAATCTTCACCGCAGCCCGATAAACCGTATTACGTATAACGTAGTTTCATCGACCACTGCAGCCAATTACATCCGCAGTATGCGTGGAGATGATGCTGATTGTGATTCAATGCTTTTAATTTCTCTTTGTTACGGTAAGCAGATCGCTGTCACGGAAGCACGTGCAAAAGAGGAATCCGCCTCTGCGGATGGATTCGCAGGATCTGCCTTCTCCGACGAAGTTATGTTGAATGATGTTGAACAGTTAAAACATTTGATGGCATACGACCTTGGTTTGGCAGAAAAGGACTGTGCATGGCACTCACCTCTCCTTGCCTACGCCCAGTTGAAGGCACTGAAAAATATGCGCATCCGATCCAAGGAATCTGAGGATAAAAGACGTGAAAAATGGATGCAGCGAACTCAAGGATATCTCGAAAAACGAGAAGAGAGGAGAGATAGTGTTCCGCCGCTGCGGACTGACTCTCACAGAAATGTTGGACGCACTCGAAGTCGATCGGTCAGCAGGACCAGAACATATCGACCCAGAGCTGAAACACCAGCACCGCCTCCGGCACCTGTGCGAGGTCCAGCAGCAAAGGCCAGACCAGTTGAACCTGTGAAATATAAAGCTGCACCGAGATCCTTGAAAGAACAACCAGCTCCGACGTCATCAGGATCTTCCTCTAGTGCTAGGCCGCCTGTAAAGGCTCCTCCAGTTCCGGCTCCCGGACGAACACTAGGTTCACAGCAGCCAAGAACGCCTCCTGATCCACCGGGACCGCCGAAGACTCCACCGCCGTGGAGAGAGAGATCACAGCAGGCTGAGCAGAGGCAAACGACCAGAAAAAGACCAATCAACGTACCTGAGCCTCCTGCGCCTCCATCCCGAATGTCGGGTACGCAATGGCTTGACCAAGGAAGAGCTTCCAGCTCCTCCGGACACCGTAATTACGGTTACAGCTATGATCAGCCGTCGCACTACAGAGTAAATCCCAACACCACTCAAGTAGAATACGTCCCAGGGTACCAGGTACCTAGACAGCGTTGGGTCCAGAAATATGACGGATCGTGGCTTGACATGATCCCGCAAACACCGGATCAGTCCATTTTCTTTCATCAGACCGGTGAGCTCAGAAGGAGGAACGAATTGAGTTTTTACGGTTACTATTTCACTATGGGCCTGTAGCCCCAGAAAAATTGCAATGTTCCGCATTTGCGGTCGCTTTCGCCCAGTAGAGAATACCGCTTTCCAACAGCGGAGAGTAGCTTTTGTACAGTTTTGTTTTTGTCTTCGGACCGTCTCACAGCAGATCACAGGCTGAGCGCTACCTGTGAAACAGACTTGCATGTTCCGACACGAAGAAAATTTGTGTCTGTTTGTGGTTTATTTTGTTTTACGTGTCTACACAATGCATTCATGCATGTTGACATGTACACTTAATTCATATCTTTCATGCGCACTCCGCATGGCTCAAGACTAGCAAAGCCGCGTAGAAAAGAGTTGCAGTCTCGCTGCTGACCGCAGGTGTTAGATCCGTAATTCAGGGCTCCCCTAATCCGGGGATAGCTACCTCACCCCCCCGTGGGGGCTCCCCAAGCTAGGGAATTTTCACTTTTCCCCCCCGTGGGGGCTCCCCAAGCTAGGGAATTTTCACTTTTCCCCCCCGTGGGGGCTTCCCAAGCTAGGGAATTTTCACTTTTCCCCCCCGTGGGGGCTCCCCAAGCTAGGGAATTTTCACTTTTCCCCCCCGTGGGGGCTTCCCAAGCTAGGGAATTTTCACTTTTCCCCGCCGTGACAGCTTCCCAAGCTATGGAATTTTCACTTTTCCCTCCCTTGGAGGCTCTCCAAGCTGCGGAATTTCAAATAGCTAGACAACGACGCCTAGATAGTCCCCCAAATCCCGTGTTCTTTGAATGTGTTTCCATGTTTTTGCAATGGTTTCCTTCAAAGCACGGTACTTTACACTTTTGTCGCCATAAAACCGGTCGAAAACATCATGTTCGACAATGCTTCCAATTCCCTTATCTCCCCAACCGTTGAAAATACCGCTATTTACAGTGTTTTCTTAATTGTTCCATGTTCCAATGCCGGTAGCCAACTCCAACATATATATAAGAAATCCTTCCAAAACATTGTTTTTGACAGTGTTTTTCCAATGTTTCCAGTCAAACAGACGGTAATTTACACGTGTTTTGCCATAAAGGCAGTAAATCCTTCCAAAACATTGCTTTTGACAGTGTTTTTGTAATGTTTCCAGTCAAGCATACGGTAATTTACACGTTTTTTGCTATAACGTCAGTCCAAAACACTTGTTTTTGCAGTGTTTTCAATGCTCTGGCATCCAAAAACCCTGCAAAATCTTGCTATGTACAATGTTTTTTTCATTTTTGGCCGTTTTTCCATTGCCGGAAAGCTACCAAAATGACCCAAAATTCCATTTCAATACCCTCTTGCGCTCAGACACCCAAAAATCCTCGAAAAATGTCGAAAACACCACCGTATTCTGGTCTCGGTGCGAAACCGTTTTTGGCCCCCCCCCCCAGCTAAAGCTGATATAGCGACTGCTATATTAACAAATGTCATTGAGCATTTAGTGTTGCTGTTTTGCCCCCCAATAAGCACGCCTTCACCGCCAAAGCGGTGTGGGCGGATTATTTGACCGATCATGGGAATCCCTATCAACAACGAGTATAAAGTTGTGAAAGAGGTTTTTGAACAAGATGAAAATCCGACTCAGAAACTACCGCTCAGCAACTACGGTTCAGGAACCAGAACATCTTTTCGCTTCAGTAGCTACACGTGAAACTAAAGAATTGTCACCGCTCTAAGTCTCTAAGTATGTTTCATATTGGCCCCCTTCACTGGGCTTGCTTTAGGGTTTACTTAGGGTTTGTTTATGGTCAATTTATGTTTGGTTCAGGCTTACTTTAGGGTTTATTTAGGGTTGGTTTAGGGTTAGATTAGGGTTTGTTTAGGCTTGGTTTAGCGTTTAGGGTTTCCGAAGCACAATTTGCTCTTCTTGGTTGTCGAAGCATAGTTTCCAAAGCATGGTTTTCGAAGCATGGTTTCAGAAGCATGGTTGCTGAAGCATAGTTTCCGAAGCATGGCTGCCGAAGCATAGTTTTCGAAGCAGAAGTCAACACTGATCAATGCAACATATTTTGAAGCATCATGATATTACTAAAGTTGAAGTTTCTCTTGGTCGAACGAACAGTACTGCGAATTGGAATTATCCACAGTGGAATGAATTCAGTAAGGAAGTTCCAAGAGGATTTAGTGTGATGCCACGACCGGGATGTTTTTGACTGGTTTGCCTCCAGAACCTGGTGAAACAGTCTAGTGAAACTCAGGCTGCTTGCAGAAGTGCAAGCAGCTTCTCCCGGGTGTGATTTCAGCAGGCATACAACATCCCTGCCCTATTTGATCATATTTTATCGCTAGTTATCCTAATCCTGTAATAGGACATCCATTTGACCCCTGGAGCAGTTCTCCGATGTGGACAGCATGGATCTGGACCTAGGACTTTCTTCAAAAACTTGTGGGTCCTGCCTTGGGTGGAGTGGCCAGCAGCTTGCTCAGAGTTACAAATGGAGAGTCACAACTAAGATGTGGCAAAAAAACGTGGCTAATCACCCACTATCCGTCACTATCCCATCTTGGCAGATGTGCCATCAACATCCACCAACAATCATCTACCTCGATTGATACTGTCGCCTTTGGTCGTTAAGGGCAACATATGAAACATAAAACATATAAAACGCAACTTGTGGCAATGTATGAGGTCCTCCAGTGCTATGGGTTGCAGCTTCTGGCATGAAGAACCTCACAGAGCCTGGACCAGACTTGCCCTTGTGGTCCGGAGACTTAGCACATACAGAGCTTCGTCGCAGTGATGTTGGAGTTTTCCATTATCATTGTGCATCCCCTCCGACAATGTTATCAATTGTATTCAATCGTGTTTGCAGTTTGAGTGTGAGAAAGCATTTCAAGTATAAATACAGTATTTCATAGTATTCCATAGTTGTAGTATGCCATAGTATTTCATAGTGTAGTCTTCCATAGGGTTCCATAGGATTTCCATCGTATTCCATAGATTTCCATAGTATTTCCATGGTTCCCTCCTTTGGACCACATGAACTTCATGGATTTCCGAAGATTTCCAGATTTTTTTTTGGCCTCTCAGGTGGGCCGGAGGAGCATGGCACCAGTTCAACGAGAGCAAGGCTCCGTTGACCTCCCGGGATGGGCTGAGGGATCTGATCTTGTCTGATCTGGTTGATGGATGGTACTTTAATATATATATTATATGTACATACCTATACTTACATATATATATATATAATATGTGTGTTTTAAGATGTTTGAATGTATAGTTTTATCGTTGGTTGATATGTGTTTGTCTATGTTTATCTATATGTTTATCTTATCTTGATGTTGATAGCTCTTCCATGCAAGTTGGTCCCAACTCTCAGATCGGGCGACCTTCGGAATTGGGTCACAATTCAAGGTCCCACCGCACAAAGATGGATCGTTTTTTTTACCAAAGCACCATGAAGCATCAAGTTTTCTAATGTTTTCTAATTATTATATATAATTATATATATGTATATAATTATAGAACTATATAATTATATAATTGCCGATGTTGACCGATTTTCGGATGCAGACATCATCTGCGGAAGAAGTTCTATATTTGAAAAGGCCTTTGGAGCTGCCTACATCCCGCGGAAGTTTGAGCCAGCCTGGCGCTGTGGCTCAGTGGGTCAGCCCAGTGAGAGGCCCGTCCTGGGCCCATCTGGGCCCCAAAATGGTTGGTTTGTAATGGAAAATCCCATGGAAATGGATGATCCAATGGTAAAATCCAATGGACAATCCAATGGAAATGGAAAATCCTATGGAAAATCCCATGGAAATCCCATGGAAATGGATGATGACTGGGGGGTACCTCTAGAAATATAGGAAACCACAAAATTTGGTGATTTGATGTGATTTGATTTGAAATCCAATATACACCAAGATTTATGACTACTGATTTGAAATCCCTTTCTGTAATTTTCGTTATCACAAGATGTCGCCAGGAAGAAATCGGCACCAATGTTTGCACTGCCGGTTGATTCGTTTGCTGATTGAGGTCTTGTCTCACCTCGCACCAAGCAGTATCGAGGCGACGAACTTGAAACGATGATTTTGGTTGACTTGAGTCATTTTGTGCGCACTTGCGTGAACAGTTTTGAGATTCTTTCTCAGCCGCTTGCAGGGTTGGTGCACAACAGTGGGTTCTGCTGATTCTACTCTCATTCCTAGTGCTGTTCATCAACCCATTTAAGATGTTGAACATATCAAACCAGAGTAGAAAACCAAAGTTTCTGTTGAACCGCAAGTAAAACTTATGAACACAGGTGAATGGACCCATGTTTGTTCGTTATGCTGCTATGCTCGATTGCTGTTGCTGGACACAGGCTGGTCCTGGAGAAGTTGTCGCGCCGCCGGGCGGCTCCGATGTGATGCAGGTCATGCGAGTGTTGCTGTGTCCGGGATTCTCAGCTGCGCTGCCATGGCAGCCTTTGGTGAGGGGTAGATGGGTCAACAAGCCGAGCGATGTGGGGGGTGAAATTTAGGGATGACAAAGCAGCATAAGGACGCAAAAGGCATCATCAAGAAAGGCGGAAAGTTGATGATCATCAGGGTGGGTGATGGTATGATTAGGTTCGAACTGAGTCTGGACAATTGATTGAATCTTGACTTCGCTTGGTTTCAGCCCTGGTAGCACCAGCTACTGCTCGCAGGTGTTAATCACCTCACCAGCTGATCGTTAAAATAAGTTGAAATGTCATTATTTGCCATTGCCACTTGGGGCATCTTGGGGCAAGGTCAGCAGGGTGACAAGCTCTGGAGCAAGCCACTGACAGGAGGAGAGTGGCGTCCGCAACTCAGAGGGCAAATTCGCTGCCAGACCTTGGAGGTTCAAAATCTTGGCGTCCCATGGTATCTGATGGTATCTGATGGTATCTGGTTGGTTGAAGATCTTTTGATTTCTTATTCATCCCCAATCTCTGCCTGAAATGCCGAATTGGTTCATTTTTTTAATTAGTCGATGGCTCTGAGTGGCTTAAAACTGCCAACCAACCGTAACCCGCCTGCATTCAGTCCAGTTTTTCGCTGACCCTGGCAACATCCAGCAGGTGAATGTCCGTACCGTTTGCACCTTGATGTAAGACGCGTCAAGGTTGGCCGGACTCGGGCAGCACCCTTGGGCACACAAAATGAGTACACAGTTTGGGGATTCCTGGTGATCTCCTTGCGAGGAAGTTTATGGTTGTTGCATCTGTGATGTTTGCCTTCAACAACTTTCATTTCTTATTTTTGTATATTTTTGTTTGTTTAGATGTCATGTTTCATCCGTGAAGTCACCATTGTATTGCATGGAGTTGCATGGTGAGAGCACCCAATTATGCATGGTGAGCACGTTAGCCATGTTCATCTTTGGCCTCAAACCATCAGGCCCTAGAGCTTCTGGGAGGACGAAGGTGGGGCTGCAGCTGGACCACTGTGAAACTGTTAAAAATTGTGACATGTCCGGTTTTGGGGGATACAACATGATATATATATATATATTAATATATATATATATATTAATATATATATATATATTAATATATATATATATATATTAATATATATATATATATATATTACATTACATGTGTATATATACAATATAAGATATTCTATTGGTCCATGTTGTGGATATTAGAGGTCCCAAAGATATGGTGCCTAAGCATGCCTTAGCAAAGGGTTCTAACGAACCGGTGCATGGTCTCAAGGTTTCAACCTGACGTTGGGACTGGTTCAGAAAAGTCCTTTAAGCCAGTGGGAATGATTTGTTTGGTTTCCCATTTGATATATATACAAAGTTTGCCCAAATAGGCGTTGAAGAATCTGATGTCGCAACATCTCACATATCCACTATATTCCAAGCAATGTTTTCCGTGTTTCGTCACTTTCTTCGCCAACCACCAGGTATTTGTTCCTGTTTCAAGAAGCGCAAGGCCACCTGTGTTATTTCATGGTATTTCATGGTATCAAGTATCAAGGTATTTCAGCCTTTGTGTGTTCACATCAATTCGTCAGGCATCCCCTCTGGACTGGACACTGTGTTGATGTATGACCTTTGTCGGAATGAATGGCGACCTCCCACCGCTGCGCGGGCGACTGCTGCGGGTCATCAAGAAGAGGTGCTCCGTGCCGCAGTGATACCAGTCACAGTTGGGATGCCTGGACCATCATGCAATCTTTGTAAATCTTTGTATATCTTTGTTATTCATGAATGAAACCATGCAGAATCTGCAGTCGCTGTGCCCACGAAGTGATGTTGAACCTTCACAGTAGATCCCTTCAAGATCATTTCAAGTTTCAACTCTGGTGGCATATCTGATGCTGGCGCAGGTCAATTGGCAAACAATGAACGGGCCCAGATCGACAGCACCATTGAAGGCCCGGCCAAGATTTTCGCGGCAAATGGAAACCACTGCGGTGCGGTGCAGCAATCTCACCACAGATTGAGCCAAGATAGTCTAAGGATGTCTGAGGCATTTCAACAGCACAGCATGTCGGTTGGTTTGCTCCACGGACCTGATGTTGGATTCGCAAGACATTTTGAAGCCATTTTGGGTTCGGAGATGTTCGGATTCTTTCCCCAAAATACCTCAGGTATCCTCAGGTAACCCTGGGTGATCTGGCTGAGGCTTGGGTGTTGGAAGCCAGCATGGACTACGTGGTCAGTGGCCTCAGGAGCAAGCGCTTGGATGTTGGCCGACCGTAATGACCACTGGCCATCACCAATGAGGTGCTAATGGCTCCAGTGCGACGCCTCAGTGATAGCTATATGTATAGCTATATCAACCAATCATAACCAATCTGTCCTACCGACACAACATGACACAACCACTTTAGTTTGCAGTTGTTAAGTGAATTAAGTGAGGTCCAGAAACTGCGGAAAAAGAATTGAAAAGAAAATCGCTATCAATTTGAGATGGCGCGGCTTTTCAGTGCGATCCTGCCAATCTTTGTCCATGTTTGGGGGTCCCAATAGTGCCATCTGAGGTGTGCAGAGATGGCTTTCAACGAGTTCCAGAGAAGGAGACTTTGCAAACGTTGCGGAAACTAAGACATGGTGTCTCCGGATTAAGGGATTTCATAGGGATTTCTATAGTTCAGCTTTGGGTCACCAATTTCGCTGAAAATTATCGGCTGGTTGCTGGTTTCAAATCTATGTCTATGTTCCATCAGGATATCCATCCCACACCGCTTCACCGGAGAGACATCGTCCCATGTTTTCCCCCGGAGCCTTGGAAACTTTCCAGGACAACTACACAGCCCTGTACTTCATTGGCTGTCGGGGAGAGGAGGTCATTCACCACCTACCATGCTTGGTCCACAAGTTGACCGTGCAGAGGCTGACACTGGGGATGGCATGGTTGCGCAGTTGGGAGGGACTAGAATATCTAGAATGAGGTGCCCAAATGCTGCAAATGGCTGGGAAACGGATAGTAGATGTATATAGACTCATGGCCCATGGCAAAACCAATTAGTCAAAAAGATCTATATAGGCATCAGATTGGCTGGCTTTTGGAATCAAAAAAATGAAGAAACTCTGCAGATTCCTGGGCTTTTTTTTCTGTTCCATCCCATCCTTGGTTATTTCGGTGTGCAGTGACGGCAGGTATGACCGATACATGCTGCTGGTGAAGGCAGGGATGGAAGTTTGGAGAGGCAGCTTTGGAGGTTGGTGCTCGTTTCCAAATCTTGGGCAAATGATGTTTCGGCATGTAAATGATGTTTCGGAATGTTTCGGACAATATGGTCAAAACTTATGTTCTTGATGATTTATAATACATTTTTATACATTGATACTTACTACACATATTAGACATATGAACATTCTATATCATACCAGGGACATACATGGACATACTATATCATATTATGATATAATATGATATAATATGATATGTACTATTTTATAATATGTTCTGGCTGATATTTTTTCCGGTTGCAGAGGGTGAAGATCCTGCAACGCTCTAGCTTGCAGCATTAATCCTCCAGGATTCGGGTGATGAACTTTTGGACTTCCCGGAATATCCAGCAGACTATGTGGACACCTGCGGATGGCCCGGAGCCCGCAGACTATGGCTCTGGTTTTGTGCTGACATTGATTGCCAATTGTTTTCATGAATGTTAATGATTTCAATGGGAGAATGATGATCAACCATCAAATTCGGGATACCCTATTTTTAGGCAAAACCATATGGTAGATGACAGCTTTATGCAGTATAAAGATGTATACCAGCAGTGTGCAGGGCTTATAGTGATCGGTGGCTGAAGGCTTCTGGATGCAGAAGACTGGGCGGCTGGGCCTTTGCCCGCCCGCAGCCTCAGTGGATTTGTTGATGAGCACGGAGATCGTCGAACTGAATAGGATATCTTGGATATTAGACATTAGTTTGGTCTGATGTAGATGTAGTTCATGGATTTTTCGCCCCAATGTCTCCACAAATTGCGCAGGAATTCATCTAGAGTCTAGCTAGTGTTTCCCCGAGCCTAGCAAAATTGTTCGTTCTTTGTGGGGTCGTGGCATCGGCAACTTTTTAAGCAACTTTGGTCTTACCACCCAGGTGCTCCTGCCTTCAGACAATGCTGCCTGGGGCTATGGCACATGGCAGGAAAGCTCAGAGCTTGGGAGTTGGTTTGGGATCACTGCAGAGCTGTGCTCTGCAACCACCTATTTATTCCCTGGGAGGTGTATTGTATGGGAGATCAATCCACCTAGAGATCATCATTGGTGCTATATCACTCCATCCCTACGCAGGCTCCATGGGCTAGGCAGCCCGGATTGCCATCATGCTGAAGCAAATTATACACGTCACTTCAGTCTTGCGAGGCGACGTCGCTAGCTAGCTGAGTATATGTGAAGCAGATAGTGACACATAGTAGTAGCCCATACAGATGTGATTAGCCCACAAGTGAAAACAAGCCGGAGTTTTTTGCTTTTAGTTGCTCCAACCACGCGAAAAAATATGATGACATATGTTAAAAAGTTTAACGGCACACAGCTTCCAGCTTTAGTAGTGTGACTGGATCTGGAGAAGGCGATGGGCATTGCCATGGGTTAGCTTTCAATCTAAGATGCCTAAGGTCAATGGTCATAGCTCGAGGAGCTTTGGAGGCCGGGTGACGTTGCAAACACGACGGTTCTGTTGATCGGTGACTGGATGTCTTGATGTTCGGCCGGGTGGACGGTGATGGTGGGTGGCTTTCCTTTTTCAGCATGTCTTCCTTTCCTCTATTTTGGGGTTGCATTAAGACAGTTTCCCCAAATAATTTCAGCACGTTTCAACTGGGTTAGAATCCTGGGTCTCTTGCCCTGGGATCGTGAGATTGCAGATGCGCAGCGCCAGGACAAACCAGACCTGCGATTGGACATGGCACCACGGATATATTTGCTGGAGGCATTTCAGCCTTGCTTTCTGTTGGTTGAGAGTCACTAGTTGGGGATGAGGTCCATCCCTTTGAGATTGGATGTGCTGAATGAGTTGGGTCATTCTTTCCAGCTACTCTCAGACCTGTGCTTCAGGTTCCGAAGAGTTCTGTTTACACGTGCTATGATTCTATGATTCCAGTTTGTTATTGATTGTTATTTCATCAGCCCAAAATAGATCGTTCTTTTGAAATCTTTTGAAGGTGAATGTACAAATCAGTACAGACTTCACAACATTTGCTGCAGTGGAACTGGACACTGGATGACTGCCAAGATGGGAGTAATCAGGGTGGCCATGGGTGTTTCAGGATGATGCCGACTTGAGAATTTGGACCACACGCCGGTCTCCCAGAACTGGACCCTGGCCGTTCCAGAGGGATGGACATTTCCACCCTGCCCGAGGCAGAATCGACGACCTGAACGCTGGTCTTCAGCCACCGACTTTCGAAAGTGCGCCAGAGTTGGCAAGGAACATCCGAAGCATCCCCATGACGTAAACTTAGGAAGGTGACGATCAAAGGCCATGGTTTTTGGGGAATATTCGCTTAGGTTTGAATGTTGATGCTTCCTATGGGATGGTGTTCACTGTGTTCACCATTCCAGGTCGATCTCAGTTTCACCATTTGATTCATTTTCCCATGGAGCCCGACGAGGCCCAGGGCAACGTTGTCAGACATTGACGACGTTGATGACGTTGACTGGGAAAATACTAGGGAAAATCATCTACAAATGGGTTGGCTAGTGATGGATTTTCCAGCTAATAATTTGTATCAGAACCATATATATAATGTCATGTTTAGTAATAATTCAATATGGATTTGGTTTGCTTTGAGATGGTGTGTTTTTGGAAGGTTCTAATGTTCAGTAATATTTGCTGCTTGGGTGGTTCGGGGCCAGTGCCGGACAGTCAACACTTGGTTTTGAGAGTCATAGCACCCCGCTGGACATGGGAGGAATGTGTTTGGATATTAGGAGTATGATTATGGGTCAAAATGTTGACACCTCTAATGTTACTTGCCACGTACTTTAGAAAAAGGATCGGCCAGCACATGGTTTGGAATTCTGGGTTCGTGATGTTCGGCAAATTTCTACGCATGCCCTTTCCACTGTTAGGATCTGTTAGGCAGTTTACTTTGTGAAGAAGACACGTCATCATCGTATATCACTGTTTATCACATAGTGTAATCACATTGTATCTAAATCATTCTAAATCATTCTAAATCTATGTCTTACATAATTATAGTTATAATTTACAATGTTATTCTAAGTTGCGCTTCTGAATCGAACTCTTTCTTGTGTGCATGGAAAATACAATCGCCCCCAGCCACCAAGAAACTGTATGGATGCATCCAACCTTCTGGAATGCCAAGTTGACCCAATACTTCTACGATTTTCTCTTTTCGATTCCTTACTGCACCTCATTGGCATAGATATTTCCAGCTTTGGAGCTACCCTTCATTCTTGGAGCTACCCGTCCCCAAAGAAACGCCAGCCTTCGCTGCACAGGTGGGTCCTCGTTGTCTTGGTGGAAACTGGTCCCTGTGGGCGTCCCATTCTTAGGTCATATATATATATATATATCCTTGTTTTTTTTTGTGAAGTCATCCCAATCATATCAACGACATGTTGGTCAAAACACGTTTTTGTTGTTGCGATTGAGATCATCAGTTTTCTTGGTTCATTGCAAACATTTAGAGATATTGAAAAAAGTTCCCAGGCCAGATTTGCAGTTCGCTGCACGCATCAACCGCGGAAAGATTTGGTGCTCTCATTCTCTGCAGTGGAGCAATCGTCCAAAAAATGGGAGAACATGGGAGAACCTGCAGGGTGTGTCCCGACTATTGGGGACCTCACACTACGATTATATATGTACACGATATGTACGAGTGACATATTGTCCACCACAAGGTCAGATGGTCACTGGAGGGCACAGTAGTTGACAACTTGGGCCAGCTTGGGCGATTAAAAAGTTTGGCGCAGGTACTGGAGATGCGATGTGGTGTATGAAGATTCCCTGACCTTGCTGAAAGTGGCTTGTTGGGGCCTCACATAGCCCAAACATCCTTGGGTGTATCCCATTACCTCCTTCTGTCAATTGTTTATTGAATGACAGTACAGCAACACTGTCAAATCAGCTGAGGATCAGAGATTGCAAAGACCTTGCCTAGGTGGTGGGTTGTTCTCTTGGTAAAAATCAAGGAATGCAAAGCCTTGCAGCCTTGCAGAAACATTGTAGAAGTTCATAAACACTATTTGGGCTGTGCATGACCTTGAAGGACTCTGGATTGTTTTGAAGGAATCAGGATTTGCATTCATCAGTTCTATTATATATAGTACAGTATAGTCTATATCTAAAAGATTTGAGGGTCCGATCAATTTGTTCAAAAGCGCCAATGGCCCTTCACGGTAGGCTGTTGCCGTGAAGAAAAGCTTCACTAGCAGAGGCCACAGCCCTTGGTGCCAGACCAGGGCTACATCTACAACCATACAAAAATGAGGGCTGTAATTGGCTGTAATGACTTTATTGCCTTCGGTTTTCTAGCCTTTTGAACAGTCTATAAAGATCTATAAAGTGTGTGTGTGTGTGTGCGTGTGTCCCTCTCTGAAAATATCTCCAAGATCTTGTGCCTTGAACCAAATCTTTGCATGGGATCTACAGTCGTGTGTACTACTAGAACTGACATTTTTTTTTTGTGTCTATTGCCAGCTTCCCACATCTATTTCCCTCCAAAGCGGCTTACATGTCGGGGGACAAATTGGTACTGTATGTATGGATCACAACCCATGGCAATTCAGTGCTCACTTGCTGGTACAGGACTGACAAGCTGCCAGTCATTCTGCAGGCATGGAAAGGCCATTGGAAAAAGGCAGCAGATGCTGAAATTTCAGCCACAGCAGAAGCTCTGCCTGTAGTTTCCTCAAAACAAATCAAAACAAGGTATTGAACGATGAGGCTAAGCCGAAGCCTTTGGCTCAAGAGCTGATAGGACAATGTGGCTCCTTTGAATCGGACCGGGATGGTTTTCATTCGAACGCCACAAAAACTTACCAGGTCTTTCCAAACCTACCAGCAGGTGCTTCAATTTGCAACCTAGACATAGGTGAAATCTGCTGATATTGGTGGATTTGTTGGTGGTTTTGAACATGTTGTGTATTGGTTTCTCCAACCTTGGATAATCCAACTTGACTTTCATACTTTGGGATCCGCAGCGAATAGGGAGATATGCCACGACTCCCATGGCTTCATATCCTGCGAGCCAGCAGCTCAGGTCACAGGAAATTCATGGGAAGTTGGATGGGATACACATTTTCCATCATTTTCCCCATGTTTATTTGAGGAAACACATGGAAATGCAGTACCAACTTGGACGGCATTTGTAAAGCCACACATGCATTGTAGGGGAAGTTGGTGTCCCTGTAATGAGAGATCCACTTGCCAATCCCAATATTCCCAGAATGTGGACTCCCAAAACCGTCGTTCGTTGAATGAGCAGATGCTAGGCACATGTCCGCGCATGCGGTGCATCGCCCCGGATAGGCTGGGTGTGCCAGGGGGATTGGATGAGAATCTTTGCAGCTTTGTTTTCGTGCCTCATCATGCCTCATCACCATCACCCATCGCCAAGGGTGCCAGCTTGGGAGATTCGCACCAGTCCTTGGCTTAGCCGGCCTACCGCTACCTGTAGCCACAAGCACTACGAAACTGGCAGGAAAAGTTCCTTAAGATGGGACAATGACAGGAGGAGTTGTTATGGATCGGACAACTCGGTATGTCGGTATGTCCATGCAGGTCCCCGCGGATTGCGGACCCTTCAAATCATGTCATCGTTTGCGCTGAAAAAACACAGGGAAACTTCATCTTATGGATTTGGGATGATTTGGGGGTGATTTGAAGTCCAGATTTTTGATGATTGTTGATGATTTCCTGCAAATACATGCAAATACTAGCAGCTTGTGTTTTGCATCATGTTTGCCCCACTGTCTCGACCAGGTCGCGGCAGCTGCGGCCACCGGTGCCTTGCTGTGGCCGGGCTCCGTGGCACGTCAGGCAGGTCAACCAGTGCGGGTCCGATGGGATACCATTGGTATCCAGTGGTACAGCAGTGGATTCTGGTTAACTTGTTGAACTTCTTCTTGGAGGGTCTGTTTTTTCTCCCCTTGGTTTTCCCATAAAGCTGGTTACATGACTTGAGTCATATCCCAAAGTGTCGCAGGAGTCCCCGGCGCCGGCCAAGACGCCGGCCAACCCAACGCCGCCACAGCCGGCGGCGCTGCCGGCAGCGGTGCCCGCCGCACCAGCAGCGGAGCCGGGCAAGGCGCCAGCAACGCCACCAGCTGATCCTAAAAAGGCGGTGCAGAGGACCGTGAACATCGATCAGGAGCCAGCAGATGGGTCTGAAAATGGGGCACGGTCCCCCCAGTTACTGTATGATATTGAATGGCCATGTGTGGCTGTTTTAAATGGGAAGATGATGCTCAAGCAGTAGATTTTAGGGGTAAGATATGTCAATATATTTCAGACAAACCCAGATGTCAGCATGTATTTGTCAGTAGATGTACCCTCTGGTAATCATCAGACATTTGATTCCCCATGGTGGCTGGAAGATCTGGAACAGTTTACCCTGAGAACTAGATGGAACTAGGTCCTTTGGATGACAGCAACAACAACCCATAGCATGAAGCTGCCTAGAGATACAGTGCCTTTACCTGAAGTACCTAAAAGATCCTAAAAGAGGCGAATGTAAGTAGGTCAAAAACAACCCACAGATGTGGATCAATTATGATCAATTCATAATCCATCATCATATCCATATGCCCAGTCAGTTGACCAATTGAACCTATAGCGCCAGGAGATGCTGAAATCGAGGCGCCTCTTCTTGACAGGTGAGGTCAATGATGACATGGCCAAGGCTGGAGAATTCAGTGGTTCAACTGTAGCGGTGGAGCAAATTGGGGTCATTGAAGAGAGTTGAAGGAAACTTGTCAGGTTTCCCGACCCTTCCACAACCCGAATAAATGACGAATGCCCGGCTTGACTTGAAGTGTTTTGATGCCAGAGTGGAGATCACTTCCTATATTGCTTGGATGGCTGTTGCCTACCTTTCCCATGGCTGTTTTTGTTGGGTTCATTCAAACCCAACTTTTTGGGAGGTGAAATACCTCTAGAGTCTCTAGATCAATGCCAAAAGCTGCATTGACGTCCCTATCACCATTTCACTGGAGTATGTTGAACTTTGTCTCCAAACGACCAGATCTTTGTGCAGCAGCTTCTGTTCCTCGAGGTGCGGCTATGGTTCCAAAATGCTTTGCCCAGTGGCTGTTGTCCAAAGAAAATTCGGACCCTGATGCAGGAGACGATCACTAGGGGGGATCCCCCGCAATTCGCAACCACCAGGCAATCATTTGACGGACGGTCACCATCGAGGATAGTAGGACATAATAGGGGATAGCAGGCTGATTTGGCCATCGGAGAGTTTTGCCCGGCGGAAATCGCAGTGCTGACATCCAACAATGGGCACGTTCACAGGGTGAAGCATCATCCTTTTTTGGTTTCAGTATGTTTCAGCGGTTTTCAGTGGACAAGATTGGTTTTGAGTGAGATTGCTATTTTGACATGTAACTCAAATTTGAACCAGTAGTTTTCTTCGCTCAGTGAACTCTGGGTGGCTTGCCAAATCATGGGCTCTGTGGGTTTCTCCTTTGCCGCTGCCATTTCTACGACCGATTCCTTCAGACATTCTTCAGGAAGACAAGAGCTTCTTGGAATTCCAAGCCGCATGCCAAATTCTCTTGAACACTTCAAACCTCAATCTGATGAGACCCTGAAACGATTCAAAGCATTGCTTGCAATTGTGCTGTGCATCCTCCCATATCATCCACATAGTCCATGTCGTTCAAAAGGGAAGCGGGAAGCATACTAGATTCCCTTCGCCATGTTGATCA
The DNA here is from genome assembly GCA_947184155.2 of Cladocopium goreaui. Classification (NCBI taxonomy): domain Eukaryota; class Dinophyceae; order Suessiales; family Symbiodiniaceae; genus Cladocopium; species Cladocopium goreaui. The sequence continues at coordinate 31,437 of CAMXCT020000320.1, forward strand.
CTTCACCTATACAATTAACATCAATTGACCACAAGTGAAACCCTCAACTCTCACACTGGCAACACCAGTAAACCAGCCACTAGAACTGGACCCCGGTCACATGAGACCATCCTACATAGCAGTGACCAGCAAACTGTGGTAGATCGTGGTACACGAGTTGATGGGACTGCATCATGTGCCCATAATGTGCCTTGCTGTCAATGGGCAATGCAAAGCTTTGCCCACGCCGTTCGCGGCAAGCGGTTTGCTCTGCCAAGGATATCCCCGCAAAGCCGCAGCCCACTGGGAGGGATGCTGTGTGCACCGTTTCGCCCAGAAATCGGCAGCATGTTTGGGATGTACCAGGTAGGGGGAAGTCCTGGGCCAGAAATTCAGCTGTGTGTAAACATTGCTGAGACCAAAATTTCAGAAATCGTAGCAGGGACTAGCACATCACGTAAAACACCTGGTCGCATGTTGCAATCCCTGGCAGGCGTGAATCTTCACTGCGCTTTATGTGATGAGATACTCTTCACCACTCCGCTGGAACTGGCTGCGGCTTTGCTTGATTTCTTACTCGAAACCATGGCCGACTCCCACTGGATCGCAGGACAGGCAGAACAGGCCGGACAGGGACAAGCTGGCTACGCCATCGCAGCACGAATTCAATCTGCAGTTTGTGTGGGTGCAGCCATGATCCGTCCCTTGGATCCAATGCCCGAAATTCTCTACAACAAATTGCAGCAAGTGCTGCTGGATTTCCAGGTCCAAGCAATGCACCCAACGCGATCAAGTCCTCTGAAAGAGTTGGAAAGGGCCACTCTCTTGCACTCCAAATTCCTCCTGGAGCTGTGCTTTGGCTTTGGCAGACTCTCCAGCATGCCCACGCGCCTAGCGGTTCGCTTGTTCAGTGCGATGCAAGTCTCAGATGGCTTAACCATTTGGAGCATCGTGGAGGAGTCTCCGTAGGGGTGGAAGGTAGAAGATATCATGATATCATATTGAATTATTGAATTATACAGAATTATACAGAATATATCAGAATATACTATAATATACTATAATATACTACAATATAATACTATAATATACTGTAATATAATACTATAGTATACTTTATATACTTATTTTACGTCTATGTTAGATAAGACATTAGAATCCAATGATCTCATGTTATCCAAGGACTTCTGATCAGAAAGAGATACCACCATGGTCCCAGCGATCGTTGTCAAATCGATGATCAAAACAGAAAGCAATACCGAAGGCAACACGGTCAGTGTCAAAAGCCTTGGGTGTCCTTTGATGAATTATATATACGTATATATATAGTATATATAATAGTTTATATAATATATAGTCTATATAGTTTATATATAATATATTATCATATAATGACATATGATATAATATAATGTTAATATAATATATATATATATAGTATAGTATGATACAATCTAATGTGATATAATACAATTATACATACGTATAAATATAGCTATATTTGTGATATAATATATTATAATATAATATGATATGATGTAATATAATGCAATATGATGTAATATAATATAATATGAAGTAATAAATCATAACATAACATAAATTTATGATATATTAATATAATATATATGAATATATATATATATATTATGCATACTATTTATATATTCAATTCATTCCAATTATATATCCAACGCATGTGCGGTCATTATATGATCATGCATAATCAAAGCATTCAGGAGCTTCGTTCTTGCATGAAGAGGCAAGGCTTTGGGCTGATGGTGTCAAAATATATGTTAAGAATGTTTGGACTGCTGAGTTTGTTGAGATCCAAAGTAACGATTTGATTCCAGAATAGCGATTCTACTCGATTCCATTCGATTTCTAGTTTATCAATGTTATCATTCGTTCTGATTACTGACTTATGGATGTACTTTTTGATGTTTCCACCATATGTTTCATTATTTTCTTTTTTGGGGTTTCAATATGTTTCACAAAAATCCTCTCCTTTGACAAATTTGATGGCCTCCTTGAGGAGCTGGCCACAGCACAAGACCTCGGAGGGTCATCGGCTGCAAGTGGCCTGTGTTGTGCTGCGAATCTATGGCTTGACATCGCTGCTGGCCGGTTCCTCTAGGCGGGGATGATTCAAAAGTGTCAAGGAAATTCAAGGAACCCTATTGGATCCGATTGGCAAAATTTGGCCCCACATATTTCATCATACTTCGACCTTTGTATCGCGAATTTTTGCGGACATCCCCCATGGTAATTGGAACACTTTACCCAAAAAAAATGACTTGGCTGCAGCAGGATTCTGGAAACCTTGGAGAAGCAGTCCGAGTACTCGGTCTCCAGCGCGTTGGAAGACATGACTACTGCTGCCCAAGCGCTAACCATGACGGAGTCACATCAGGTGCTCCAAGGTTGAACACTGATTCCACTGACGTTGGGTATTTACCTGTTTTCAACCTAACCTCAACAGATCCTCAACAGTACAAACTGGCTTTGGGGATCAAGATGGCTTGGTCAAAATGCACCTGTGGATTGATCACAGGATAGTTCAACCAGTACTCGTACAAGGTATTCACATTGTTAATCACTGTGATCGATTTCCCAATGAACCAGTGAAGCAAAGCGCAAACCGTTTGAGCAGTGGTCAAAGCAGGCAAAAAAGAAGCCTTACACACATAATATATCATAATATCACATATAATCATAATTAATCATACATAGTCTACAAATGGGAAGTTGCCCATAACCAGCTGAGATCACCTACCTCTGTGATCTCTGTGTTCAGGTCTCCTCCTTTGGTTCGTTTGGCGGCAAAATCGATCTCAGGGAGGAGAATGATGCGAACATGGAGGCCAGGCCATGGTTCCAGCTCAGAAAGCTCCTGGGTGATGTTCAATCCACACAGGAAAGAACAGAAAACGATAAATTAGGACAGAAAATAGGTAAGAATATAGGGAAGGAAATAGAGAAATAAGAGGACAGAAAATAAGGGAAGGAAAGAGATCAAGAACGATGCAAAGAAACAGGGAAAAAAATGCGAAGAAAATGTAGAAAATAGAACTACAGAAGAAAAGAGGAAAGAAATTAGGGAGAAAATAGTGCGGAAACTAGAGAATAAATAGTGCAGAAAAAAGCGCAGAACATAAGAAACACCATAGGCCTATAGGGAACAAAATTGTAAAAACCATGGAGAATATAATATATAAACGGGAAGAAACTCGGAAGAACATGGAAAAAACACATTGGAGAAAGGAAGGAAAAAGATGGAAAAAGGGACAAACATAAGGAAGAAATAAGGGAATAAAACAGGGAAGAAAATAGGAAAGCAAATACTGTAGGGGAGAAAACGTCGTGTTTTTTTGATTGTTTTGGCATGTCTTGGCGCCACAGGTGAGTTGGCTGGTCAGTTGGATGGTGCTCCAAGCCGCGGCCACTCTCTTTTGTGCCAAGCCCTGCAATGCGGGACAGACGCAAATCACCGCCTGGAGCATCAAACATGCGCGGGAACTGGCCACAGGTGGGAAAGATGGAAGGATTCCCTAGAGATCCTATAAATTGATATAACTTAAGTGTATACGTGTATGTTAAAATTGTGTAGGTGTTAGGTACTCGTATTGTTAGGTGTTGTGTTTTAGGTGGACGATTTTGTGTTCACCGAAACATACCCAGCAAATAGTGTTTTTTCATGCTGTGCCCCTGCAGGTCCTGCGGCTTCTGCTGTGTCCTTGAGAGCTGTGTCATTGCTGCTGAGTTGGCGCCAAAAGCTGGAAGCGGTGGCGGATGGAGAGGAAACTCTAGTGGAAGTGGTGAAAGCCTTGTCTGCGGCCAGTCACTACAGTACTTCTCAAGGTTCAGATTACTGCAACCTGTTCAGAAAATGGCAAAGTTGAGCAGAGTTGAAAGAAATCGACGTTTGGCAAGATCCCAATCTTGCTGGTCAGTGTTAGAAATGAACAGGAGGGCTGAAATGGGTAGTTATGGGAAGTCAAAAGGATTGAACAAGTAGCTGATGGTTCGGAGTCATCCAACATCATCCAACCTTTCTTGAGCAACCTTTCATCCATTCCCATGTGTCGTTGAGGTAAGTTGATGATGGGTTTGATCGGGATGCCATCATTGATCTTGCAACTGGGCCGTGTGCGTTGCACCCTGCATGAACGCGAAGGGCTACCTTCCAACTGCCTGATTTGCGTGCCAGGGATGTCGGATGGAAATGACAAGCTCCCCTCGTCCCATGACATAGTCATGAGACTCGGGTCTGGTTGGGGTGATATTTTGATATATTTTGTAGATTCTGTTTTTGATTGGTAAATCAGTAAATCATGGTAAATCACAGGTGTTTGGATCTTGGAATAGTGATTTTGCTGGGGCTTTTCGGCTCAGGAAAAGTGCCGATGGCTTGAGCCCTGAGCAGTTGCCTCTGGAATTCCTGGGAGTTAATGGGCGCTCAGAGGAATGGCCGGAAGATGAAACCTCTTTGATGATTCGGGCACTGAAGGATCAAAATCGACCTGAGGCGGTCTTCACAGTTCATCCAGGCGAGGCTTTAATGGTGTGATCCCATTTCTGCCCAATGTTCCATGGTTTTGAGATGTTTTGATCGTTTCATCCCAGGACATGTGTGGAAAAATTGGCGAAATTTTGCACAAATACCCCAAGCTTAGTGGAATTTGTTTCCCCCTTTCCATTGTTTGGTGATGTTTTGTGCATCGCGCCAGGTATCATCCTGGAGGGTGAAGATATCTTGATGGCCACCATGTCCTTAGCTGCAGCCAAGGTGAGATGCACCGGCCTCCCAAACTGCATCGGTTTTTATTCGGAGGACTGGCCATTCGAGGGCGATGGACCCGATGGACCCGATGGCGATGTTCGAGCTGAGGCTGGAACGAAGTCGACTCGAATGTGCACTGTGGACTGTGGACCTACACTTACACATGTTGGTCATGTTCTGTTGTGTATGTCTATGTAATTCTCTCTCTGGATATAGTATATTATTTGTACACAGAATATAATATTATACAATGCATTAATAATGAACCAATATATGTTATATATACGTATATATAGTTATAATATACATATATTATATATGTAATTACATTTATTATTATGTTATATATAACCGATCTTTTGTTGTAGAGTGCCCATGTTACAATGGTTGACTCCCACTCAAGTGGGGTGGAGTGGACTTTTCTGGAAGTTGCTGGGATAGCATGTGTGCATTAAAGGGACGTATATATGATTATTTATTTATATATAATCCTATGATATATAGTTGTGGTATGAATCAGATTTTCCCCCACAACTTTGTGTGGGGTTCTTGTTTTTGATTCTGTATCCCGGGTGCTTCGCCTCCCGCCTCCCTCCCGCTCGCCGTCGTCACACCCGTCGTCGCACACCATCTTTCACACACAACTTTGTCACACACCATCTTGCACACACCATCTTTGTCAGACCATCTTTCACACACCATCGTTCACACACAACTTTGTCACACACCATCTTGCACACACCATCTTTCACACACCATCTTTCACCCACCATCTTTCACACACCATCTTTGTCAACCATCTTTGTCAACCACCATCTTTCACACACATCTTTGTCAACCATCTTTGTCAACCACCATCTTTCACACACCATCTTTCACACACCATGTCTCACACACCATCTTTCACACACCATCTCTCACACACCATCTTTCACACACCATCTTTGTCAACCATCTTTGTCAACCATCTCTTTCACACACCATCTTTGTCAACCATCTTTGTCAACCACCATCTTTCACACACCATCTTTCGCACACCATCTTTCACACACATCTTTCACACACCATCTTTCACACACCATCTTTTACACAGACCATCTTTCACACACCATCTTTGTCAACCATCTTTGTCAACCACCATCTTTCACACACCATCTTTCACCATCTCTCACACACATCTTCCTCACACACCATCTCTCACGGCACTTTGCGTGGCACTTGGTGACATCCACCTTCGTTTCACGTGGCAGGCGTGGCACTTGGTGACATCCACCTTCGTTTTGCGTGGCAGGCGTGGCACTTATGGCACTGGGCTGGCTCTGCTGTCACACACCATCTTTGTCACACACCATCTTTCACACACCATCTTTGACACACCCTCTTTCAAGACTCTTTCACTCACCATCTTTGTCACAGACCATCTTTCCTACACCCTCTTTTACACCCAACTTTGTCACACACCATCTTTGACACACCATCTTTCACACACCACTTTGTCACCCATCATCTTTGACACACCATCTTTTCACACACAACTTTGTCACACACCATCCTTGACCCTCAAGTTTGTCACACACCATCTTTCACACACCACTTTGTCACCCACCATCTTTGACACACCATCTTTCACACACCATCTTTCACACAACTTTGTCACACACCATCTTTGACACACGACTTTGTCGCACACCATCTTTCACACACCATCTTTGACATACCATCTTTCACACACCATCGTTGTCCAACACCATTTTTGACGTACGACTTGTCACACACAACTTTCACAAACCATCTTTGACACACCCTCTTTCACACACCATCTTTGTCACACACCATCTTTCACACACCATCTTTGACCCTCCACTTTGTCACACACCATCTTTGACACACCATCTTTCACACACCACTTTTTCAGCTACCATCTTTGACACACCATCTTTCACACACAACTTTGTCACACACCATCTTTGACCCTCAACTTTGTCACACACCATCTTTCACACACCCACCATCTTTGTCACCCACCATCCTTCACACACCATCTTTCACACACCACTTTGTCACACACCATCTTTCACACACCACTTTGTCACACACCGTTTTTTACACCCAATTTTTTCACTCACCAGCTTTGACACACTATCTTTCACACACCACTTTGTCACACACCACTTTGTATCACACCATCTTTCACACACCACTTTGTCACACACCATCTTTCATCTTTCACACACCACTTTGTCACACACCGTTTTGTACACCCATTTTTTCACTCACCAGCTTTGACACACTATCTTTCACACACCACTTTGTCACACACCACTTTGTATCACACCATCTTTCACACACCACTTTGTCACACACCATCTTTCATCTTTCACACACAACTTTGTCGCACACCAACTTTGTCACACGCTCGCTCTTACAGACAACTTTCACACACCCCATCTTTCACAACAACGTTGTCACACACAACTTTGTTTTACTTCTCGGTCCTCCACCACTTCCTTTGTCTTTCCTTCTTTCCCCGTCCCCGCTACAACATTTGTTGCTCATTATTGGAAGAAGTTGCCTTGTGGGGTTATCCGGTCCTCTAATTTTAAGACAGGTATCTTGTTTGTGGTAGGATGTGAAAGGGTTCCCCAGCGCTTGCGCCGCAGTGTTGGCGCCCTATCAGGTGGATGTCCATTTCAAAACCGCATGGAAGCCCCGGACTATGTCCACAGCGAAATCAGGCCGAACAGCAGTGGCCTATCAGAAAGAGCGAGCATCTCCACTCTTCACACGACGTCAGGGTTATGCCTTGGATGGAGCAGATCTCTTTGTGGCTGAAATGACCATCGAGGCAGCCAAGAGGTTTTGTAGCGACTTAGAAAACTGCATGGGTTTTACCCTCCGCGGCAACTGCGGGGATGGCCCCACCTTGATCCATTTTAAATCTGGAACCAAACTGGTGCTTGATTCGACTGGAGTGAGCACCTGTTACGTTTTTGAGACTGAATCTCGAAGCCACGCATTGCCGGCAGACGGAGCCGCCTTTTTTCAGTTGATGGACGGCAAAGAGGAAGCTGCTGAGTCCACAGAGGGACACATGGAAGGCACTACTGGCGCAACATCACCATAATGTGGAGCTTTGGTAAGATCTTAGCATGGGTCAAGAAGCTATGTACCATTTGGATCCAGGATCTGGGAGGAGGTGCTTGTAAGGCTTACAAGCAGAATGACCACCCACCAAATATGAGAGAAAGTCAAAAAATCGTTGTTTTCCTGGTGTTTTTGTCAATGACCCACCCCGCCCTCCTGGCCCTGAAGAGGGTACATGGTGTTTTTTTAACCCAGAGTCAGATAATGTCCTTCTCCAACCATTAGCATCACATAGTGATGCCTGAGGGTTGGACGCACATCTCGACATTTGCCAGTGATACCAAAAGTTGCTGCCACGGGAGCGGATTGAGCCCAAGGCGATGGGTGATAATATGTGATAATCAGGAAAGTTACTGGATACATATTAGGTCATACTAGTATATGTGTATGTAACACTGAAATACAATGTAATACATATAGTAGTTATCCATAATTCATATTTATGATAATATGTATACATAGTTTTTACATAGCGAGAGATTCTCAATTCACATATATGTAGTTCATTTGCAATGGGGAACCAAAACTTGGACTGCTGGAGGCTGATGATCCCAATGCTCCTGTGACCATCTTCATCAATTCAGGTGGTGGTTTGGTGCTGCTGGCCACGGTTACTATCTCTGCACATCGATTGCAGTGTGTATATCATACATACATATATATATATATATACACGTATGTATATGTACATATATATATATATTAGAGAGTTATAGAGAAAGAGAGCGCGAGAGAGATCCGTGTTGAATGTTTTCTTGACGTATACATTAAAGATACGCATATGTATATAGTTCATAAAATGCATATCTAATCATTTCTATATACATGCGTGGCATACCTACATTTTCTGTTTTAATAACTCATATGACACAAATCACATCAAATCGCCTTGGAATTTCCCAGCCAGGTTCACAGTGGCTTGGCAATTCTGGATGTCATGGCAAACGTCTCCACTCCGTTGAAGACCGTGCGGCACCAAGATGCGGAAGCTGACCACGGAACTCGATTGAAGTTTGCTCGAAGTCTGGAAGATCAGAGTGCGGAACGCTGTGAAATGGGTTTGCTAGTAGTTTCCCAAGGTTTGCACGTTTACATGTGCCTTGCTTCTCATTTCTGATAGTCCATGCAGGGAGCTGCGAATATTGATGTGCATGCCAAAAAGTTAGTGTGCTAAGCCGCTCAGCGCTTGCCAAAGTCAGACAAATCAATCAAAAGCCGGAACCAAGTTACGTTCATCGTCCATGAGTGCAATCTACTGGAAAAACACACTCACTAGTTACAAAGAACTTGAAACGCTTGTTATGTACCATCACACGTGGGCGTTCACCTTTCCTATGAAGCTCCGTGAGGTTTGCTATGGCCGCTGTTTCTCAATTGCTGCTGTGCTCTTGGCGGTGTTGTTCTCGGGTCACAGACAGTTGGACGGTCTTGGACCGTCAGCAGAAAACAATGATGATATATGGAAGTGATGCGGAAGTAGGAAATCCCATGGATGACATTTTCCACGGAAATCTAAGGTGGTAATAGGTGGTAGATGTTTCCATTTCCAGCTGCATTAGCAAAGGAATCCAAAGAGTATAAAGAGTACTTGTCTCTGTCTTTATTCGACTGGTTGATTTTTGGTCAGACAACTTTTGACTCGCAACTTGGTTTTTTTTGTTGGCTTAGGCTGGAACACCCGGCCACAGGTCTGCATATGAGCATGCGAGATTAATGATTCATGAGTCTTGGACCTGTTGGACCTGTTGGAGAGAATGTGCAGAGATAGGTAGCTTGTAGCGCTTGTAGCTGGCGGTTTGCCGCTGACACCTTTCCCTTAGCAGCTGATGAAGGTCACCTCCATCTCAACCAAGGAACCCAGTTGCAGCTATCCCAAGCTTTCAGCTTCGGATGTGATTCTGAAAGCGGAGGAATTGCGAAATACCAAGCAAACCTTGGAAGAGGTGCTCAGCAGATTGACTGGGAAACCTTTGGCGAAGACCTCAGAATGCAGCTAGTGATTTTTTTCTTGGATGGGTTCACCTCATGGTTCACCTCCATCAAACAGGGGTTGGTAACTGTCCCATTTTGGGAATATTGGACATCACCTTATAGTAGCCATTATAGACCATATACCTAATGGTTGGGTGATGTTCAATGGGGACATTTAATGACCCATGTCAAAGAGATTTTGATGGATGACTGGTGAGAATTGGATGACCAGCTCATCCAGCCAGACTGTTGTTCCGTACTCAGGCAGACATCGTTGATGCCGTTGCTAGGGACAGATATATGTCTGTGCAAGAGGCTGCCGGAGTCTTCACTATGGTGCCAAACTAGACCAATGAGAAATATCAACTGCATTCCTTGTCTCCTCCTAAATCTCGAAATTTAGACATGTTCTCTTTAAGTAGAAAAAGATAGAACATGTATGAAAAAGTTATGCTTCTCAGAAGTCCTTGCTGGGTCAGGGCAGGGACTGGATTGGTGGACAGCATCATCAGCCAAAGCGAACGGCGTGCAGGTCCTGCCGTGAAATGATGATCCCAAAGGTTGTGAATCGATTCGCCATGCGCCATTCTGGGATCAAAAGGATCTCCTTAGACCAAACAAAGATAAACAAAGGATATTCTTATCGAGAAGGATGTGTGATTTCTCAAACCGTGATTTTGTTGATCTTTTTCCCCACCTGCCAGGTGATGGTCTCTATAGATTTTATCAGAGTTGTTTCCTCCTCCTCCTCCTCCTTCTCCTCCTGCAGCCTGGGGCACGGCCGGACCTCAGCCAGACGAAAGAGAGAATGTCAGAATAGATGCCAGAAACAATGTCAGATAGAATGTCAGAATAGACTAGATGCCAGATAGAATGAATGCCAGGAAGAATGTCAGAATATATGCCAGAAAGTATGTCAGAATAGATGCCAGCCAGATAGAATGTCAGATAGAATGTCAAAGATACACACTTCTAGATGGTATGTCAGAAACTACGTCAGAATAGTGTTTCAGGGTGGGGATCACTCGAAGAAAGGTAAGAAAGTAATTTTGGCTTAAGGACCGCCAGGCCCGGTACAAGTCGAAAGTTGCATCATCGTCACAGGTGTTGATCCAGGAAAAGTACAGCAGGCGGGGCAAACTACAGCCTGTGCTGGGTGATAGGTTTCAGAGACGCAACTGCAAGAGATCCCATGTGCTCCTTGTACGGTATGTTTACCTACATTTGCGCATTGTTTGGGCCATGTTTGGGCCAAATGTTGGAACATTTAACACTGGCAAATTGACAGTAAATACGTGGTTGTCTAGTATGCTTAGGACCGGAATTCGGAGGGCGGATATGAAATGAAACCCAGATGTGAATCATGCCGTAGTAGGAAGTTTGTCATGGACCTCTCAAGGAGAAGAAGTGACCTGTGCCGTGACTGAGCAATTCATGGCCATGGATTGGAATGGATTGGATATGTCTGATATGTTTCATTCCATGTCATTCCTCAATATGTGAGTGTCAAGCAGTTCTCCAAACGGCCGGCGCAAGTCCTGTTGACATACCCAGATCCTGCCAAGCCTTGCTGGAATGGCCCACTTCATTGGGCGACCTGATTAGTTACCGGAAATCTAGCTGTGTGCATCATGCAAAGGTCGAAAAGATGCATTTTTCAGTTTCATGCTGCTATGAATTCGGCTTGGCTAGTCTGCCATCCATTTGATAGCATTTCGATGCATTCCTGTATTCATCAACCAAAGATATCCAAAGATGAGGAGTCCTGAAGATGGAAGCTCATAGTTTATTGGGCAAATCGAACCTAGAAAGCGATCACGATTCTTCAAAAGAGTTGATGATTCTTGCTTCCTTTGAAGCTTCGCAGCTTTGGGCCCCAGCAAAATCAATCCCATGAATCAATGCAAAGAAATTCCAAGCTTTCATCTGGCATCACCACACAATGACCTTACGAAGAATGACATCACTGGGCCCCCGCTGTTTCGCTGCGAGCTGTGCAGCCCATCATTTCATCATGGAAGAGCCATCTGGCGCCATGGGGTGCTTCAGCCAGCTGCTCCACATGCCCCACGAAGTATGTGCCGGGATTGTTTGGAGTTTAGGCGTGGAAGACACTGCCAAACTGGCGTCCAGCTGCAAGCTCTTTGCTCAGGAAACACTGGCGCTGAAGGTTCAAAGCCAACCTAGAAATGAATGTCGTATGTGTCACACGTGAAATTATCTGTACACATATTGACATCAATAAAGTTTATATAGATGTAATATTATGATATAGTATGGGCCATAATGGGTCTTTATGGGTGATACTGTGCATATTAGAGATCCAAGAGTGGAAATATGATCCGCGCTCCAATAATATATGTCCATGTTTGTGGAGCTGTTAAACCCTTTAGAGGAGACGACTGATGCAGAGCTGTGGTTTCAGCTTTTTCTACGAACTTGTTGGCCACCCTCGGGTGCGCTGCTGGCTTTTGCGGAGGGTACCACCACCCCAGTGGGCATCGACTGGCGACATAGGATGCAAGTGCGCATGGAATCGACTCCCACCATAGTGGTGGACATGGGCCGAGGCTACACCAAATTTACTGTAGCTCATGGAGTACGGGGACGTGGCTTGACACGACGGACTTCGAAGTTTATTTGAAAGGAGGGTCTGACAGATATGGATAGCTGATTCAGGCATCTTGCCATGCTAACTATTGTCGATGGGTCCCACTTTGTAATTCATAGGCCTCATAGGCTTCTCTGCATTCCGGAATTCCCCCATCAGGGGCCGCAAACGCGCTCCGATGGCGCTCCGAGGTTGGGAGATGGATGGATGTCCACCGGAACTGGTGCAGCTGTGTTCATCACCCACTCACCCACCGGATTGTGATCGCAACGAGCAGCTGAGCTACATCCATCACCGCTTGGATCGCACCTTTCTGGATGCTGCCACGGATCCAAGTCATCGGCTTCACAAGGCGGCACTGGGTCCCAGGAGCGAGCTCAAGGCTGGGAAGAAACTTTCCATTGCTGGATTTAACATGATTTAAACACGATATGTCATGATATGTCCATTTCTATCATTTTCTGGGCCGGTTTTGTTGCACCCTTGAAGGCGTAGGATGATTCCCGCTCCTAGGAGAAACATGCATAAACATGAAGGGGTTTGACCAGGGTGACTGGTCGGTCCCTGAGGTTGACCAGTATGCAGTCTATCGGACACCAACAGCGGCCGGTGCGAATTTGGTCTTGGTGAGGTTGCTGCAGCACTGCAAGGAGCTGGTTGATGGCTTCGGGTTGGGGATGAAGGGGGTCCTGAAGAAAAAGGCGGTCCGGTCCCATAAAAGTGTGTGACGCCAAGATGTGCAAATGGTATTGTGAAGCATATCGATAATGATTGAGAAGTATATACTATGCTGCCAATTGCAGATGATGTATTTTCACTTTCCATCGGCTGATGGACGTTCGCATTGAAACTGTTTCCCAAGGAGGAGAACCTGTGGAGCGTGGAGGCTGTGAAAAGGCGCTCAGAAAAGCCCTTCAAAGTGGGGCCAGAGGACAGCTGAAATGTTCGCCTGCCGATTTTCTGTGACATCTCTGAACAGATCTGAACTCCATCTGAACCTTACCTGTGACATCCTGTGACATCCTGTGTCCTGTGAAGGAGTTGACGCCAATGAGGCGAGCACATGATTTGCCCATTCTGATTGGAGAACCCTTCGTGATCACCGCCAACCGCGATGCCAACTCCCAGTCCAGTTGGGACTCCCTGATCCGGTCGCAACTTGGAAACAACCGCCCTGGAGCTGTGCAGGCACCGATGGGTCTTGATCATCTTGATCAGTACGTAAGAGTGATCCACCAAGTGGGATTGATCCAAACTTCCAAACCAAGATACACTGAGATTTAACCAGTGTGGTTTCGGTTCCTAGTATTTGCTATAGGCCCGGTTCGGTTCATGTTCGGTTTCGGTTCCTGCGCTTCCTGATCGATTTCGGTTCGGTTCGGTGTTTGGAACATTCTGCATGGATATTTGTTTTTTTTCCCGGCGTCGGAAAAGCAAATACAGATTGCTTCCCGCAAGAGGTTTATTGCTTCCCGCAAGAGGTTTCATGAGCAGCGGCTTTCAAAAAGTGGAGAGAGCTGAACCCGGAAAAACAAATTTCCTGAAATTGTCAATACATGCAATTTATTATGAAGAAACCCATATTTGTTTTTTTCATTGAACTCAAAAAGCAATTACAACTTTTCCAATCAGTTTATTGGGGGAGGGTAAGACGGTTCCGATTCCTCCGGTTCGGTTTTGCACACGGTTCCAGCGGTTTACGGTTCCTACGGTTCATAGGCTATTTGATTTTCTACGGTTCGGTTCCACGGTTCCGGTTCGGTTCTAGAACCTTACTGTTTAACATTGATACTTGATATACAGTGCTTGCATTTGCCCCAGGTTGCTTGGTTTTCTGGAGAACATGGTGTTCTTTTTATTTTCCGTTGTCTCAAGCCACTGATAGATGGGTCTGTCCAAAAATGGGTGGGGTCCCTATCCATCATGTGGATATGACGTGTCATTTTGGTCGGGCAAACCTATCCATCTTGGATAACATCCCAGTTTCGATTCAATTTAGACTTTTAAAAATATATTTTAAAAAAAAACATGTGTTATATCCCCCATCCCTAAAGCATGCATATTGGGGGGTCGTACACCACCCCCTCAAAATATTAATTCCTCTGTCTCGGAAACGCGTGCCCCGGGGAATTCATTTTAGACAAAATGACTGTTTGGGTCAAGGTGGGTATGCCTTCATATTGTCCCTCCATGTCCCCCCTATTGCTCATGAATTTTAGGGGCAATGTACCCCTGCCACTATCTGCAAAACCACCTTATGCTTATACATGCTTAATTAATCTTAATTATACATTTCCGGGGGGGTTCTGTAGGTATTCCCCCAGGAATCCCCAGGGCGTGCCCGTGTGTGCCCGGGTGTGCCGGTGTATTGAACCCCCCGGTCCAATACATTTGTAGCTGTTAGTGTCATCACTTCGAAATCAACTACTGTACATGTAACTGAATACAAGCTTGAATACCCATTGCGAGCCACTGTGCGCTCCAAATAAACAAAAGATGTTCAAGCTGCATCGGCGAAAAAAGGCGAGAGACCTGCAGGGTGAAGACCCTGTCTTGTCCTTCTGACTTGGGGCCCGTATATGCAATACATTTTGGCATTAACCTGTCCCTCCTAGTTTGGATACATTATCATAAATGTATTGGGAGGGGCGGAGATACATAAAGTAGTTAGAGAGGGTGATGTTTGTATCGCGTTCTATTCTTTCATGTTCTGTTGGGTTAGTTAATGTTAGTTCTCTCCCCATTTTTCCACATGTTTCCCCATAGTTGTTGGTTTTTTGGTAGTTTCCCCATAGTTTCCCCATAGTTTCCCCAATGGTTACTGGTGAATTCTGGTGAATTTCCCCAGGGTTTTTCCACATGTTGCCCCATGGGTGCCAGGTGGTGTCGCAAGCACAGATGGCCTTATGGGCCCACGGCTTGGACCATGGCATCGTGGTGAACATTGGACAGCAACAAACCATCGCCATGCCCGTGCTCCGAGGTGGGGATGCTGGGGATGGGGAGAAGATATGGATGATATGGATGTGGAATGGTTTCAAACCATGGAAAAATGGAGGTTTTTTTTGATGTGTGATGCAAAAAAATGTTTCCTGCTGGGGTAGTTCTCTCGTGTTCACTGCAATCTGTTGGAAATATGTGTGACATGTTTGCTCCGCTTTGCTGCTCACGAGGTGAGGTCATTGCTTCTTGCTCCACGACGTGCAACATTGGAAGCGCTGACTTAACACAGGTGGCCCCAAGCACGACAGCGTCGTTGTGTCAACATGTTGTTTTGTTTGTTTAGAAAAAGAGGCACTTCACAGAGTCATGTCACAGTTGATCGGTTCCCAGAATTGCATAGAATTGCAGTGAACCCTTTGAATGATGAACATATGCACCACTGTCAACAGATGTATATCATTTACACTTCTTGAAGATCCCAACCACCAAGGGTCAACCTCAAGCACTGCAGAAAGTGACTAAAAAGAGGCGTTTCTGAATTCGAATCAGAAAAGCACCAACAGCATGCAGCCAAGCTTTGGGCAGGTCATGGTGTCGTTGATGCATAGAAAGGCCCCATCTTTGGATAGTTCTCTCATGACTTGGTGTCGAGACTTGAAGGAGGCCTGAAGAACTGGCTTGTTTTTGGGAAATCCATGGCTGCTTGGAGGATTTCCAGTGTCGGCCTCCATTTTTCAAGGGTAGGTTTCATATTGCAGAATTACAGTCGAAATCACCGGTGGAATCTGCAGTTCCCTGGAGGAATATTGCTACGTGTCGCCCCCTGCTGGGAATATGACTTTGAGAGCTCGCTTAGCGGCTGGGGATGACTTTGGCATTCGGCCTGTACCGGTGGAGCTACCAAACTTTGCCCGAGGAGAGCAAAGCACGGTGGAGCTGGCTGAGGACAGCTAGATGTTTAGGATGAATACGAGAACACCAAATATGTGAGAGATTTAAAAAGGACGAAATCATAATCATGATTATCTCTTGAAGGAAAAACATGGCAAATGGGAGTTTTCCAGCTATTCAATCAGCTATTCAGCTATTCCATCAAATCCTAGATTGCAAGAGGGTTCCCCCTGAAGGAGCGAGTGATCGTGCCCGAAGTTCTTTTCGAGAGCAATCGAGGACCACGGCAGACCTTGCCTCAGATCATTGTGGAGTGCGCCAGCATGGTCCACTCCAAAGGCACGGATGGAATGATCGGATGGTCCCCTGAAAACACCGGGAACACCATGGAAAACCAACAGACTATATATACATATACATATAATATATACATATAATATATATTATTTATATATAATATATATATAATATATATATATAATATATATATATATATACAGCAATACATATATATATATACCATGTTTTCCAGATTTTATCACGCATGTTTTTTTACAGTTTGAGTTGAGTTTATTCAGTATTTTATGTTTCGGATACCTTTCAGGTTTGAGGTATGGATTCCATGTTCGACAAATTATCAACATTTTTCTTATTCATGCGCGATTCCATGGTGTTTTAAGATTTAGGCATGAGTTTCTTCAAACAGCGATTCCAAGATGATCTACTAGCAAGTTTTGATCCAGGCATGAGTTGGGCATGAGTTTGTCGTTTGACCATACATACTGCATGCATGCATGATACATACCAGTACATACATACATACATACATACATACATACATACATACATACATACATACATACATACATACAGACATACAGACATACATACATACATACGTACACAGACAGACAGACAGACAGACAGACAGACAGACAGACATACATATCATATCATATCATATCATATCATATTACAATGCATATGATGTAACAATTCGGATCTTGGATATGGATACGGTAATACAGATTCATATAAAATGCATGTGAAAGCTCAGCCACTGAAAGCCAAGTGTTGCATAATCGCAACTGCAAAGGTACGTACACACAGGAGGACGTCCGCGACTTGCTTCGGCAAGTGGTCCTGGTGGGTGGTGCTGCAGACTTTCCAGGGATCCGTCCCCGTGTGGAGTACGAGATGCGCTGCTTACTGCAGAGAGCCGAGAATCAGCAGCTCAGTAGCTGCTGTGAATCAACAGATGATGTTTATGTGCTAAATCCTCCACTGGATCGTTCTTCCAATCCCCTGGTGTCACCTCGATTCGTGCCCTTGTTTGGTGGATGTGTCCGCGCCGCCAGTTCAGCAGGCTACGGGGAGTTACAACGTGACAAGAACACTGGGGCACTTCGCAGCTTGCCCTTGCAGGCCGAGGATTTGGAACCGGGCGAGGATGGTGGGCTGAGACGGCGCCTCATGTGGCAACGCCGGATCTCTGGGATGTTGGCGTTACAACTTCCAAATATCTTCCGAACTGGTGGAGGAGGTGGAGAAGACGATCAAGTTTGGCAAGAATTCTTTGAGAGTGATGAAGAGATGGGGGCTCCGGATGAGTCAGCGAGCTTCTGGGCTCTTGTTTTCAGGGGATGTTGCGTTTCGTGTTTCAACATGGTTCAACCCACTCTTGGATATGTTCATTTGTTTGACCCATGTTTGATCAACATTTTGGCCTGTTGAACCATGATTATTTTTGAGGTCGCGCCATCTTTTGGGGTGTATAGATCAAGCATGATGAACCGTTTTTTTGATGGTTGCTGGAACTACCAACTGGCCACCTGCCACCAGGCTTGGCTTGCTCAGAGGAGTCACCTCAAAGCCCAGACAACGCGTCCTCGTCTCACAGCCACGCCAGCCCCGCGAGATCTGGCAGATGCGCCACCAAAGGACCGGGGTAAGGAATGGCTGTAGTAGAATCCCACAGAATCCTGTAGGATGATGAACATGATGAAATGTCAGAAGTTTAGATGACTGGGTTGGTCATGTTCCCTTCTATATTCCATGTATATCCATGTATGTCTTGTGTTTTCTCACCATCTTCAAGTGCTGGTACCTTTGGGCCCAGGACGAGGCAAGGGCAAAGGAAAGCGGAAGGGTTCTGACGCCAGCCGCGGTAGAAGTCGCCGTATTTGGCGCCCGGTGCCGGGCGCCCAGGGCGATGAAGAATGAGGGCCCCGTGTCGGGTTCCTTTGTGTTTAAAACGTGTTGCTGGGGGGCAGTGCACAACTTTAGAAGTGCGAGGAATACACGTCAAAAAGTTCAAAAAGATTCAAGAATGGGTACTGCAAAAAAAAAGGCCACTTTGATATTCCCAAATTCGCCTTAAGTCAGTGCGAGGAAACATCTCAATACTCAACAATTCAGGTTCAAATCGACTTCATGGGTTTAGCACTGAATTGACCCGGCAAAGCATCAAGTAGGTGCTCGACCCACCGGATTTTCCCCTCGCGCGGCTCAACCAGTCGTCGCCTGCGTGGGAGCAGCTGCCTCAAAAAATGCTGTAACACTGTACCGCGCTGGCAGAGTTGATGCCAAAATTCGGCCCTGAAAGGCTTAACAAGGGGACTCAATTTGCTCGATTGGAGATTCTTGGAGTAGCCTCTTATAAATCCGAAGCCTGGTCAGCCAGGAAAATCCCATTTGCCATTAGATTCCCATTTCTGGTAGATGTCCTGCTGTTGCTCGGTAGCTTTTGGGCTCAGACTCGTGAGCAGCAACCGCGACCTGCGCGGGGTGTGGGGATCCCAGGTTGCTGCGGTTGATGCACAGCTCTGGGTCTTTTTTTAAGGGACCCATGTGGAGACACATCTGCGCTCAAGGGGAATTCCAAACATGGTAGATCATGGTAGGCTGGTTGATGTTCTCTTGCCTCCCAACAATGGCAAAATTCAGTATAGGAATGTATAAGGGATTGAAGGGCATTTGATATGGTCAAGCTTGAGATTCGCAGTGTGTCAAACACATGCTCTTTTATATGATACAGGGTGGTCACCCAGTCTACCACCTGTCATCACACCTTTGCTCAGAAGATGCGGGCGCTGGTAGCCGTGAAGAGGGTGGTGGACTATGCTGTCAAGGCAAGCAGGGATAGCGTGCACGGTGCGGGAGCAAGCAAATGCAGAGTCCATGGAGTTGTGGCCTTTGGTCAAATTTCTTGTCAACGTTTTCGTTTGAAGTGTTGCACCTGCCAATGTTGTCCTTTGTTGTTTAATCCTAGCATCCCATATTGGGACTTATAAGTGCCGCTCGTGGCGTACCAAGCAGTATTTCTATTTCATGTCATGTCCATTGAATCAGCAGCCACCATGGCACAGCACGGCGCCAGGTGAGAGTAAAGCCAGACAAGACTGGCATTGACTTGAACAATGTGAAAATGTCGATGAACCCGTTCTGCGAGGTGGAATCCGCGTGACACATGGTACCAAAAAAACACCAGCAATTGTGCATGACAGTTGATCTGGGTCCCAAAATTGGGTTCCCCCTAGCCAACAGTTCTGATGTGGAGAACTTTATGGTCTTGGTTTGACACTCCTGAGACCAGCACGCTTCCAAGAACTACACTCCTTCAAGACTGCAGCTTTGCAGATCGCCGTGGAAGAGGGCTTGCGGCTGAAAGAGCGGGGTGCCAAGATGTTCCCAGAGGGAACTTAAAAAAGGATGAACTTTGCAGCAACCCAACCTAAGCATGGTTGGAAGATGTTGGAAAATGTTGGATGCCGAGCCATGCCCAGGAAGGGACACATCTCAGAGTTGGTGGCCGTTTCCGCAGGACCTGACAAGGCAAGTGGAGTCCAGAAGGTGGCTGAAACGCCACCTGGATGAGGGTCAAAGTGTTGCAGGTGTCCAGATCTAGATCATGGTGATATATGGTGATATATTGTGATGATTTAATTGATTCAACCTTCCAACCTCTGGTTACATGTTCAAGTTGTCAGGTCTATGTTTATGTCAAAAAGTTCCCCAAACAAGCAGGGGTAGGAA
Source organism: Cladocopium goreaui (assembly GCA_947184155.2). NCBI lineage: Eukaryota > Dinophyceae > Suessiales > Symbiodiniaceae > Cladocopium > Cladocopium goreaui. The sequence continues at coordinate 51,794 of CAMXCT020000320.1, forward strand.
GACTTTAAAAGAAGATGTGAGAAGCCACATGTTCAATGCTCTTAGGATTTCGTTTGGTGACGGCCCAACTTGTTGTTGTTTTATTTTTTTCGGAAATAATATGGGTTAATTCCGTTGATCTTGGTCAAAGTTTTACATATCGGCCTTACAAATACCCTTCTTGCATGAGGATGGCTTCAAGCCATATACTCCACCATACCGTCCTTTGTTAAGAGACTTAGTTTCAGATCCCGAAATTCGTGCCCCATTTGGGATCGCCATAGCCATGTTCAGCAGTTTTCATTCCCGCAACAAGTTGATGTACAGTACTGTACCGCTTTGTATACGATCCAACTTGGCACTGGAAAATCCAAGAAAATTGATATCCATTTCTGATCATTGATGTTGATGATGTCGTGTTTCCATGTTATTCCCTTAAACATCCTTTGAAATCCTCCATTGATTTCCGGTTCTGGTTGTTTGCCCCCACCCAAAATATGGTCGATTCCCATGTCACATCTGCCCCTCGAAAGGCCTCAGAAACCCTGCGGCAAGCCTTGGCGATGGGTGCAGATCGTGCCATCCATCTGAAGACGTGCAGCTGGCACCGATTTGAAACGCAGCTGGATGACCTGAGTGGTAGCAGGTAGCAGCAGCTAGCAGTGAATGATCCATATAATTTAATATAATTTATACCATTGACATCCATTGACGTGAATTGTCTAGAATGGTTATCTATGGTTCTCTAAGATTAGCTATCATGATCTATGATAAAAATTCATGGGTGACCAAGCCTCGTACATTATCTATAATTATCTACTCCGAGTGCCCCCTGGCAACAAGTCATGGTTGTCCATGGTTTTTCGCCCATTGTTGGAAAGGATGGAAAGGTTGCTGTCAGTGCGCTGGATGTTGGTGGCTTGTTGGTAGTGTGAGGATGACTTCTGCGCCAGGGACTTGAGAACAGATCAGGAACTGCAGCCCTTGGCTGTGGCAAAGCTTTTGGCCAAAATAGTCGAGAAGGAGAATTATGTGTGCAGTGTTTGTTGGAGTGTCCTTTGCAGGGTTTTTGTTGTTGGCTAGTGATTGCAGCCATTACGGAAACTTGGATCCATGCTGTCAATGACATGTGTTTTCAGCTGCAACATTCAGACTGGTCAGATCTTTCGGGTTTGCCATTGGAGGGTTGGGGTATTGGCGTGGTGTTAAGTATTGAACACTGTAGAAAATACTACTGGAAGACATACTAGTGTACACCTCAATGCTGTTGGACCAAGATTCGGAATGAGCTGTCAAAGTTGTTTTGTGGCCCGCTTTTGACCTCCAGGAAACCCCTAGCGTTGTTCTGCTTGGCAAGCAGGCCATTGGCGGGCTGCGAGTGGATTGCTTGGTTTGCCACATGATATTGAATCCTTCAGCAGAATTTGAGTACTAGTGTACAGTATGTGAGTCACAATAGGCTCCACAAAACATGATCCAATGTATCAGTTTGTAGGCATCCATGCTTTTCGATCATGTGATCCAAAGGTCACGTCCAGACTGGATCAGGCCATTGATGATGATAGCAACCAGACTGGAGCCCTACTTGCTGGCCTGGGACCCAGCTGCACATCCAGGCTTGAGGATTCAACATTAACATCTCATCCGACAGCCTCCAAATCGCACAGATGAGAATATTTGGGACCGACTCCAACCTACAGATTTTGGTCAGGGTGAGGATCTACATTGATTTACCCTTATCTGGTTGGTGGTTTGGAACATGTGTTTCCCATATATTGGGAACAATCATCCCAACTGACTAATATTTTTCAGAAGGGTTGAAACCACCAATCAGACTAATCAGACCCTTATTTAAGCATTCCGTTTGAGGCAAAGCACCACTACCATTTGGCAATGACTTGACTGTGAGGCCTTTTGAAATGGCCGCAGGCAGGTTGTGCCTCCAAGGTGGAGGCGCCATTGCTGCACCATTTAGAAAATATGAACAGTGGTAAGAGTGCCTTTTTATCATCTGGTAGATGTTTACATTGAACGGATATGAACATGACCTTTTTCTTTTGCTTGATATGTGTTAATGAGCTCAGTCGACCAGTTTAAAGCTCAACCCCAGAACCGAGCCCAAAAGCAGGTGGATGAAGGCAAAACGGCTTTGCAGGTGGAGCGAGAGGCGGGATTATTGTGTTTGGTTTGTCTGAAAAATGTCGATACTTTTGGGGAATAAAGAATAGAAACGGTGAGAATTATATAGTCAGCTAGGGAACTAAGCAACAAACCATGTCATAAATGAATGTGATTTGGGGGTTGTCTGAAAATGGGGTATGTCCCAGTTTATTGTCATACTAATACTGGAAACGTATGATAAACCATTCGATCTTGTGCCTAATTACCTAATTTAACCTTTCGGCAAACCTCTATAGATGGCTGTTGGTGTTATGTTTTGATAAACTACCATGGTGCTTGTTCAACCTTTGATCCTGGTATACGGTCAAAACAGGGATTGTGATGGTCCACTATGGTCACAACTTTCCACGACGCGCCAGGTCGGTGTAATGTATACATACATATAATTACACATATGTATATATATATACACATATACAACAGACTTTTTTTCAGGGCTATATTAGGAAAGCCAAAACACACACATTAAAAAACAAAAGAGTTCGAAAATGAAAAAATGAAACAGTTCGTGTTGGGACTGTTGGGACCTTTTTTTTGGTTTCCATATAATTAGTGTTGTGTCCTATATATCTTCTTCCTATATCCAGTTTTCTCCACCACGGCACACAGCAGGTGGATGCTGGGATCCAAGAGGTCAAGGTGCCCCTACCAGCAGTTGCCCGGGATCCTGCCCGGTGAGGTGTCATCGTTTTGATGGATAGGATATGATAGGATCAACAAACATGTGGGGGGTTAAACGGATAGTAGCTGGTTGATGGTTTTGGGATGTGTTTGGGATATTTTTTGGATGTTTTGGGATATGTTTACTATTGTTTACTCATGTTCCATCTGCAGATGCTTATGGACTAATTCAAATGACCACAATTGACCGCACTACAACTTTTGGGGGATGGATTGAAACTACCAAGCCGAGCATCAGATTGGCACACTTTGCAGATGTTTCGATCACAGACCAGTGATGGTTACTGTTGCCAGCGGCCGAGGTTACTGCAGACCTCCGATTAAACGAACCACGTGGGATGCTCAAGATGTGGTAGTCCTGCCCTGGACAGAACAGGTGGTGATATTGATCTCACCATGCTGCTGAGGTTATGCAACTCTCCCAAACCTGATGAAAGCCAAGAAGAAGCCCATGGAGGTGCAGCTTTCCCAGCTCTTCAATTTGTGTTTTAAAAGTAATGCCCTTTTGCATTCCTTTGCGATAGAATTGCCATTTGGCCCCTATGACCGCTTCAATGATCCTCCTCATCCTAATTATCGTATCCTTATCATTTGTTTCATCGTTATCATCCTCATCATCATCATCATCATCCTACGTGTTTTCTTCTTCATTGTTTTCTTCTTCATTGTTTTTTCTTCTCCATCTTATCCATCTTCATCTTTTTCTTCTTCTTCTTCTTCTTTTTCTTCTTCTGCGTTCTCTTTATTACCATCATGATCTTTTCTCATGTTCATCTTCATCTTCATCTTCATCTCCTTATGGATGCGGATACCCAGTTCCAGTGACCCAGCGATCTCATATCGAAATCGCCACTTTGGCAGCCTACCTTGGGCTCCAGCGTTGCCGCGGCCAAACCCACAGCCGCACCCGGGTTGCAGCGCCATGCAGAAATGGGTGTCTCGTACTGAGACGTCTGTACTGCAGCCAACTCAGGACACTACCTTAGACACTTAGACATAAGATGTCAATTCGGTGGGCTCAGGTGTTGGTGATAGATAGATATGTATATAATTATTTATTTATTTATATATTATATTATATTATATTATATTATATTGTATTATATTATATTATATTAGATTATATTATATTATATTATATTGTATTATATCATATTATATTATATTATATATACTTATATATATATCCTTATATATATGTATATGTGTTATATATATATATATGTTATACATATTGATAGAGAAGAATTTAGTCAGAATATCAGAATATCCTAGAATGCCCAAAGTGTACCAATATTTTTTGGATTTTTTGTGTGGATTGCTGTGGATAGAAGTTGATAGAAAACAATTTTCCATGATGCTCAGGGAACGCCAACAGTGTGTCTATTGAATCAGGGTGCAACTCTTCTATGGATCTTGAAACAGTGGCCATATGTCACTGATCAAGCTTCAGCTTATGTTTAAGAATATGTCCAAAATATTTGAACTAAGGTTAGTTTCATACAGTTTCCGTCCAAAGATTGATCATGAACCGTGGATTGCGGGAGGACGAGATTGCCTTTGGCCAATACGCTCCTGCCCGGTGCTGGCGTCGTGGCACTGGGGGTGGGTCGTGCTGGCAAGTCTTTGTGCTCAAAGTTGCAGGGCGTGGCTCCAAATCGGGAATTGCTTGGTTGTTTGGTAGTTCAACCAGCCGATGTGTTTTTAAATGATTCAATTCTATTTGTTGAATCATTGAATCCTATTGTTTTTGATAGTGAAAAATAGAGGAATTTCCACTGTCAGGTTTGCTTACCACGTGGAAATCACCCTGATTTTTGCAAGAAGATCCTGCTAACTCCACACTTGGGATAGGAATGCCCCTGCAATTGATAAATGGTTTCATATGGTTTCCATCACAACATCACCAGGCATGTCGTCCATCTTGAGGGAATACAGCTACAGCCAGGTATAATGACCCAGCATCCTCTAAGAAGTTTGGCGAAACGATGGACTTCAAGAAATGGATGGTTGCTGCCTCAGCATCCCATAGTTTTCCCTTTGAGATTTCCTTTGTGCGCTGCAATAACTGAAGTCTCACAAGGAAAAGTGGACAGATCTGTCTTCAACCACCACTTGGAGGCACACCCTTTCGCTTTGATTCCATGATTTCCGGCGGCTGCAACAACCACACCGCAGGTTGACGGCCACATCGAATCGAGCTGGCTCTCCAGTGCTTGAGCTGCAAGTGCGAGAGAATAGCTGTTATTGGCCGTTACTGAAAATTGGGAACCCGGAATCAGATTCCTGACTGGATATAGTGATATAGCCATGTTGATGTGTGTGTGTGACACTTTGATAGATGTTTTAAGTCGGATTGTACGAAATCGTTTCCCGTCCAAAAACTAGCCAGCTTTATCATGTTTTATCATGCTTTATCCAATTGCCGCTTGAGATGGCACCTGTTCATACGTTCCTTGTTGGTTTCACTTAATGGGAAAGGCTATGGATGTTCTTTTCGCCCCTTCTTTGTTCCGCTGTTTCCCGGTCGCCGTTTCTGTTCGCAGCATCAAGCTCCGGACACCAGCTGCTTAGGCGTCCTTCAGTCAAAGACCTGGAAGCCTCTCACGGAGTAAAGAGGTCACGGTGCCAACCATCGATCTCCGAACATCTGTCAGGCTCTCAGCCAAATTGGGTAATTTCATGGGATCACACAGGAGACTGTGTACAATCGTAACTCGTTAAACGACTCAAAACCCTCAAAACTGTCAGAACTTCAGAACAGAAGATGGCAGGCCTCTGCAAATGAATGTGGTTTTGTCCTATTTGAAGCTGTTATGAGTAGATACAGCGCTATCAAAATGTCGGAATCCGGCCAATCATTGTCTCGTTTTTTTGTTGGCTGTATCAAACCCTTTGGGGTTGAAGATGGTTCAACCCCCACGGTTTCCGATCGCTGTTGGTTAATATAATTGGTTATAATATGTTATAATTGTATATAACAACAGCAACAATTTAGATAAAAACAACAATAGTGACTTAGTGATAGTGACAATAATCAGTTCGGAACAGTATGTTAGTAATTATATTGTATATTATGTGCATATATATATGTATAAATATGTATAAATATGTATAAATATGAAATATCACCATGTTTTGATCTTTGCCACCATGGAACCAGTTGGGTTAAACGGGCTTCGTGGGCTGCGCCCGTGCCGTGGCCTGACCAGCTCCAAGGCGCTGCCTGCACTTCGACCGGCGCCCAAAGCGTGGCTGGGCCATTGATGCCATGGCCTGGTGGTGGATCAGTGGATGATGTACCCTCTGGTTATGTCAAAATAGCTATTGAAAATCACCATTTATAGTGGATTTTCCCATGAAAAATGGTGATTTTCCATAGTTATGTGACAGTTTACCAGAGGGTAATGTTGATGGTTAATGGTGGATCATTGCATTTCTGGGTGCTTCTGGATGATTTCTGGATGCGACAAGCTGATGATTGTGGTAGATGATGTGCGATTTAACATGATTTGATATGTTTTAGCAGGATGAGGACACAAATTGCATTATGATACTATTATGATCACGATAAATCTGCATTTGATTTTGACAATGCGCGTCATCAGGGCATACCATCACAATCGCTGTAGGATTTCATTGAGCAATGGGTCAGCACAACCACAGCTCGGAAAGAAAGATGAAGACTTAACAACTGCAGAAAGGTGTTCTTTCTGAATCCAGAATCTCATCACTGGATACTTGAACCAAATCAGGACCCAGTACCACTCCATTGAATCCATATGAATCCATGTATTGCTTCACCAAAGATGCTTCCAAAGATCTCTTCTGTGAGCCCTGATCCTGAGCAGAACCCGAGGCCTATCTATCCAAATCCTGGTGGCTGGAAGCATCAAACATCATTGCCATCCCGAACACCAGGATTTGCCCCTTTGTCCAAAGAATCTTTAGCGGAGTGACAGGAAAAAATCTGAGAGATTTGGCTATGAAAACTATGAAAGGGCTGTGGATTGGGCATGGTTTTGGGACCATTTTGGGATGGTTTTCGGATGTTTTCATTGCGGGGCGTGTGTCTTGCACCTCAGGTTGGCTCGTTGCGCACGAGGTGATGACATGAACTTTTCAGGCCTTGGAGCTGTATCTTCCAAAGGAAGCTGCTTTCAAAGTGAAGCGCAGCACCAGTTTGGACAAGAGTCTCACCTTAGAAAAGTCCGCTTTCTCCGAATCGAATTCGTGGTGTACCAAAAGAATGCTCAGATTTGGAGAAACTTGGTATCATTTGCATGTGGCTCCGTCAAGTTTCCGGGGGTGATACTTTGAGTTCATAGCTCATCCATCTTGGGATGGTTGATGTCGATTTGTGTGGAGTTATATCATCTATATATATATAGGATATACCATATTATCATAGTTACTGTATATACTGTATATACTGTATATATATACACATATTCATCTATGTCATATACCATGGATTTGCTTCATATTGTCATATATGATCTATATTCATATTTCGCAAATTGATTTGTGAACTCACATCATGTGTCACAGCCAGGTGGTGGATGCCAGCTCCTTTGGCATCGACTTGGCACCAAGGTTGCAGGCCGAAGTGGAAAAGATGAGAACGCCTTGGCTGAAGATGTTTTGGGGATGGATCAAAACCTTAACTGGTGAAAAATAGTGGCGAATGGCGTTCAATCGAAAATATGTGTTTGGCTAACCAGTTACTATCATTCCCCACCTGCCAGGTGAGGGTCTCTAGACTCTAGATTCTATAATATTCTATATAGATTTTATCAGAGGTACATCCTGCCCTCCTTCTCCTTCTCCTTCTCCTCGTCCTCCTCAACCTCGAGCTCCAGACAGCAGTGGGCACTGCCGGACCTCAACGGTGAGCGCCAGATCGCACTGCGGGACCTCAACACATGTCGGAGAGAATGTCAGAATAGACGCCAGAATACGCCAGATAGAATGCCAGAATAGAATGTCAGATAGAATGCTAGAAGAATTCCAGAATGAATGCCAGAATAGATGCCAGAATGATGCCAAAAGGAATGCCAGATAGAATGCCAGAACAGAATGTCAGAATAGATGCCAGAACAGAATGCCAGAACATACGCACCAAAATATGGCGGAAAGAATGCCAGACAGAATGCCCAGAGAAAATGTCAGATGCCAGAAAGGATGCCAGATAGTAGGATGTCAGAATAGATTCCAGATAGAATGCCAGAATAGAATGTCAGAAGATTATACCATATATACTTCCAGATGATATGTCAGAAACTATGACAAAATAATCTGTCAGGGTGGGGATCACTCGAAGTAAAGTAATTTGGTTTTCAAAGCTGCGCAGTAGAACCATACAGCCAAAGGGGTCACTGAAGGGCAAACTTCAACTTGAAGGGTATACTCCGGGCACTTCGTGCAGTGGTCCACCAACTAAGAGATGGTGCTTCCATCAAAAGTAATTTCTTCTGGTGTGAATTGACACTGTCTTGTCAGCAGTTGTTTGGATAATCTTCGCAGATCCAAAAGACTTGAGAAAATTGTGAAGTCGTATGAAGTCGTTGCTTTTTGCTGGGCAGGTCCTCAAAGTCGAAGAACCTCCTGCACGCGCTGGTGGCGTCAAGGAGGGCCTGCTGGTGGCAACAGAAAGAGGTGTTTAACATGTTTTTGAGATTGGCTCGAAACGTGTTGACCCTGAAATTTAGAAAGTCGAGTAAAGTAATTTGAATCCTGAAAATGAACCGATCTGTGGGTTCGTTTGTACTCCAGTTTGGATCACCAGAGTACACAGAATACATGCATTGGTTGATCAGGTTTTCAGACACCATTTCTTGATTCTACAGGATCTGTTGATGATTTTGGTTAGTTCCATTATGTTGATTTGTTTGTCACCCTGTCCTTCATCGTTCTTGTTGTTATGTTGCGCTACACAACAGCTGTGGTATAGGTGAACAGCATCGATGAGTTGATCGATAAGCTGAAGAACGAGGCGAAGGTTTTGTAAGATGTTGATGTGTACATAGATTGGGCAGACGTCTCAAGTCCTTGGCGACCCACTTTTGAGGGTTGAACAATGTTGAACTATATTGAAAATACAATAAACTATATATTATCCCTCAGAAACTTGGAATATGTTTCTTTGGGTTTGGGTGTCCAAGATTAAGACAGCCGAATCCACCCGATAATTCTGTGGAATGCTGGCTCCTTCCACTACCCTTTGGACGACCAGCCACTGGTAGCTGATCGACATGGGCGGGGCTGTGACAGCATTTGGCATCGCAGCATGGAAAGAAAAGAATGCTGATACACTACAGCAGGTGAAGACATGGGCAAACTAGAAAACAGTTGGTTGTTCCGACGTGATTTCCATGTGATAATGATTTCCTATATAGTGCATACAGTAAATGAGCATTCAAGGTTTACATTTTACAGAGATAATCTGTCTTTCTATTGGCAAGTATGAAAAGGAGGAATTCGATCATTGCTTTGTTTTGGTGTTGCCATGGGTTAGCTGCTTCCTTGGGTTATTTTGTCAGTGTGCTGCAGCCTTCTGGCTCAGCTGTGATTTGGCTGGCTTGTTTCACAGCGGTGGTCTCCCAATGACGGACGTCAGACACTCAGGCAGACATGAAACCATTGAGAAAGCACTGGCAATGGTGGGCGGGAAGAAGTTTGAGCAGATTGCACCAGACTTGAATTGACGAATTGGGGGGGAAGAAACTGGTAGTGTTGCATTTCAAAGGTGTAAGGGGCCAGATGCATAGCCTATTGATGGACTGACTAAATCAGTGAAGCCAGCGGCTGGCCACCTCAACGAGGTTCAAAACGATATGGCCTGGAGACACCAGATGCTAACGGAAGTCCAGCCGCTGGACTTTGGGGTTATCCAGTCTCTGAAAGGCCAAGTGCCATGTCCTGCAGTATGAAGTTAGACCTTATGTCAATGTGATCCTATGTGAGATTGTGAGTAAGCGTGTGGGTCATAATATGTCATAATATCACAAGAATTTGACACGTAGAAACCAACATTCTGGGACCCAGAAACATGATGAAACATGTACAAACATTGGGTTTGGCCTGATGCTGTTGTTTCTGTGATCCGTTTCCTCTCTGTTTTCTGACCGCTGCTGACCTTTCGCCCCTAGCAGGACCGGCCCACCGTGTCCCCTTCGGAGTTGAAACTGGTGTGCAGAAGTAGGGGGCCTGGTTTGGTTATCAAGTCGTTTGCGGCCAGGACTTGTATTGCTTCTGTCCAACCATGTCCAACCCAGATTTGCTTCTGTGCATCCCAGATAATGAGTTTGTCCTTCTGGCCCCAAAATCGTGCAAAAATGTCCCGTTTCTGCAGGGAAATGTTGGAAAAAGACGATCCCATAATTACTTGTTGGACCTGAGAGATCCTGAGAGTGGATCCTCAGATATGGTCATGGCCATGACGATCTCACAGCTAAGATCCCTTGTCCTGGAATTACAACGTGGAAGTGGCTTCAAAGGCAAGGTGGTGAACATCAACCCATAGAGTGGGAGCTACAACATTAACAGTAACATCAGCTGGATTTCATCAATGATCGGTCCACAATTGACACTGTTTACAATTTAGAATAATTATAATTATATATAGTTATATTGCTATTATATAATTAAGAATACTGTATTACCGTATGATATTGTCCGTACCATGGATTTCATCAGCTGGTGCCTCTGCCTAAAATCTCAGTGATGTCCCTCTCCGTTGCGCAGTGCTCTTCAAGCTTGTCGTCATCTAGCAGTGCCACTCAGCTGCGAAGTGGAACAAACACTTCGGCCAGCTACACTGCTCGCACCCCAGGATACCAATATGATCAGCACCGACGTGTCATGAGTCCACCAAATCTTGTGACGGCCTGAAGGCGCTATCCAACGAGCCAATCCCTAGGCTAGCTCCAGAAGTAAAAGTTCGTTGCGAAGTAGCGCGTACTCTTCGCTTTCAAGGGCAAGGCCGCGGAACATGCCGCTGACATCTTCACTAGGTAGAAGCCACATATGTCAACTCCAACTTCAACTTGAAAGCAAAGAGGTTTCAATCAAATCAATACAGCTGAATCCAAAACAGTCGAGACACAACAACATGCTTGAAGCTGCAGTTGAACCAGACCCGAGGATGGTGCCCTTTGAAAGTAAATCTGAAAATCAACTATTGTTCAAGACCCTCTTTGCCGGAGTGCGTGCGCCTGGCAGGTCGAGTGTTCTGTCCACGGTGCTGCTGGCAAAATTGTCCATTTTTTTAGTTGCAATGGAAAATCCGATTTAAATGGAGGTTTGAATGGGAAAGTCATCTATAAATGAGAGATGTTCCATTGCCATGTTTGATTACCGGAGGGTAATCCCATGATGTGATGTCGGGTATCTTGAAATGTCTCGAATGGACAAGACTTCTATCCAATGCAATTTGCCCGAATTAAACAAAATTTGCTTTGGGATGCTTTGGGAACAAACTGCTGGGAGGGTTTGGGTTTGCCACTATTAGGATGGTTTGTGAAGGACCTTCCGCTGCTCTTTGTGCAGGAATTGGAGCATGAAAGGCAGATCCGGGAAGCCATGGAGCGTGAGGACTGCTTCATTTGGGAGTATGCCGGTTTGCATTGCCAATCCAAGATTGGCAACCAGCAAGAGTTTCTTTTTGGAAGGTCTTAGAGTCTTAGTCTTAGCATAATCTTATGTTTGCATTTCAGAACGAGCATTTGGGAACTCTAAAATGTCAAGGGGTGTGGATTTATTGGCTCAACAGAGGAAGCATCAGGACATCACATGATATCACGACCAAACCATTCACCAAGATTTCACCAGTGAGAACTGGCAGGTTGAGGAGCTTAAGGCGCAGTTGGCCAAGGTGGATCCTTCCATGATGCCACCAGCAACTTGGCAGAGGCAATGCTAGGCGTTTGCCAGCGTTTCATGGAAGGTCCCTGTAACATGGAGATGGAATGGAGATGCGAAGACATGCAGGGATAGAAGTAGAATGATGTTCCTTGGTTTTTGGCAAGGAGTCCTTGTCAGTTTCGCTTGGCAAAAAGTCTCCTCTTCAGTGTATCAACTTCCAGCAACTTCCATCAACTTCTCCCTTCCGTGGGGCCATCAGCCATCGGCCAAGGCAGGCCTCCGAAAGGCTTCAGCACGGAAGGGGTCCAGAGACGGAGGAGCCTGGCGCCCGCGGCCATGTTGGGCCCAGGAATCTTCCCGAAGCGCACGGAGCGGCAGATCAGAGCTCAGCACGGCGGTTGGCGCATGACGCGAAGCGATTTGTGTGAGTTACTCTATGTGCAAGTATGTGTCATGTGCAGTGAAATGCCCCATGTGCTGAGCGTTTCACTTCATGCAAGACGCGTCAGAGCTGTTGAAGGAAAAAGTGAGCGGGCCTTTATCATGCTCTTGAGAGGACCTGCCGTGCTAGCAGTATGGACTGAGCCTGACTACAAACACGGCTCAAGAAATTGAAAGCTCCATCGATCAATGAACTTTGCAGGCTGGATAAGACTTTTTGGTTTCACATGTTCCCGTCCTCAGTGTTCGACCATCAATCATGAGGTCAGTTCAGATGAGTGTCGTTTATTGGTGAGGCCTTTGCTTGGTCCATTTGCGCCGTTAGGCTCAGAATTGCACGTCCATTTCAATGTAGTTCAATGATCTGAGCATTCACTTCAAACTGATGCTTGAAAATTGTAGATTGCCACCAATTGCCTTACTTTGCAATCAGACTTATAAATTCTTCTGTGTCATGATTACGACAATTCAAAAGAGCTTGCATCGCAATTTGACCTTTGTGCAAAAGATCGAATCTTTCTTTCACAGGAACAATTCATAGAGCAGAGCTGCAGCTACGAACTGCACTTGGCTTCTTAGCACGGACACTTTGACAGCATCCAAACGCCAATCTGATTTGCCGTATTCAAGGAAGATTCCTTGCACAAGTTCTCAAACGTATTAACATGTGCTCAAATCATCCTGTTTCATGAGTTTTGGAGACCACATAAAAAGCAACTGCATCGCATGCACAGCCAGGGCACTTGCTCGTCAATTGCATCTTGGAGCAAAAAACATTGGAAAGAAGAAATCGCTTTTGCCCCAAGCTGGTGTGATTCTATTTTGAAAGAAAATCTCACTGTGAGATTTATTGGCATTGACTGTGGTACTCCCTCCCTGATGTCAACTTGTCAACTTGTCGTTGCATGTGAAATTCACTTCAAGCTCTCGTTCGAAGCAAACAAACGTCACATCAGGCAACTCGTTTGAGAGCTGACCATCTCACACAGACACCATGGGGAGACCGTCGTTTTGGCTGTGGTTTGGTCATTTCTACTTGAGCGACGCTCATCTTGGACATCCTGCGGATCTGGCCTGCACATTCGAGGTGGATCTCTGTGGCTGGTCCTCAACGTCCTCCGCAACGGATGTTTGGCTTCGACAAAATGGCGCATCATCAAAAGGGCCTGACAGCGCTAACCAAGGGGAGTACTACCTGTATGCAGTGCCTTCACTTGATGGCGAGGCCTGGTGGATTTGAATGAAGCCTCCTTTGTCTGTCTAATCAGATGGTCTTGGAATTTGGGATAGTAGTGTTTTCATCTCTCAAAGATATTTCCACTGACCCAGTTCGCTTTGGGGTCATTCTGTAGAAGAGGACACATTTGCCCGTTACTCATAGGGAACGGTCAGTTAATCAGTGCAAACCTGCAGAAATCCATGGAAATAATCTCAGCACCTGCTATGACAAATACAATGGGGCTTGCATTTTGTAGAAAAAGTTGAAGGTGGTCAAAGCATTAGATGTGATGCCAAGGTCTAAATTGAGGCAGTCATTTTCTAGAAGATTCAGATTTAACAAGATTTAGAGTACGCCGTGAAATTTTGCTTAATCTATTCAGAGTTTCCTGAATGGTTATGCGTTTTCTAGAGAAAACAGTTGTGTTGCTGCACGCTCTTTTCAGCGCAAGGCTGCTTTATAGGAAAGCAAACTGGAAAAAGTAGAAGCCCGATCAAAAGGAATGTGCTTGGCACTGGCTTGTCATTTTCAAGGCCCCAGACTTGTCACACGTTTTTCTTCTAAAGAAGGAGGGTAAGACGTTTTCTCCCTCGAAACGCAAATCAAAAAGCAATGGGGGGTCATTTTCTGCACATTTAATTTGAATGTTGAATTTGTATCCATCTGGCAATTTGGTTGATGTTGGTCTCAGTGCGCATACCCTGAAGTACCATTCTATCTCCAGCCCATCTTTCTATTCCGCATTGGAGTGGCAGTTCAAATTTGGATACTACATGTTTGGCAGCTCTGGAACCCTTGCTCTTCAAGGGTGGTTGCAGGGCAGTTGGGCAACCTTATGGCAGGAGGATGGCAATCAAACAGATGCTTGGCACACTGCAGATGTAGAGATACCCGCCGCCGTCTCTTCATTGCAATTCCGGACGCTTTCTTCATCTATGGAGATTGCCATTGATGCTTTTGAGCAATTTGGCTTTTACTTGCAGCAGTTATCCGTTTTCAACCCAGGCCCTCTGGAAACCAAAATCTGTACTAGAGGCTGCCAAAGTATGACATGCCCTTCTACTTGAAACCGTTCATCGGAACCTTTCGCAGAATTGCTCTCACCCCAACTTGGGGCCCTTAAGTGATTTGCAGAAAGTCTTGTGCGGTCTCGTGAACCAACGCAATTCCACATCATTCAAGAACACGCTGATTCTGAAGTCATCGACAACCGAGGTCGAGCGAAAGCTTCATTGTCCTTTCCGGACCATGCACTGCATCGGGTGGTTGCACGCAGAGCCCAAATTATCCGGCTGAGTACGGCAATTCTGAGTCCTGTGAGATTGTGGCTCCTGCGAAGCCCCTTTATTTCACTGATTTCGCGACGGAGGGCGGCTATGACTTGCTGAAGATCAATGGTGAGGTTTACTCTGGCTCCTCACATCCACCACAGGGGGTTATTACTTCGGACATTGTCCAGTGGATGTCCGATGGTATTGTTTCCTCAAATGGGTGGCAGATATGCATTGTTTCTGGATTGAAGCTTGCTCGATGTTGCTTGTGTCAGTTACAGGGTTGGTATGTAAAAGTCATTCTCTGATTTCATGTATTTAAATTTTGCAATCATTATTGGAAATGTGTGGAAAATGGTGCCATAACCTTCTTGATGCTGGACGCTTGGCGGGGTGCTCATGCTGCGCATGTTATAGTTAGTTTCGGATGGTTCAAATTGGGATGGTTTGTTTTCTACCCAGAAGAATCGTAATTTTGCAAGAGTAGGCGGGTAGACATACCTCTTTAGCTAAGGTAAGGAAGGGCCTATCACAGTAGATACACGGTCTGTATAGATGAAGGAAAGATGAAAAGAAGTAGATGATATCAAGCACTTAATGGTTCTCACCTTTCAAATATTGAATGATTGTTGTTAACACATCGATGAAACAAACTGACTAAAAATAACTACGATGAACACTGTTGTTACGATTGATTTCCGAAAAGACTTAAAAGACAATGTGCAAAACATTACATTTTATCGTGAATTAAACATCTATATATATATATATACAATTATTTATATATATATATTTAAACAAATCGCAGATATCGCAGTTTTAAAGAATGCACCGTAGTGAAAATGAAGCTGCACTTTTCCCAAGACCACTGTTTGATGTCAATTCTTCCCCCTTCTTGAATTGAAAAAAAATCAGTTGGACTCCCGCTTGTTCAGTGTCAAAGGGGGGGGTGCACCACGGCAACAACCTTTACACAACTCCCCTTGGGCTTGTGCAGAACAACCCCCCACCCCTGCTTGACTATCGGGGTGGTTTGGAAAGATGCCGACCTAGATTGCGAATTGCAAATGCGAGTTCCCTACAAAATTGAGTATAGAGGTTCTTTCGCTCCAACATGTTCGTTCACGGACGTGTCAGTCTGGTAGTTCCAAACAAAACAAGGAATGACTTCGTTGTCCTTTCCGGACCATGCACTGCATCGGGTGGTTGCACGCAGAGCCCAAATTATCCGGCTGAGTACGGCAATTCTGAGTCCTGTGAGATTGTGGCTCCTGCGAAGCCCCTTTATTTCACTGATTTCGCGACGGAGGGCGGCTATGACTTGCTGAAGATCAATGGTGAGGTTTACTCTGGCTCCTCACATCCACCACAGGGGGTTATTACTTCGGACATTGTCCAGTGGATGTCCGATGGTATTGTTTCCTCAAATGGGTGGCAGATATGCACTGTTTCTGGATTGAAGCTTGGCTGCATCATGACAGAGATTAGGTGGCTTCTGGTTTCCCACTGAAGAAGATGATCCAGATTGAGTGGCCACGATCATTTTTTGTCATTCCCCACCTGCCAGGTGAGGGTTGTTAGATTTTATGTCAGTTGCCTCCTCGTCCTCCTTCTCCTCCTCCTTCTCCTCCTCCTCCGCCTCCTCCTGCCTCGTCCTCCTCTCCTCCTCCTCGTCCTCCTCGTCGTCCTCGTCGTCCTCGTCGTCCTCGTCGTCCTCGTCGTCCTCGTCGTCCTTGCTCAACTGCGACCCGCGATCCACAGTGTTCCCTGCCGGACCTCAACCACGACCATCCACGCCCAATGTTCCCTGCCGGACCTCAACCACGACCATCCTCGCCCAGTGTTCCCTGCCGGACCTCAACCACGACCATCCACGCCCAGTGTTCCCTGCCGGACCTCAACCGCGAGTATCCCCGCCCAGTGTTCCCTGCCGGACCTCAACCACGACCATCCACGCCCAGTGTTCCCTGCCGGACCTCAACCGCGAGGATCCATGCCAAGTGTTCCCTGCCGGACCTCATGTAGGAAGATATGGGACAAAGAATGTGCAGAAGAAAGTTAGAAAGAATGTCAGAAAGAATGTCAGAAGATATGCCAGAAGACATGCCAGATAGAATGCCAAATAGAATGCCAGATAGAATGCCAGAAGATATGTCAGAATATATGCCAGAAGATATGCCAGATAGAATGCCAGATAATATGCCAGAAGATATGCCAGATAGAATGCCAGAAGATTTGCCAGATAGAATGCCAGAAAATATGCCAGAAGATCTGCCAGATAGATATGCCAGAAGATATGCCAGAAGATATGCCAGAAGATATGTCAGAAGATATGTCAGAATATATGCCAGAAGATATGTCAGATAGAATGCCAGAAGATATGCCAGGTAGAATGCCAGAAGATATGCCAGATTGAATGCCAGAAGATATGTCAGATAGAATGCCAGAAGATATGCCAGATAGAATGCCAGAAGATTTGCCAGATAGAATGCCAGAAGATATGCCAGAAGATATGCCAGATCATATGCCAGAAGATATGCCAGATAGAATGCCAAATAGAATGTCAGAAGATATGTCAGATAGAATGCCAGAAGATTTGCCAGTAAGAAAATGTATAAATGTCATGGTGGGGATCACACGAAGTAAAGTAATTTATTTTTGGTGTTGTTTTGCTTTGGCGCGGAGATCCGCTTTTGGAGCAGCAATTTCTCTTGTCAGGGCGCGTACTTTTTTTCCTGTCTTGCAACTCAATATTATTCAATATTTGCAGGTCGCATTGCCATGGCTGCATCGAGGTTCCTTGGTGCTGTGCCTGTGCGGGTAGTTCTGTGGTGTTTCGCAACAGGCGTTGTAAATCCCATTGGAGCGGCTGCGTCAAGGTTGCATTGTCTTTGTGATGTTTCTTCTTTTTGGCGCTGAGTTTCCATATTTATAATTGGGCATTCCGATTGCTCCGTGTTTTTACAAAGCGCTCCCCTCGAAATTGTGTTGTCTCTGTAGTGCCGTGTCCATTTTTGGGAGCGCTACGTTGCGCGACACATGGCGCAATACCTTGGACTCTTTGGTCTCTGTGGCAGGTGGTGAATTTCTATGTGTTGCAGGCACGTTGCAAAAACGTTGCGTTGTCAAGTGGATAGAACGTAAAAAAAATGTATTCAACATGGCAGATGCACCTCTTGGACGATGCTTGAGTTTTTCAACAATTGTGATTTGCCGGAAGAGCCTTATTGGTTGAGGTGTTCCACATGATAATTTCCTGCATTTGGCCGGCACATCAGACGCTTCATTTTTTGCCGGGCAAGCAGAATGCTTTCAAAGCCTGACTTCCAAAGTGCCCAAATGCTAACAAGACTACGTCTTTGAAAAAGTGGCTGTTCGCGACCTAAACTGTATTTCTAGCTCTTCTCAACTTTTGTCAGCTCCTTTAACGTCGGTGCCAAGGAAGTTTCTCTCCCAACCAGGGCATATGTCACAAAATGTTTGCCAAGATAAGATGTGAGAAGTAGAAATTCATAGAAATTCTGTCACCCACTCGTAAGATGTCATGCTTGGAATTTCTGCACTACGTATCGCCATTTTAGGCTGAGGCTTAGGTCGACGCTCAAGGGGAAGACTCCCCGCACACTAGTGGGTCTTAGTCTAAAAACGCCATGGATCATACTTCAGGGTTTTGGTGACAGTCCACTGATGTTTTATGGTGCCAACCGGTGAGTCTAAGAGAGATCTTGCAACGGGGCCCCATTCTACCAGCAGACATGCAGATGTCTTCTGAGACAATCCTTACAAACAACATCAGTGCAAAACAGGCACTGCTCCATATTCTTTCCATATTCGATACCGTATTTGTTTTGGATGAGTTTTGCAGCATTCCTGTCACGACTCGGTCCTTTTGCCACCGTTTATGTGAAGAGATAGTTCAGGAACTGACGCACAGACGTTTTCAGAAGTCTTTGTACGGTGGCGATTGAATTTCTAATTGGCTGGTTTTTTCCTCTGCGGTATAAATCTCACAGAACTGCTCCTTTCTTGGAAAGTTTGTTGGCGGTTATGATGGCTAGCCGTTCTTTACTGTGGGTCCGGGGCCGTTTCTGGTCTGACCATGGCCGGGGGATTTTGCGACTTTTTTCTCCGGATCAACAACGTGCACTTTGTTGCTTAGGGGAACTTCGTGAGAGAAGACTTTGTTAAGCGGATCTTGTTTGGAAACAAATGCATTTTTTCCATACCGGGACTGTTTCTTTTGGATTGTAGAAACTTGTGTAAAGGTAGCTTAGAGATAGGACAAATGGCTTTGGACAATGTTGACAAGGCGCAAGGTACCGTTGCTTAGCCACCTTCGTTCTACTAGCAAAAAGTTGGCTCGGGCAGACCAGTTGTGATTTGATAACGTATGTCGCGAGGGCAAGTTTCCTTGGACAATGCGCACTTTGTTGCGCCTATGATCTTTTTCCGGAGGTGTCAAGGCCGTGCTGTCATTTTCTACCTTGTTGTGCCCATATGTGTTCTCCCCGACCCCCATTCTGACCCCGCAATTTGAAGGGGTGTTACAGTTACAGGATGTTACAGGCAAGTGTAAAGGGCTGCGTTGTCATTTAGTAGGCATTGTTCGCACACAAGGACCACCTTTGTCATTGTTTCTGGACCATGCACGTCCACAGATTACTGCGTCCAGAGCGCCGTCGATCCGGACACTCACCCTTGTGAGATCATTACTCCCCCAATGCCCCTCTACTTCCTTGACTTTGATACAGATTGGACTGATTACTTGGTGGTGAACGGTCAAATGTATACGGGCAACCAGGCGCCGCCACAGGGCATCACCACAGAGATGATCGGCTGGACCCCGAGCGCAAGTGCCTACGGCTGGCCTGGTTATGGATGGCATGCTTGCACCATGTCTGGATTGAAGCCCGGCGATTTTAATTTCAATTGTAGCTTGCCAGTGCAACAGCACTTGTTATAAAGAAAGTTTAGCGATGAGAAATGTCCAAGTTCCGGACAAACACAATGTGCGCCTCAGCTCACCAACTCAACCCCCACCGCCGACCACCCAGTAAGTCAAAGAGAACTGTCGCACCATGATATAATGTTACTTGTCTGCTAGTTCGAATAGCTGGTTGGGTTGGTTCATGAGACAAGTAAGAGCCAGCAAGTGCGCGAAACACCCGTGCTTTCGCATTTTTTGTTACCCAGGGCTGCTCAAACTGCTTAAGCAATGAGTTTTGGGGTGCATAAGGTGAGGGTCCCTGAATATTTTGATATGGTAGGGTTCCGATTTCCTATTTATTTTCAGGATATAGTTGGGATTCATCAAATTCTTTTACTGTGCATTCTTTTGC
Source organism: Cladocopium goreaui (assembly GCA_947184155.2). NCBI lineage: Eukaryota > Dinophyceae > Suessiales > Symbiodiniaceae > Cladocopium > Cladocopium goreaui. The sequence continues at coordinate 71,770 of CAMXCT020000320.1, forward strand.
AGTGAGCTGCACAAACTGAAGATACAAGTCGGCCCTTGGAGCCTTGAAACAGTTATTCACGGAATCTTTCAGTGGGCAAGTCTGCTTCTCAACCATTTACTCACTGATTTTTGGGTCATTCAACAAAATTTTGATGTTAGTAAGCAGCTATTCCCGTAATTTCCCAAAGGTATACAAACTATTTTTCCCTTACACTTGCTGATTTGGTTTCCATGCCACCTGCAAGCTGTGACCAAATGGCCCTCCCTGATAGACAATAGGATATGTTCTTCTCCAATCCACAGACACTTCAAGCTGTCGATATTGCACAACTTGCCAGACGCTTCGCCCAAAAAACCGAGGCCTCTGGAGAAAGCCGTTTCTTGCACGTTTGATGCTGATAGCTGTGGGTGGAACTTTGGTCCTTCAATGTGGCATTCCAATGGTTTCGTCCACAGTGACCAACACTCTTGGATGCGAACAGACTTGCATTTACCATTGGCTCAAGTTCAACAACTGAATTTTGCATACCGTTTGGTTCCACTCTACACCAGCTTTAAATTTATCCTCCAGTGTTTGACGTCCGTGTTTTCAATGGATGCAATACAGTCAATGGCTTGGAAAGCAATATGGAGTGGTGGGAGTAGTGGTCCAGAGGACGGGTGGCGCCAAGGCAAAGCTTTCGTCCCACGAAGCGTGGTTGCTTTGAAGTTTGAGATGTTTGGGGCTGAAGTTTCAATTGACAGCATTTTCCTGGTACAGCCTGTCTCCGTTCCATATGCCCATGTGGTTGTAGGAGGGGATCATGCCTGTATCTTACATGTGTCCGTTCAACAAATCCGTTGCTGGGGGAACAATCAATATGGCCAACTTGGCCAGGGTCATGGAAACAACATCGGCAGTGGTCCAAATCAGATGGGTGACAATTTGCCTGCCGTCAATCTCGGGACTGGCCGGAGTGCCAAGCATGTCGCAGCTGGAATGTATCATACATGCGCATTGCTCGATGATGATTTCATCAAGTGTTGGGGGCGCAATGCTGACGGCCAACTTGGCCAGGGTCATGGGAACGACATCGGCAGGAATCCAAATGAGATGGGGGACAATTTGTCCACTGTTATTCTTGGGACCGGGCGGATCGCCAAGCATCTTGCAGTTGATTCTTGCGGGTATCATACATGTGCATTGCTTGATGATGATTCCATCAAGTGCTGGGGGCGCAATGGTCAGGGCCAACTTGGCCAGGGTCATTGGAGCAACATCGGCAGTGGTCCAAATCAGATGGGTGACAATTTACCATCCGTCAATCTGGGGACCGGCCGGAGTGTCAAGCTTGTAGAACCTGGAGCTTTCTTTACATGCGCATTGCTTGATGATGATTCCAGCAAGTGCTGGGGGTACAATATTTACGGCCAACTTGGCCAGGGTCATTGGAGCAACATCGGCACTGGTCCAAATCAGATGGGTGACAATTTGCCTGCCGTCAATCTCGGGACTGGCCGGAGTGCCAAGCATCTCGCTTGTGGAGCGCATTATACATGCGTATTGCTCGATGATGATTCCACCAAGTGCTGGGGGAACAATTATTTTGGCCAACTTGGCCACGGTCATCAAAACACCATCGGCTGGGATGCAAGTCACATGGGTGACAATTTGCTCTCTGTCAATCTGGGGACCGGCCGGAGTGCCAAGCACATCGCGACTGGCCATTCGCATACATGCGCGGTCCTCGATGATGATTCCATGAAATGCTGGGGATATGGTTTTGAAGGCAATCTTGGCCAGGGCCAGCCAGATGACATCGGCACTGCCCCGAATCAGATGGGTGACAACTTGCCGCCTATTGATTTGGGGACCGGCTTGCGTGCCAAGCATTCTTCACCTGGATGGGCTACTACTTGCGCATTGCTTGATGATGATTCCACAAAATGCTGGGGATATGGTGGCTCTGGCAACCTTGGCCAGGGCAATGCTTATAATATGGGGGATAGTGTGAACAGCATGGGAGACAATCTTCCTGCAATTGATTTTGGTGCTGTCGGGCTGGGCATCCGAACTGACATCCGAATTGTCGATGGTACCAAGATGCACGGCCGCATTCAAGTCCAATACCAGAATTCTTGGCGTGATATTTGTGATGACAGCTGGAGCAACAACAATGCGCAAGTTGCGTGCCGCCAGCTTGGTTTGGCAGGTGGCGTTTCGAGCTTTCAGTGGCACGGAAGCGGAGATTTTGGAATGGATGAAGTTGTTTGTGGAGGCACTGAGGTTGATTTGGGCCAGTGTTCCTTTAGAGGCTGGGGCATCCATGACTGCACGGCTCAGGAGGCAGCTGGTGTGGAATGTAATGTTGATGCTTGGAGCAGAATATCGGATCCCAATATTTCCGCTCGAAAAGGACACTCCGCAATCTGGGATTCTATTGAGGGGTCTATGTTGGTGTTTGCTGGACATGCTGCGGGTTTTTTCCAGTATTACAGTGATCTGTGGCGATACACACGAGATGGTCTGTGGGAAAGACTTCAGACTGGACCTTCACCCAGAGGTGGCCACACGGCAATCTGGGACCTTGCTTCCCGCACGATGTTGGTGTTTGGTGGAAGCTTCTACACAACTTATTATGATGAGTTATGGCTCTACAGCGACAAGAGCAACGCATGGACTCTTTCTTCTCCCTCTACCAAACCCAGTGCAAGAGCTTACCACTCTGCAGTGTGGGACTCTGCTGGTCAGATGATGTTGGTGTTTGCGGGTGAGAGTGGTGCCACCCTCCAGGATTTCTGGCAGTACCATCTTGTGTCGAATCACTGGAAGGAATTTTCACCATCCTCCAATAAGCCCTCAGCCAGGAGCAGACACACTGCAGTCTGGATGGATGGTTTAGGGGGCATGCTCATGTTTCCAATTCCTGGACTTTGCTGTCCTCAGATCCACCATCCAGTCGTGCTGGCCATGCGGCAATCTGGGAGCCTCTGACTTTATCCATGCTGACCTTTGGTGGCGTTCAACTGGATGAATCTCTCAACTATTCAGCAGAACTCTGGAACTACAGTCTTTTGACCAACAGCTGGAGCCCCTTGGCACCTGTTGGACCATATCCAAGTCCTGGTCCTCGAGAAGATCACACTGCAGTGTGGGATCCAAGCTCGGGGTTTCTATTTTTGCTTGGTGGTTTTGATGGATCCTACAAATCTGATTTCTGGAGATACAAAAGCATGGACTTCGAGCAGGTACCCGTCAAGGAGTGCGCCCTTGGGCAGGAGTGTACTTTGCAGTTCAAAGATGAAAGCTTTGAAGAGGGCGAAAGACTTCAAGTTGTGGATGTTTTGAATGGTTTGAACTCACACATCTTCATGACATCAGATGGCTACAACTTCTCATTGTCTCTCGAAAATGCCACAGAGGGTCCTGAAGAAAGCGATGGAGTTGACGACGGCCCTTTTTTGCTTGCTGAGCCTGGCTTGTACCAGATTCGTCATTGCTTTGGGGATTCCACATGTGATGGCCAGTGGTTCGCACTCGGATTGCTGCTTGTGGTCGGACCCTTCTCAGGCCAGTCGTTTGTTTGTGACATGGGATCACGTTGTGCGATTACAGGCTTGCAAGGCTCCCGACTCTCAATGACTGACCAGCTGCTTGCATTGAAGGAATGTGGAACATCAATCCATACTTCGACCTTTGAACCAAGGCCAATCAATGCTTCGCAGGCGCAAACAGACTTATTGTTTGATTTTGGCAATGTGGAGCTGGAAGGCTTGGCGCCGGAACAGGTGCAGCTTTGCTGGTGCCCTGAGGGCTGTAGCGACCTGCAAGAGTTTCGGGCTTTGGCAATGCTCTTGTATGTGGTTTGCCCTCCAGGACAGCGGGGCATGAAGCAGTAGACAAACACCAAGAGTATCAGAATGAAGGAGAAAAATGTCATGAAATTTCCATACACACCGGATGACTTCATTCAAGTGTGCTGAATCATGATAGCAGTTGTTGCCTCAGACTGTTACGTTTGCTAGGCGCATGGCCCCTCATTTTGTTCCATAAGGTCTTTGGTCCACTGAGTGTTCGATGTCCACTTCTGGTATTTTGATGTATATATAATATATATGCTGTGGTGTGTAGAAGGACATTGTAGGTTTCTGTTGTTGATTGTAGGTGGTTATGGCAAGTTGCAGTAGTTTTTGTAAATCGTGTTGAGTTGTGTCATGTTGGCTATGGCTCTTTCGCCTATGTTCACTCCCTTGATCAAGGAACCACAAACATAGATCATCTTCACCCTTCTTAGTTCTTCTTTGGTTTCAACATCATGTGATGATATGGGTCTCATTTGCTGGTTCTTGGGCGGGCGATCGAACATGTCAGGGTGCTAGAAGCAAGCATGTTTCTCTTGAAGCATGGGGACAATACTTCTTGACAACAGCAAATCAGTAGAAACCTAGAGTAATGCGCTTTGCCGAGGTTCACGTTTCAATGGGCGCCAGGTAATGTGCCAAACAACGCACGTTTGGATATGCGTTTGACAAATCTTGTAGATGCTAGCTAGCTTCTCCAAATTAGTTGCATGTAGTGTCCACTCAAAGATTGTGGTGTTTGTCCTTGTCATGCTGGAGACCACGCAGATAAGGAAAAAATCACGGCAGCCATGTGTCCACTGAATGTCTTGTATTCTTGATACTTCTGATCCCCTTTCTCTGGATGCCTGTTGTGATTTGTGCCCTGCTTGTGCACGCTGTTTCGTCACCTTGCTACTCTCGTAGTGATTCCTTCTCTGTCGAACCTCATTCATGCCAATGCCGCGGAATAGGTTACTGGTGGTGTTAAAGGAATTGCAACCTTCGCCAATTGCTGAAATGTATATACAAGATCAGAGTTGTTCTTTCGAGTTCTTTCATGTCCCTACCTTTGCATTTCAAGACTTGTAATGGCATTCTTAGCCTTGGTAGTTTGAATCGGGTTCCATGATAGCAATATGAAACCATATTGTTTCCTCGTTCGGGTAGGGAACGACAAGAAATGCAATCAGTGCATGTCAGTGTTGACAATTTGTGCGCCTTGGCCACCTCCAGGATGGTATGAACTGCGCAGCATGACCTCCAAATGCCACAAATGTCCTCCTGGAAGCTACTGCCCTGGTGGCAGAGCGATGGATTTGCATGAATCAGTGCTCCATGAGTGTCCACAAGGAAGCACTTCCCCGAGCGGTTCTGCTTCCATAGAAGCTTGTCAATGCAGGCGTGGCTATTTCTGGGACTTGCAGATTGGTGCGTGTTCATTGTGCCCTCCATGGCATTTTAAGAACCACACCGGTCCTGATCTGTGCACGAGTTGTCCACAGCCAAGGGTTTCGAAAGAAGGTGCCATTGGATTGCCGGAGTGCTATTGCCCTGCTGGCACAATCGGCACGGATTTCAGTGGTAGTTTCAACTGTGCAGACCTTTCCGTGTTAGGAGATGCTGTCAGCACTGATGCTTTTGCGCTGACTGAAGCATTGATGTACAGCTTCATTGGTTCGGTGGCATCATTCAGTGGTCCATTGGAGATGGTCCGTCTAGAGCTTGTTGACTACCTGGGTCTCAGTCGCAGGGCATCCTTGCTGCTGACAGACAATGTGGATGAAATCAGCTACAAAATCATGACATCTGAAGAAGAAGAGGCGGCAACCCTCCATGCTAAGATGGACCCGCCTGTTTTTGCTGCCTTCCGATTTGCGAGTGCAACTGCAACATTGACAAGTGACATGCATGTGACCAGGAGTCCTATTGCCTCCTACATCCTCCGTTGTCCAGATGGCTCGGGATTCGTGAGTAGCAGTTTGATTCGAAACCAGTCAGATTGCAAGTGCCTTCACGGAATGGAGCCAATCAGTGAATCAGGTTTTGGAAGCAGTTGCACCAAATGCCCTCGGGGTAAGCACAAGTCGACTGTGGGGGATGTAATGTGTTCGTCATGCGGCGGGCTGACAACATTGCTGGAAGGAGCCATCTCTGCGGCAGCTTGCACTTGCCCAGCTGGATTCATCAATGAAGCCCTTGATGACCCCACCAACTGCCAGCCTTGCGGAAAAGGTTTTTACTGTAGTGGTGGAAAGCACAAACAAGCCTGTGGGCAATCTTTCACAACTGTGACAGCGTCTGCAAGAGAGGCGGCAGAGTGCGTTTGTGCCCCAGGTTTTTTTCGGGTTGACTCCGTGTGTGAACCTTGCCCACAGGGCACATTCAAAGAAGACATTGGTGATGCGGCTTGCCAGCCATGCCCTGCGGGAAGATGGAGCAATGAATCTGCTGCAGCGCATCAAGATGCCTGCAATTTCTGCAGTGAAGGTTCTACAACTTCTGCAGAAGGAGCTCGAGATTTGAGTTTTTGCGTCAGGCCACAGTCAGGACAGCTTGTGCAGTGTACATCCGGCACCATATGCAGTGTGGAGATCGTGGGCTTCCAGCTACAAGACGGTCACCGTCTTGCCTTGACACAGTCAAGTTGTGACACTGGCATAGTGGCTCCATCCAGTGTTGTTGCCCAAGGCATTTCCAAGCCAGCAACGCAAAATGGTAGGAGATATGTTTGGGGCAATAACCCCAGTGACTTCAGCCCAGAAGGGGGCCTGTACAACTTGTGTTGGTGTGCCAGCATGCGAGGTCTTCTTTGCGGAAGTCTCCAAGAAAATTTCATTTTGTCAGCAGGCCAGCTAGAAGTCACTGGGCCTTTGGCCAATCACCAATTCGACTGCGTTCGGGGTCAGGACTGTTCTCACCTTACCGCCTTTCAGGGACATTTGCTGTCACTACAGAACCAAGTCGCAGTGCGCAATGCATGTGGTGGTCCTGAACCTCTTTCCGTGGCATTGGCAAATCCGAATGGGACCGGTAGTCTTTCTACTTCAGGTGGCAAGTTTTCCCTGTCTTTTGGGGAAGTCTTGTTGGATGCAGATGAATCCTATTCAATATGTTGGTGCAGCCAATCATGCAACACCGCCTCAGATTTTACAGTTCTGGCTGGCCATTTGCAAGTCTTGGGCCCTTATGCGAACCAACGGGCAGACTGCTTCCTGGGCCAGAAATGCCGCTTGGAACAGATCAGAGGGGTTGGCTTGATGACAGGCGATCAGATTATGCTTCGTACTGATTGTGAGACTGGACGGATGCTGACAGGCAGCCCCGGCGATGGAATCGCTTCACGCAATGAACCTTGGAATCCAAGAAGCAAATTTTGCTCCGCAGACCCCCGATTCAATATGCAGAATTGCTCCAGTGTTGGGAGCAACCCTGAAATAGATCCGGAGTCAACAATCATCGAAGCTTTGTTGTTTTCACTTAGTCTTAGTGCGAACTTTGTAGACATGATAGTATTTAGTATATGATAGTTTGGTTTGGGTGTGTATATAGATTTCCCCGGGTCGAATCAGGAAGCTGGAGATTTCGAATTTGGTGGTCACATTTTGACCTCCACAGCTGGCATTTTCAGTATGTGCTTCTGCAGACCAGGAAGATGTGACAATTATTTGGATTTCAGAGCTTCCCTCGGCTTCTTCACTGCACGTGGGCCCTTCCAAGTCAAAACTGTTTGCCACCAGGGGCAACCATGTGATTGGGAGTTGCTCGGTATAGGTTTGACTGTGGGAGATCGCTTGGTGTTCAGAGACCATAGCTGTAGCTCTTGGAGCAATGAAGCTGAGCCTTTCCAGGTTTTCATGGAGCTGGAAGAGCCTGTGAAAGTGAAGGATGATGGCAATGGACTTCAAGTAGATTTGGGGGTCCTACCTTTCACAGCAAAACCTGGGCCAGGAGCATATCAGATTTGCTGGTGTCCTTCGGATTTGCCTTGCACTTCAGCCGCGGAATTTCGTGCTTCTGCTGGAGACTTGCATATTGGTTGCCGACCAGGACTTGATCTTTTCTGTTTCTTGTGGAGGGTGTTCTTTTCAAACTTAGAGTCCGTCAAACTGTGTGTCCGGTAGGTTGTTGAGACAGAGGACTTGAAGATTTGGAAACAAACCTATTGACCAAGCCATCAGTTTCTTTGCAAAGTTGCCTTCTTGCTCGGCCATGGTACAGCTTGACAATATGGGAGCAGAGTCTATGGGGACATCAAACTTGTAGGAATCAAAGCATGCATGGGGACCTATGGAACAAAGGTGTGTGCGCGCGCGGGCGCGGGCGCGTGTGCGTGTGTGTGTGAGAGAGAGAGAGAGATTTTGGTTGATTGCGTGAGTGAGCAAGTGAGTGAATAAGCGGTTGAAAGATGTTTTAGAGCAAGCGTGCCTGCCCCTTGGTCAGGGAACGATGGCATTTTAAATGTTTGGAGGATGGTGCAGAACTCCTTTATGTTGTTTGACTGCAAGTGATGCGTGCGGTGGAAGAAATAAGCTTGAAATTTCCTACGTTTTACAGAAAATTACGGGGTAGGTGATTCAAATAAGCCTTGATCAATCTCGATCAATGAACCGCGAAAACCTAGACCGCACTAATGCAGCTATGATAGTTGTGCAATGCTGGGTCGCAAACTACTTATTTTGCAGTTCACGGTCCGTGAGAGTAAGCAAAACTGCAGCGCAAGCATTCCACTGTCACTACGACATTAAGGGTTTTGAACTGAATCTATCAAGCAAAATGATAGTTGTGTGAGTTGAGTACCGGGCTGGTTCTGGGACAGGGCAAACCAATTATTTAGTGACAGAGTGGGCAAGCAAAAATAATTGGTGAATTTCTGTCATATTGGGGCCATGTTGGAAAAAATGTTGAGCCTGTCTTCGGCCAAGAACGGCATGTTCTTTTTGGGCTTGATTTCAAGACTTAAAAGAACACGCCGTTTTTGGATGTTTTTGGGCCATGTCGGGGCCATGTTGGGCCTATGCTGGGCCTATGTTGGGCGCAAGAACAGCGTGTGCATTTAGGCCTTGGCACTACGGCCCAAATGCACACACAGTTTTTAGATCCCTGTTTCAATTTCCATACAGAATGGGTGGCCTTAAGGCCACCACAAAATTGGTTTTTATAGGTCATTTTGTAGTGAGGCCACCGTGTAAAAAGGTCCAGGGCCCACTTCAACTTTGGCAGACCATTGCATTTTGTAGAGAAAATACCGGGGCCATCCAGGGCCCATGGATGAAGATAGAAATTAATTTCAAAAAGGAATTTCCAAGGCTAGGCACTTTGTAGTGAAATTACCGGGTCCCACAGAGGATTCTTTTAAATTGGAACCCCTGCATTTTGTAGTGAATCCATTGGGTTTCTGGAAAACATGTAACATGTTTGTGATGTTGCTAAAGTATTCCACGCGTAATTCAATTTTTGAAATATCGACAGGCCCGGCCCAAGTATCGCCTGATTTGCCTGGTTTTTGTTTCTCTCTCTAACTGTCTCTCTTCTCTCTCTCTCTCTCTCTCTCTCCTCGCTCTTTTGTGTGTGGCGAGTATATTATGTGTTATACAGCATATGTTTGATTTTTGTGCTGTATAGCCACCCCCCATCACACCCCTACATATTTACTCAAATATTCTTTATATAATTAACTTTTTGAAATATTGATAAATCCAAATATCGCCTGATTCGCCTGATTATTTGTTCTCTATGTTTCTTTCTTTTTGCGTCTCATTTTTTTGTGTGTGTGTGACGAGTATATATTTTAAACGCATATATTTTATTTTTTTATTGTATAGCCACCCACCACTACGCCCGTACAAAATGACAGGTCTTCTGCCAGAACGTCTACAATATGGACTGGTGTGTTGTTGTTTACCTTCTTTAAGAAAGATCGCAACAATTTTTAGTGAAACTATTCTCTCCCATGTCATGCCCCTACAAAATGACAAGTCCCTTTCGAAACCCTACAAAATGGGTTGCTGTTCTTGTTTTCTTGCTTCACATGCTTCAAGAGGTCTGGCTCCAGACTGCGCAGGATATACTTGCGAGCATTTACACTTTTTCTGTTCCCCCATCTTACCTACAAAGTGAGAGGTCCCCGTCAAAATAGCTATGATATAGTTTGGCGCTTTGTTATTTCCTGTGCATATAGTCATATAGCTGAAGACACCCCAAGAGAAGTACCACAAATAAAATTTGAGTCAAAGGTCATACTTAGCATTTGTGTGGTGTTTCCATTCCCACGTCCCCCATCATGCCATATCATGCCCCTACAAAATGACAGGTTTCCTTCCAAGCACCTACAAGATAGGTTGGCGTTGTGGTTATCTTTTCTTTTTCTCAAACATGCAACTTAAGACTTTAGACTGTTCAAAGCTGTTTGGGTTCTTGACACCCATCATGTGGTTCCTTCCAAAAAACACAGACACACACTAGACAAGAACTGGATCATTGTAGTGATCCGTCAGGAACTGAATCCTGTAACATGCAATAAGATTAGTTATAAATATATATATATATATATCGCAGGTACGTCGGGATGATCAGTCCGGATATCACAATCTCAAACCACCGTCTTCGTTGGGCAGTGGATGGAATGAGATTCACTGCCCCCCTGCAATAAATAGACGACGGCACCAGAAGTTTTATGTCTATTCAGACGTTACACACACACACACACACACACCCTGCCTCCGGCAGGGTGGTGCGCGTAAAAATGAGATGAAGATGAGGATGAACGGGGAATGAAAATGAGATGAGAATGAAGAGGAGATGAAAGTTACTTAACCAGGACGCGAAGAGGGGAACGCAAAAGAAGAGGGAAGGAGCAAACACACCCAAACACACCTAGCCCGGAGCGGGCAAACATGAAAAGGCAAGGGAAAAGAAAAAAGCGGAGGCCGACGATGGCCGACGGACACGGACCAAGACCAGCGGAGGGGGGGCAAGACGGAAGCGCCTGAACCAACTTGACACAGCGAAAACCTACAAAACCTCAGCACGCGACGGAACCGACCTACCTGGGGAGGGAAGAAAGCATGAAATAGGGGACCAATGGGGAACTAGTTGGTGAAAACACAGAAAAACAAAAACCAGGACTCAGTTCCTAGATACCTAAGAGTCGTGCGTTATGCCCCTTCGGGCCCGTGTTCAGGTCAGCCACGAGGGCATAAAACGGCTGTTCAAGTTCCATCGAATTAGGTGCACAATATGTTGGACCTCACCAGAGAACCAAAAAAGGAAAGAATCACCACACCTGAAGGTATGAACCTGCCTGGATGTTTGCACATGTCATGTTGTACTTCAGAAGCTGAAGCTGCAGTAAAAACGGAGTTTCTAACTGTTCCGAACAACTTCACACTGGCAGAGATGCATTCCGTAAGATTCACTGGGACAGCCGGGACGGCGGGACTTGTGAAAAGGTGCATAACCGCAAGGCCGACTGTTACAATTTACTTAGATGAATCCGCCCACACCGCTTTGGCGGTGAAGGCGTGCTTATTGGGGGGCAACAGCAACACTAAATGCTCAATGACATTTGTTAATATAGCAGTCGCTATATCAGCTTTAGCTGGGGGGGGGGCCAAAAACGGTTTCGCACCGAGACCAGAATACGGTGGTGTTTTCGACATTTTTCGAGGATTTTTGGGTGTCTGAGCGCAAGAGGGTATTGAAATGGAATTTTGGGTCATTTTGGTAGCTTTCCGGCAATGGAAAAACGGCCAAAAATGAAAAAAAACATTGTACATAGCAAGATTTTGCAGGGTTTTTGGATGCCAGAGCATTGAAAACACTGCAAAAACAAGTGTTTTGGACTGACGTTATAGCAAAAAAACGTGTAAATTACCGTATGCTTGACTGGAAACATTACAAAAACACTGTCAAAAGCAATGTTTTGGAAGGATTTACTGCCTTTATGGCAAAAAACGTGTAAATTACCGTCTGTTTGACTGGAAACATTGGAAAAACACTGTCAAAACAATGTTTTGGAAGGATTTCTTATATATATATATATGTTGGAGTTGGCTACCGGCATTGGAACATGGAAAAATTGAAGAAAACACTGTAAATAGCGGTATTTTCAACGGTTGGGGAGATAAGGGAATTGGAAGCATTGTCGAACATGATGTTTTCGACCGGTTTTATGGCGACAAAAGTGTAAAGTACCGTGCTTTGAAGGAAACCATTGCAAAAACATGGAAACCCATTCAAAGAACACGGGATTTGGGGGACTATCTAGGCGTCGTTGTCTAGCAATTTGAAATTCCGCAGCTTGGAGAGCCTCCAAGGGAGGGAAAAGTGAAAATTCCATAGCTTGGGAAGCTGTCACGGCGGGAAAAAGTGAAAATTCCCTAGCTTGGGAAGCCCCCACGGGGGGGAAAAGTGAAAATTCCCTAGCTTGGGAAGCCCCCACGGGGGGGAAAAGTGAAAATTCCCTAGCTTGGGGAGCCCCCACGGGGGGAAAAGTGAAAATTCCCTAGCTTGGGGAGCCCCCACGGGGGGGAAAAGTGAAAATTCCCTAGCTTGGGGAGCCCCCACGGGGGGGAAAAGTGAAAATTCCCCAGCTCGGGGAGCCCCCACGGGGGGGAAAAGTGAAAATTCCCTAGCTTGGGGAGCCCCCACGGGGGGGGAAAGTGAAAATTCTTAGCTTGGGGAGCCCCCACGGGGGAAAACCACCCTTAGCCCCTCTCACGGACCGAAATAAACCTGCGGTGTGGGCGGCCACCCCACGCGAAGCGGGGTGAATTACCAGATTAACATGTGTAAATTCGGAAGTCAGGACAGTCATCATTCACCCTGAAAAGGGTTGCCTCAATGGGCTCCATGGCACCATGTCGGAGCCACCATGGAAATCACACTAGACAAGAACTGGATCATTGTAGTGATCCGTCAGGAACTGAATCCTGTAACATGCAATAAGATTAGTTATAAATATATATATATATATATATATATCGCAGGTACGTCGGGATGATCAGTCCGGATATCACAATCTCAAACCACCGTCTTCGTTGGGCAGTGGATGGAATGAGATTCACTGCCCCCCTGCAATAAATAGACGACGGCACCAGAAGTTTTACGTCTATTCAGACGTTACACACACACAGAACAACATGATCACTTGCTAATTTGGTTCCTCATGGTTTTGAGTCTTGAGACCGGAAAAATTTAGCGAACCCTTCTGTGGTTTTACTCCCTTCAATCTGGGTTCTTGGTGCAGTTTGGGTTTACTACAAAATGGGTATCTTGAAATTGATCATGCAGATCGGTTTTGAATTTTTTGACTGTTCAGGTCCCATGAGAGCCCTTTTTTTGTATACAAATTGGATCCTAGATGATGGCTAAAACCATCTAAAAACAGCCTTTGAAAACAATCTTGATGAAAAAAAAGAGTCAAAACCCTGTTTCAACCTTTTTTCGGTACTCATTTTGTAGTGAAAAAGCCTATCTAGGGCCCGGATTTAGCAGAGAGAGTTTCCAGGCAACCCGTTTTGTAGACTCAGGCCTGGCATTCTGTAGAGAAAAAGACCGGGGCCACTACTAAATGGGTGGCTCCAACCCCACCTAGGTCATGGTGGGGCCATGTTGGGCCTACGTTGGGTTCATGTTGGTAGGAACCTGTGGGTTTTACCTTCATGTACATTCATGTAGTATTTCTGGTTGCTTTTAATTTGCTAACTCGGGCGGGCACAAAATAATTATGGACATGATTCCAGAACCAGGCTGCTTGAGGAACTCACAGGGATAGTTCATTTGCCATCGCAGCTCAACAGTTGCAAGCCCATAAATTGCGAACTATTCTGGCCGCACTCCAACCATGGAGAAACAGCAACCAAACTTTGGACCGCTTGTCACTGTCACTGTCAGTGAACAAGAATAAGGGAACGTTTCAAATTGTCACTTGCTGCCATTGGGGGGGCCATGCAGGAATCCCAACCAGAGTTGCAAAGTGTTACTTTACTGCGCTCGTCTGCCATGCGTTTCCCGGCGCAGGATTCTACTACGCTCAAAGTTCCAAAGTTTGCGCCAGATGCCCCAAGAAGTTTTACTGCAGCGGGGGAGGCAACAATGATGCAACCAAAGTTGCTTGTGCAGTTGGGGAGACCACGCTACAGTGGAGTGCAGTTTCAAACGATGCATGTGTATGTATGCCTGGATATGGCTTTGTTGATGGTCAGTGCATAGAGTGCACAAGGGGTTCTTACAAAAGCTCCACCGGAAATCAACAGTGCATGCTATGCCCAGAGAACACAACCACATTTTCTTCAAAGGTTTCTTCCAACTATTCATGCGTTGCAGAAGGGATGTTGGCTTCTGCCACTGGTGAGTCCGAGTCGAACGAGTCGCTATCCAACGTGTTTGAGGTGCCAGTCATCACTTTCAGTGTGTCCATTGTGGCCAATGGTACCTCTGAGACAGTCAGCGGAACAGTGGCCTCGGCACTGCGTAGCATGCTGGGGACGAGTGCCATCACAAAGGTAGAGCTTTCGAAGAGCCAGGAACCTTCGAACCGACGCTTGTCAACGGAACAGATCCTGATGGTCACACTCACGTACATGACACTAGAAGAGGCCGATGCATCGGCTCAAGAACTAGACCTTGACATCGCATCAGATGCTATTTTGGAGGTCTTGCGTGAGGATCCAGCGCTTGACATTGTAAAGGTGCGGGCATCCAACGCCTCTGTATCCCTGCTGCCCTTGACATGCCCAGAAAACGCTTTGGTACCACCTGGGGCAGCTGTTCTAGATGTCGATGATTGTGTATGCAAAAGTGGATACGAATTCATCGAAGATAGCAAGAGCTGCAGCGCCTGCGCAAGTGGAGAATATAAGACTGCCATTGCGAACGAGAATTGCCAGCCATGCCCCGCAAGAAAGACTACCTGGAAGGCTGGAGCCACTTCCATCCAAGATTGCATTTGCGAAGCAGGCACTTTTGATGAAGAAGGCGAATGCTCCGACTGCATACCAGGCTTCTTCTGCCCGGGAAGCGGGAAACTTCAAGAGTGTCCGCCAAATACGCAGAGTTTGGCCGGCTCTGCCAGAACAAGTGAGAGTTGTGTCTGCACTGCTGGTTATTTTTCGATTGGAAGCAGCTGTGAGCCATGCAGGGCAGGAAGGTACAAGGGAAACGCTGGTAATGAACCTTGCACCCAGCTGTGTCCAGCAAATGCTGAAAGCGATCTTGGTGCGACGTCTTCGGGCGATTGTTTTTGCATTGAAGGCCATCATGCAATACTTTCCTTCAATGGCCAATTGGATCGATGTGCGAGTTGCTCTTCTTACCCAGGTTTGGTTTGCCCAGGCGGTTTTGTTTTAAACTCAAGCAATCTGAGGGAGCATTTGCAACCCAGAGCAGCCCGAGAGTTCTACAAGACTGGAAACACAGCTGCCACAAAGTGTCGGGTTGTGTTGCCTGACGGATCCAACGCTTGCCTTGGAGGCAACCTATGTGGAGAGGGAACCACTGGGATGCTGTGTGGCGAGTGCCCCCTTGGCTGGTCCAGATTTGCTGACTTCATTCCTTGTGAGGCTTGCTGGGCAGGAAGCGCTGTTTGGCAGTTGGGCCTTGCAGTTTTGTTTGAGCTCACAAAGATTGCAGTGCCTAATTTTGTTCTGGCAGCTCTAGCCGCAATGGATTCAGCCAATGCCAATCTTCCCCTTCATACATACATGATCCGTGTGTTTACACAGTGGCTCACCGCCTGTGCCCTCATCACCCATTTCAATCTGGAGTTGCTGGAGACTCCATTCGCACAATCTGCAGCCGTGAGAGGTGAGTGTGACAACATACAGCTCCACGAGACAAGCAGTGCAGGAATAGACAGCAGGAATTTCACTGACATCGTTGCCAGGGTGCGGCTGGCGTGGCCACCCGAAGTGAACCGCGCTATGGTTGTACTGTTTGACATAGCAGCTGTAGTGCCCACACTTGCATCGGTTAAATTCTCAGCCCAATGCCTAGCCTTCGAACTCTTTCCAGCTCGCCCAGATGCACAGAGACTTGCACCGGCGCTATATTACATCTCTTTGCCAGTCCTGACAATCTGTGCTACGCTCGCAGTTTGTGCAGTGGCTGTGTATGCCGTAGTTCCCCTTGCAAGGCGTATTGGGGTTCATTTCAACAAGGTGGCGAGGGACAAGCAGAAGAAGAGGAAGCTGATTGAAGGGCTTTTGGGCGCTTGGGTCCGAAGTTTGCCACTGTCTGAAATTCCACTTGACCTGCCAAGATTTCGCGATTTGAATACTTTCATCGCCATTGTGGACTCTCATGAGGGCTTTGCAAGGGAACTCTGTCGGATCAAATGCACTACCGATCTTCGGCTCGATTCTCTTCTTGTAGATGCAGAAATCTCGCTCGAAACCTTCCAGTCTGTCCCGCAACACCTACTGTTTGCACAAGTTTCCAGAGAAGAGCTCAAGACCGTGTTCTAGTTGCAAATTGAACCTTCTAACATTTTTTAACCCTTCTGACATTCTGATTGCAGAAACGTGATTGATCCAGAATGTCATTACATGAAATGTCTTAGAAATCCTCCCCCAGCCCAGGCGATCAAGGAACGGCGGGTTCCTCAAGAATGTCTCCTTCGGATGGTTCAATGTGCCAGCACTTGTGCCAGCACTTGTGGAAGACAAGGCGGGACCGATTGCTAAAAGCCGTTTTGATTTTTCCCGAGAGCATCTGAGCGCAGGGTTCTTCCAATAGTGGGGGTCTGTATCTCATCTTCTCATCTTCTCATCTTCACATCTTCATCTCATCTTCACATCTTCATCTCATCTTCTCATCTTCACATCTTCTCATCTTCACATTTTCTCATCATCTTCACATCTTCTCATCTTCACATCTGCTCATCTTCACATCTTCACATCTTCACATCTGCTCATCTTCACATCTTCTCATCCTCACATCTTCACATCTGCTCATCTTCACATCTTCACATCTGCTCATCTTCACATCTTCTCATCCTCACATCTTCACATCTTCACATCCTCACATCTTCACATCTTCTCCTCTTGCCTTCTTGCCCTCTTGCCCTCTTTCCCTCACATCTTCACATCTTCTCCTCTTGTCCTCTTGCTCTCTTGTCCTCTCCTTCTTTTCTATTTCTCTTCTGAAGGCGGGGGCAGGGGCGGTGCCAACGAGACGGCACGAAACGCAACCCTTTCGCACGAAATGAGGTTCGATCGCCAAAAACTGAGGTAAAATTGCGATTTCAACTTGTCCCGCGCAACCCTTTCGCACGAAATGAGGTTCGATCGCCAAAAACTGAGGTAAAAGTGCGATTTGCAAGTCGTCCGGCGCAACCCTTTCGCACGAAATGGACGTTGGACGTCAAAAACTGATGTAAAATTGCGATTTTGAGGTGTCCATAGAAACGTCACTGATACCAGTAGTACCACACAAGGCGGTGGCGGAAGTTTCAAAAATAGGAAACCTATAGGAGAGGTTGGTTGTTGTGAATCAGGGATGGCAGAGCGAAGCCACTGATGGACCAAAAGGTGCTTATCTATCTATGTATCTATTTATCTATCGATCTCTCTCTCTCTCTCTTCCATCTAATTACCTATCTATCTATCTGTCTGTCTGTCTGTCTATCTATCTATCTCTCTCTCTCTCTCTCTTTCTTTCTTTCATCTGTCTATCTGTCTAGCTGTCTACCTGTCTATCTGTCTATCTGTCTATCTGTCTACCTGTCTATCTGTGGTGCAGTGTCATTCAGTGTACTGTAGTGTAGTGTAGTGGAGTGTAGTGGAATGTAGTGTAGTGTAGTGTAGTGTAGTGTAATGTAGTGTAGTGTAGTGTAATGTAGTGTAGTGTAGTGTAGTGTAGTGTAATTTAGTGTTGTGGAGTGTAGTGGAGTGTAGTTGTGTAGTTGTAGTTGTAGTGTAGTGGAGTGTAGTGTAGTGTAATGTAGTGAAGTGTAGTGGAAGGTAGTGTAGTGTAATGTAGTGTAGTGGAGTGTCATGTAGTGTAGTGTGGTGTAATTTAGTGGAGTGTAGTGGAGTGTAGTTGTGTAGTTGTAGTTGTAGTGTAGTGGAGTGTAGTTGTGTCTTTGTGTAGTTGTGTAGTTGTAGTGTTGTGGAGTGTAGTGTGGTGTAATGCAGTGTAGTGTAGTGAAGCGAAGCGAAGCGACATCTGAACCTCCAAAAGTGGTCCGAAATTCTGGTGCTTTTAACATTTTGACTTCGAAATGTACTTCGCGCAACAACGGCGTGCACTTTTTCGACATCTCAACTTCCAAAAGTCATCCAACAATGGTGTGTTTTGTACATTTCGACCTGACCACATAGGCTCCGCACCCGCTGCTTTAGCGAGCCTACTTTTCGATCCTCCAGAGCCACAAATCAATGGAAAAACACAGTGAATCGCGACTTTCCTACCTTTTCGCGCATCTCCATCTTCTTTCTTCTTACTCTTTCTCTTCTACTCTTCTCTCTTCTGATCTTTCTCTTCTCTCTGCCTCTGCCCTTCTCTGCTTTTCATCTGTCCATATTGTCGGAAGTTTGACTTCTAAACTTCCTTCGATCATGTCAATGTGTCAGTCAACCATCCAGTACATTGTAACTGTTGTTCCAGCTGGATCGCCGGGCGTTGGGGCTATCCCTCCTGAAGGTGCTCCCCCGCAGACTGACTCTTTGATAACTTTGCTAAGCTATATGTACATGTCATATACATATAGTGCGTTATAATGCACGTATATATATATATATATATATATACACATATATACATATAATTATAATTTTATTTGTATATTATTCTATGTGCTGGATCTCAGCTATTGTATTCAGCCCGTCATATTTTCTTTATGACCTCCTGGTGCCTCTTATTTGCCTTTATCTTCTATTGTCTCTTTGGCATTCTCCCCCGTAAGTTTTTTCACTAAAACGCAAAGAGAAGCCTGTTGGCAACATCCTTGCCTTAGGTGCATCCCTTCAAAAGCTTAGCTAAACAATGCTAAATACACGACCCCCAACATAGACCATAGTGATTACTCGGAGTAATGGGACGACTTTCGGGGATTGCTTGCTTTCATCATGCGCCATGCCAGGCATTTCTACGGATTCCAGGGAAGAAGACTCGGAAGTCGACCCTAATTCTGCCACTGAACGTCGAACAGAACTGCGTCAACTTGCTTCTCAACATCACGGCGGTGACTTTGCTCTTCCAGATGTGGGCAATGCTGGCCTCCCAGGTGTAGATGTTGACTCATTGGACTTTGGCCTGTTCAGTCCCGAGCCAAGCCTGAAGACTTTGTTGAAGCAGAGTTTGCCTGTTGTATGGCCAACTTTGATCGCAGTATGGCCCCAATTGCTTTCGCGGTTCCTATCTTTGATGTGGTGCACAACAATTCAGGAAGATGGATGTGTGCGCCAACGGCTTGTGCCAAATCCAGATGTTGTATGCCTCAGCGATGATCACCTGCCTTCCTTTCTCATTGCCGTCATTGGCCTGAGCGTTTGGTGCGTAGGGATTCCAGGTCTGTTGTTTTGCATCATCTATCGGTTGGGCAGAGCACGACAAGAGCTAGAGAGCCGTCGGAAGTATGGTCTCTTTATTCGAGGCCTAGAGCCCTGGATGTGGTGGTGAGATCTTTTGATTAAGCGTGCAGACATTGCCCTTATGATGCTTGTGGCCTACACTTCAATGGTGGACGATGAGACCGCAAAATTGTTCGTGTTCGCTTTCATTTCTGCTATGTTGTTGTGCATCACCACGTGGTCCAAGCCCTATTCCAACAATCAAGGGCAAATCTTGGACATCTTGGAGACGAGTTTGCTGACAGCGCGCTTCGTGCTGTACTTCATGGTGGCCATGTTGCTCATTCTCTTCCCTTCTCCAACGACAACGAGGATGTGTGCCTACTTCGTGTTGGTGATGCTCGCTTCTGTGTTTGCCTTTGCCCTTTTGCATATATTTGCGCAGATTCTTCGACAGCAGAAACACAACTTGGCCGAAGAGGAGGATAAAGAAGCAGAAGTGGAAGACAGTGAGGAGAGCTTGATTCCAAGCTATTTTGATTGGGTCCTGCACAACCAAAACTTTCCTCCCCTTCTGGTTGCTTCAGCAGGTCTTCCATCCTCCTATGGCAAATCCTGGGACCAACAAACTCATTGACCTGCTCCTGGCCTCTTCTGTGTTCCGGCGTGGTAACGCACCCCCTTCTGCCAAGCACTGCGGCAGCAACCAACGACGACGACGACGACGACTACTACTACTAGTACTACTACTACTCTACTACTACTACTCTACTACTACTACTCTACTACTACTACTATACTACTACTACTATACTACTACTACTACTACTACTACTACTACTACTACGACTACGACTACGACTACGACTACGACGACTACGACTACGACTACGACGACTACGACTACGATGACTACGACTACGACTACAACTACGACTACGACTACGACTACTACTGCTACTACTACCACTACTACTACTACTACGACTACTACTACTACTACTACGACTACTACTACGACTACTACTACCACTACCACTACTACTACTACTACTACTACTACTACTACTACTAGTACTAGTACTACTACTACTCTACTACTACTACTCTACTACTACTACTACTATACTACTACTACTATTATACTACTACTACTACTACTATTACTACTACTACTACTACTACGACTACTACTACTACTATTACTACTACTACTACTATTACTACTACTACTACTTCTTCTACTACTACTGCTACTGCTACTACTGCTACTGCTGCTCCTCCTGCTACTCTTGCACTACTACTACTACTACTGCTACTACTACTACTACTACTGCTACTACTACTGCTACTACTACTGCTACTCCTGCTACTACTACTACTACTACTACCACTACTACTACTACTACAACTACT
>CAMXCT020000320.1:97500-100000 GCA_947184155.2 Cladocopium goreaui
CACAGAAAAGCTTTTATAGACAGAAGCTTTTAAACAGAGAAACTTTGACACGGAGAAGCTTGTACACAGAGAAGCTGTTACACACAAAAGCTCTTACACACAAAAGCTCTTACACAGAGAAGATTTTGCACAGAGAAGCGTTTACACAGAGAAGTTTGTACACACAGCAAGCTTTTACACAGAGAAGCTTTTACACCGGCAACACTGAGAAGCTCTTGCACAGAGAAGCTTTTACACAGCTTTTACATAGAGAAGCTTTTAGACACAGCAAGCTTTCACACAGAGATGCTTTTACACAAAGAAGCTTTTACACAGAAAAGCTCTTACGCAGAGAAGCTTTAACCTAGCAGAAATTGCAGCCCCAAAACCGGATTTCAGCGCCAAAGCGAAAAATAAAACGACTTTGAAGCCCTTATTCTCGGAATAAATTTTACAAGGAAAATCATCAGCGCTAAAATGGAATAAAGCCTGTATACGGCACAGTCACCATCGCAACCTTGATGCATCCCCTCCAATACGATTTGCGGCTGTCAGCTTCAAATGACCATAATATTACGGACGCAGCCGCGGTAGCGAGGACACTTGACGCAGCCACTCCACCGCGATCTGCAGACACCGAGCTGCAAAGCACAATAGCATAGCATCAAAAAGGACAAGGGAAAAGTCACCTGGACACGTCAGTTACAGCGCGCGCAGTTCGAACAGGAATCGAACCCAAAGCGACGACGCCCACAACCGTCGTCGCGCACGTCTCTCCGCAACGGAATGTCCTCTTACCCGATAAGAACGGAATGTTTCGTCCTAATATTCAAATCTCATCCTGGGGCAGTTTTTTGCGCAACTTCCAAAACAGAATGGAATCGCAACACAAGATTCAAGAACAAGTTAAGTAGCCTTGATGCAGCAGTTCCAGTGCACAATGTATTTCAACAGCTGCAAACTAGCATAGCACAGCGTCAGCAGCAACAGAGGAAAAGTCGCCTGGACACCTCAGTTACAGTGCTTGCACAGTTCGAACAGGAATCGAACCCAAAGCAACGAGCGCACGCGAGCCACCTTTTCTCCGCAACGGAATGTCCGTTTACCCCAAAAGGACCGAATGCTTTGCGCACATCTTGACATTCAAATCTCATCCTGCAGCAGTTCCAATGCGATCGCAACACAGTATGCAAGAACTACAAATAGCCTTGACGCAGCAGTGCCAGTTCCAGCTCGCAATGTATTTAAACAGCTGCAAACTAGCATAGTGCAACCGTTGTCGTGCACGCGAACCAACTTTTCTCCGCATCGGAACGTCCGTTTACCCGAAAAGAATCGATGTCTTCGCTCAAATCCTAACACTCAAAGTTGATCACCCAGTAGCAGTTCCACGGCGATCTGCCACAACTCTAGTATACTCTTTTCTACGCCTCTACTCCTCTTTACCTTGTGAGGTAGCAGTTTCCACGCAATCTGCTTCACATCCACTCAACTCTTCTGCGCCCTTGGGTACTCCCTTCTGTGCTACGCGACTCCATCCTTTTCTTCTTCAGGAACCTGCCAACTACTTCAAGAACATGGCGACTTAATGATTTTTTGAAACTTTTGAACTACTTCTCTACTTCAGGAACATGCCAACTGGACTTAATGATCGTTTGAACTACTTCTCTATTTCGGGAACATGCCAACTGGACTTCATGAACCGTTCCTCTAAGTTTTCTAGTCAAGGCCTGAAACGCCTTTGCTGAAGCAGTTTGTAACATGGTGTGACACAAGTTTTTGTTCTATATTTGATCCCATGTTTAGAGCGAAAACAGAGGATATCATCGGGTCGGCTTGCAAAAGATGCAGCCAAGGGGCTCACTGCCATCACTTAACAAGAATGGTTTTTTACGTCTGTGAAATTGCTCTGGTTCTTGCTCCTGGTGGGCCTGATTTGTAAGGCCCAGGCCCAGGCCTCTGGAGCAGAATTCGGCCTGCCGTATTGAAGGCGCGCGCCATATTTTTGAGGTTTGGAACCTCAGTGCAACGCTCTTCCGTCGTGCGGGCCTATGAGGAGTTCCACTCTTTGTGGCTGGACCAGCTTGAGCAGAATCACATCCCCAATGTTGGAACACTCTGCACACTGGTCGCCTCGCATCAAACATTGCCCAGCAAGGGAGATGTTGGTGAAACCTGGATCAATGAAGCAAAGAAGGTGCTCGAAGATTCAGAGCAAAAGTGGCGTTTACCTGCACATGAATTTACCGAGACTGTGCACCGACTACGTTGCTGTGCTTAGAACATCCAGCTGTTTCCCACAATAGTTCTTTGAACAGTTTTGAATCGAATGCTAAATAGAAGATCTGGGGTGATAATTTTCAGCACGTGATTCTGAAGCATACCAGGTTCTCTTCCGATCCAGCAAGCCCTCAACCTTGTCAAGGCCATTGACAGATTTTTTGCCATGCAGGATTTCCACACGGAGGCCCGGCCATCGGCAGCCGTCATCGGCTCATCAAAATGTGAACATGGCCGACAT